>JAFJYI010000384.1:0-498912 GCA_019022655.1 Acacia acuminata
ATGACCGGGATTAATGTAAATATTAAAACGATGTCTTTTTCATCCGGTCTTAAAAATCCATAAAGTTATACATTTCTTTTCGCGAAAGCTTTTGTTTACTCTGTGGAGAACCTCATTTCACGTTCGAAACCCTTCTGTTGCATTACCTCTCTTCCTCGCCCCATGTACCATTAGCCCCTATTGTTACTCTCTCATTTGCTCGGGCATTCCTCTCTTCTCAAAATGGGACGGTGAAAGCGAATCTATTAATTAAGCACTTGTAGTTCTGGCGTGTGTATTGGTGTGAGTGAGAACGAACCTCTTCATCTCACAATGAGGCTCGTAATCGCCCGCACGCCGTGGTAGAAGAGGCACACGAATGATGGATGTGACCCTAAGTCGGACTTACGGGTCAAAGCTCGAGATTGATTTGATCTGAGGTTGGAACTGTCGGTCCTAATAAAAGCAAATATAATAGTTTTGTCAAGACATCTAGCACGCGGCAAGGTTAGCATCTTGACGGATGAGTGGAAAAGTGTGGACTCTAAGAATGTAAAGGATCCTATTTGGGAGACTATCCGGGTACATACATCGCCCCGATTGTCAGGAAGTTGAAAGACAAGACATTGTCTTATGTGTTGATCGGTGGAGGAAGTTTAAGACCTTTCTGCTAACACGTATATTTTCTCCGATGTTCCGCCGCCAAACATCTTGGGAAGTTTACACATTTATTGATGAACAAATTTGGTGACAATTTGTTCTTATGCGGACACTCTGAAGCTCGGTGAGTTTATATTTAGTTTTGTTTTCCTTTTGTTTGCTTATTAACGTGCGGATATGTGAATGTTATTGTGTTCATCTAATCCTGTTAGTTATATAATGGTTCGGTGTGTGAATAGAAGTATACATTTCTCGCCTTTGTCTATGCAAGTGGAAATTCGATATGTCAACCTTGAAAAGGTAAATTGAATCGATGAGAAGGTATTAATTGTGTAATGGTTTGTCTTGCAAAAGGAAATGAATAGTCTTAAAAGGGGGAAACTTTATATACCCAATTGTTACTATCTAATGGGACTAGCGATCCCCTTTGGATGCCTTAAAAAGGATCAAGTTTGTATTATTGTAAGCATAATTCTCTTTTTGTTTCTTAACCTATCTATCTAGCTAGCACTACAAAACATAGCTCCAATTTCTTCTACAATTCTACATCTTCCTTAAATAAAATGTTGAAACTTGATGAAGTGAAGAATTTGACTCTTGTTTGATTGACGTTCATATGAAGCGAAGTTCTCTAATTTTTTAGTGACATGCATGGCTGGAATTTATAATTAATAGATGTTTTCAATCTGATTCACGAAAAGAAGGGAACAAGCACAGGAGATAGGTAGAAAGAATGATTGCCCTCATAGGGCTTCTGCGGCGGATATCAAAAGGCCGAAAAAGATTTGATGGCAAAGCGGAAGAGATTGGATGATGAAGCGGGAATCAATCCTTACGTGATACATGCTCCTCCATCTCAATACGTCGAGCGAGGATTTGTGGTTGCATATTCAGCAAAAGCCAAGCGGCGCCTACACGAGTGAACAAACTCGTCTAGTTCTTGAAAGAATTGTAAGTATCGTTATTGTTATTTTTTAGTTACTAAACATGTTTCATTACTAAGCTTCTCGTTATCGTATCTTACGGGAAGATCTTAAAAAGAAAGAAGTAGAGGGATCTTTTGTGTCGGACGGGAGGAATGATGTTCGGCAGGTGCGGCCAGGAAAACCGGATCACGGGGCGTGTACTTGGGGGGGATTGGAGGATGGGTAGGCATAAAGCAAGTCTTTGGTACATCCAAACGCCATAGACAAAGTATGGTTACCGGGAGGAGATGGACCGAGGCAATTGCTAATGAAGCTTGAATGACTGCAATGTTTCAATTCGAGATGAGCCGGATGAGGAAGGAAGCTGAGTGGTGAGGCTGCTTTTGAGCAATCGTCCGGAGACCAGTGTTCCCTTCACACACTCACTGCAAGCGGCGTGAGCACTAGAGGAGCTGCATTGTTGGACGATCGAGCAACCTTGTGACCTTTATGTGGAGGATCCGATCATCATGATGGACGATTATTGGTTGCAAAAAAGGACTGATTCACAACTTGAGATCAAGCTTGTATACCACCAACAAATGTCCGATGATGAAGTCGTAGTGTCGGTTGAAAAGGTGATCATTGATGGCTCCTCTCCAACCGAGTGAGCGAAGCTTGTGAGTGATGTCAAGGGAACCTTCATCCCTTGGCCGGTGAAACTTGTACATGTCTCTACCGCTCCTGAAGCTTCAAGCCCTCCTCCTCAGTTCCATCCCCTCGTCAAGCTCCATCCCCTCCTCAAGCTCTATCCCCTCCTCAAGCTCATCCCCTACGCAAAGTTGGGCTGCCCGAGGGGAAAAAATATCCGATCTGATGAAGAGTGGATATTTTAAGGATAAATCGTGGCTTGCCAATGAAGTAGTAGGCGTCCCTCATCCTATGCCCGTTCAAGTTGACACCGTTGATGTTGAGTCCTTGCTGCTTCCTCGACAGAGCTTACGATGCGATTGTTAAATTTTTATGAAGTAAGTATCTTCCCGTCTATGAGTACATCATTTAAATGCATCGTTTAGACATACATACATATATACTAATTCCACGATCAATGTCATTATGGTAGGTTCTTGCATTATGAATTGGTTCAAAGGTGCGGGATCAATGATTTTGGATTCTTGTGCCCTGTCTATTCAAGTCAAACAACCATGGAGGAGAGGCAGGAGTACATATCAAAGAGGTTGTGTGAAGTGAGCGAGAAAGTTGTACTTTTTGCCATTCTTCCGCAGTACATATCAAAAATCTTGTCCAATTCACTTAATTCTGCTACATATATCACGAGTATAGTTTATTGATGTGAATTTTCAGCCACCACTCGGCAAACGTTGGTCCTCATGTGCATGGAGGAGCATAAAGTTATCTTCTTATGCTCCACTCACACCGAGCCATTGCCTACGTTGGTGCGAGACCATCAACGAGTAAGCATGTCATTTTGATTCTCTTGTCGAAATCTCTGCTTTGTGAATTTTAAGTGAATCATTGATAAATTTGTGATTTTGATGATAGTGCCATGAGGACCTTCCAAAAGAGTAGAAAAGAAAAGGCATGGTACTCGGGACAAAGACCCCATATGGTACGGACAGGAGGTTGGTACAATATTTGTAGCACATTTGCCTTGTGAACTTGGTCATTGAGCTATATATATGCTCTTATATATATTTCTTGTTCTTTTTTCGGCAACCACGAGAGTCCAACTTATGTGGCCGTACGTCATGAAACACATGTATGATATTACAAGGCGGGGATACTAAATTAAGCGCAAGGTAAATGTATTTAATGTTACATATTATGCAAGTTAATTCAGTTTCGGGCTTATTGTTACAAATGAAATATGCACGCAAAGTTAATTGATTCTTTGTCTTTGATGTTACTGAGATGTTTCAATGCAAAACTCCTTTTCGATGATGAACTGGAGCACATACGCAATGTGTTTTGTGAATATCTGTATGGTACGATCTTAGAGTCAGAAAAATGACAATAATTAATGTCCTAAATTCATTTGTAAGTATATACGTAGCAACAATAATCGATCTTTGTAAATTTGTTTATTTTTTGAACAATTCATTTGTAAATATACATAGGCAATGTAAAATTCAATAAATAAATTTAGTTAATTTTCGAACAATTTTCTTGTGTCCATTTTGGGTTTCGAATGTATTATTGGATGGTGGATATAGCTATTTAATTTAGTGTTTGAAATCGAGACTTTTAGGACCGTTCATTAATGGCATGTCGGTCTTAAAGGTCTGCAAAGTGTTCGGTGTAAAAAGTATGAGACTTTTAGGAACATATATTGCTTTAGTGTCGCTCCTAAAAGCTTAAAATACCACATGAACTTTTAGGTCCGGACGTATTATAAAGGTCGGTCTTAAAAGTCACTCTTAAAGCCCGCTTAACTTTTAGGACCGTATTTTTATAAATAATCGGTCTTAAAAGTCCTTTGCTTACAAAATGCTTAACTTTTAGGACCGTATGTTGTTATTTGTGCGATCTTAAAAGTCAATCACCTTTAAATACCTCTTTTCGGACAAATTAAATGGATAGGGTTGAAGACAACCGAGGTTACGGCGTCTGCTCAAGCTAGGTCCTTCATTATCATCGTTTTTACCTCTCCATGTGTAGAGGCGGCATTATCGGTGTCCCTTTTATTTTGTCTTTTGTCTTTTTGTCGGAAAAGAAGGAAGATAATGAAAAGGACACTTTGTTTCTAACATGGGGAGGTAAAACAAACGACAACGAAGGTCCAACCTTGAGAAGAATAGTCACTTTGTTTGTTCTTATCCGAATAAGGTAAAAGCTCCTTTTTTTGTATGTTCTTGCGTATTCCCCGAATTTTGTTGTTGGATTTACACGAGGACAATGTTTTGTTTGTTTCCTTTTTTGTCGGAAAAAGAAAGATGATAATGAAAAGGACAAGAGGCAATCGGATATGGAAACCAAAGCGACAAAAATGGCGGTGTTTTTAGGACCGTCGATTTACTAACTAACGTCTTCGTTCTTTTATTTTAGGTTTTTTAGTACGCCATTATCCATCCTTCATAGTTGCCTTGTTTATTGCTTTCCAATTTCAGATAATGGGATAAAGTACTAAACTCGCACGAGAACAAAATTTAAAAATATTTTATTTACTAATTTTTTACGTTTGCCCATAGGGCAGCGTCTCACAAAAAAAAAATCAAAATAAAAAAGCAACAAAAAAAAAACTAATCCCTCTCGTAGTCGGAGAGGGAGGGGCGTCGAGTCGAGTCGTCGGAGTTGTTGTTCATGGTATGAGCAAGCTGAACCAATTGGCCCAAATGTCGTCGATTTGATCGACGACCCACTAATGATGCACCAAGCCTTCACGGTCGGATTTGGAGGAGGCGGTGGCGGAGGGGGCTGAGGTTGAAGAGGAGGAGGAGGAAACGGAGGACCCGGGGAGCAGCCATTACGGTGGGGGCGAGGTTGAGAGGAGGAGGAGGAAACGGAGGACACGGGGGAGAAGAATGTGAAGAAAGTACGGTAACAACGGGTTTAAATAGAGAACCCATCTGAACAATATGAAAGCCGGAAACTTTAATGAGGAGACGCATTGTTCATCGAATACGAGGAGACGCCTAGTTGGGAAGTTTATCGGAAGCCGAAGAGACTCGCATCATTCATTTGAGCAGTGTGTAAGTACTAGGGTAAATGATAAAAGGTCGATCTTAAAAGTAAGACTTTTAGGACGGACTTATTATAAAAGATCGGTCTAAAAAAAAAAAAATAAATAATAGAATTTTATACCGCATACCTATAAGTACCGGGTTAATGATAAAAGGTCGGTCTTAAAAGTAATTTAGACTTTTAGGACCGAATATTTTAAAAAATGTCGGTCTTAAAATAAAATGAATTGCAAAAATATTAAATAATGGAATTTTATACGGCGTACCTATAACTCCTTATTAATTCCTCACTACCTCGTAACTCCAAACTACGTACGTGGCTATCGAGAACTGACTCTCTGCCTTTATTAATTAACTCCTCATACCTCTACTGCCTTAACCAACTGCTCAAACCATGGTTAGATTCAAGAGAACCGCTCGTAGGGGTGCTCTTAGTCGTGATGCTCGTGCCTTCCGTCGATCGTTATACGGTGCGCCTCCTCCATCGAGAGTCCGTCCTATTGTGAGAAGAGTCTCTCGGGTCATTAGACCCATTGTTATTTCTTCGGATGATGAAGAGGTTCCCGCTCCCCTCTCCAACCTCTTGGCCCCACGCGACTACTACCGGCCCCTCTCCTCTTTCCTCTAATGAAGCATTGTAGTCAGATCGAGTAAGACAAACTTCTTGATCTCCGCATGGGAAATTAATGTTGTTCACGAAATCGTCAAGGCTTTAAAGGATAATAAGCTTTAGGAGATGTTTAGTCGAGATACTTGTTTTTGATAATTTTCTGCTTGTTTTTCTTTTGTATTTTTCTTGTGTACGTGCATATGCAAGTAATATATGTAATTAAAGAAACTCCTGTTTTCCTTTAATTTTTATTCATTCGATTCTTTGCGCTCGCCAAATCCTTTTTAGAAATCACAAAAACGAGGAATTTTAGGACCGGAGTATTATAAAACGGCGGTCTTAAAAAATTGTATATATAGAACCGTCTACTTTTTAATGAGCTTAGGTTTAATTGTCTCAATTTAGGTCCGGAGTATTATAAAACTCCGGTCTTAATAAAATCCCAAATATAAAACATGTCTTGCTCTGTCGCGCGGAATATTAAATTTCTCTCTCTAAACTTCTCTTGTCGCGCCTAAAGTGTTACTCGAGGTTACGTCGCCACTTCGTCGGTTCGCGTTGCTCTCTCGACAACCACTGGTTCCTTAGCTAAACGTCTATAGACCAAGTCTGTAAGAGGTGTTTCGGTTATATAACTTTATGATTTTTCTGCTCATCGTTCTGGGTTTTTCTGGGTTGAGCGAAATCGATCAAATGTTCTTGTGGGTTTACGTTGTTGTTAATGGATATTGTATTTTGAAGATTATAATTGCACTTTAGACCTACCCAAGTGACCAATAAATTTTTTTAGGTTACTCTTCTTTCTCTGCAACATTGATAATTGAATATTTCATACACTACTTTTTGTCTCTTGATTTATAATTTAGGACTCTTTAGCTAATAAATAATGGCTTTTATACTTATTTGGGCCTTGGGCCTTTTATTATATTTTAGCCATTATTTAATAATAAATTCCAGTTTTACATTGCTTCACCATTTTTACCATAACTCTTGAACGAGACATCGGATTTGCCTCATTTTTGTCTCATATTTCAGATGATTCAGAGAGCTACAATTGTTATGAAGACATGAAGAGCAAATTCGGACAAGAGGGCGTTGATTTTGGAGCTGAATTCATATGTAATTTTGGGCTCGAATTTTGTAATTAAAGCCCATTTTATTTTATTTTCGTTCGGGCGACTTGTGGATTGGAGCCCCATTTCGTTTTGCCATTTTAGGTTAAGTGAGGTAGCAGCCACAAACACACTCTCATTCACATTTTTAGAATTGGAGGATCAAAATAGTAGTTTTCAAATTCTCTGCAATGTTCTTCGTGTTCTTCGCGTCCTTCATCGTTTTTTTCGTCTTTCTTAATTATGTTGGCTAAATTTCTGAGATTGATCCACGATGAGGGTCCCATCCACTATCCGAGAGGATTCGCGCCTAATGGAAACCGTCTAACTCATTTCTGTATCCCTTAATCGAGATTTGATTTTTGGTTCGGATTGGGTTTTTGATTAAAAACCCAAATCGATATTTCCCAAGGACGAAGTTCGGACTGGGTTAAAGTATTTCTGTGCGATCGTACAGAGGTGCGCCAATGATTCGAACAAATTATGAACGATTGTTCAGTTGAGGGAATTTCTAGACAAATGCAGAGATTTCGGTTTGTCTAGAGTCGATTATGAGTTCGATTATAAACTGTTTCATTCGAGGAAGGGTAGTGGGTGAATCCAAAATCGTGGGTTAATCCTTTAATCCTCGTTTGTTTAATCTGTGTTATTTCGTTTTGTTTCTGCATATTTCCGTTTTCAATCTCTTTTGAATCAAAACCCCGATTTTACTTGTTTGTTTTTCTTCTTGTTCAAATTAAACCGATGCGAATTCGTTGGGAAACGACCCAGAGTTACATTATCTTTGCAAATCCTTTTCTAATCTGGTTATTTTGGGAGATTACGGCAAATCTCTGTCAAACATCAACGTTCGTGGCGGGAGAAGAAAGACTAAGCAAACGCATTTGAATTTATATGATACAGGTGAGTCCACAAGACCTTCACGCGATGCATTTAATTTCCTCGTCATGCATTTATTTTGGTTCTTGGATTCATCTGCGATACATTTATGACCAAAAGTGATTCTTCGCTCTGCATTTAATGAGCAAGTTTATCCGGAAAAAAAAAAAAAAAAGGAAAAAAAAAGACATAACCGACATTTGAGCATACATATGTATGTTAAATCTTTCCGTCTATATATATAGGAATTTTACTATGGATCATAGTTGGATAAATGCTAAACGGACGAGTGTTGAATATCAGAATGGGGTGAGGGACTTTATAAAATTTGCTAAACAAAATGCCCATGCTGAGGGTGGGAAGTTTTATTGCCCTTGTGTAAAATGTTTGAATGAGAGGCGACTAAGTCTGAAGTTATACACACACATTTAATTTGTGAAGGAATTTGTAAGACTTATACGGTATGGGTATGGCATGGTGAAAAAATACCAAGTGGGTCTCAACATAGGGAAGTGGCCTTTGATGATAATGACACGGATATGGATGATCACATAGAGGACATTATCCGTGATGTAGGAGAAGAGGCTTTTCATCAATCACATGCATATGGTAATATGTGCGGTGATGCGAGAGACCCTATACCGTGGGTGTAAAAAATACCAATTGTTGAATCTTTGTATTGAAATTGGTAAGCTTGAAGGCACGTCATGGATGGAGCGACAAGAGCTTTTCGAAATGCTTGAGGCTTTTAAGGACATGCTTAGGATGATAATGTATTGCCGCATCGATACTATGATGCTAAGAAAATACTTTGTCCTTTGGGGATGGAGTACAAAAAGATCCATGCATGCCTAGAATGATTGCGTGTTGTTTAGAAAAGAGTTTGAAGGAGCGAGGAATTGTCCGAAATGTGAAACCCCAAGGTATAAGTCAAATAAGGGGCCTGCAAAAGTGTTATGGTATCTTCCAATCATACCAAGGTTCAAGCGGTTGTTTGCGAATGAAAATGATGCAAAAAATTTGAGGTGGCGTGCAGATGAGAGGATTTTGAAAGTGAAGGAAATCACCAAGAGGGGGGTGAATTGGGGATTTTAAAATTCTTTTTGGATCACCCACACAACAGATAATATCAAGGCAAAGTGGAGATAGAGAAGAAGAGCTTGACATAGAAGATTTATATTGGTTCGGTCTAACTCCTTGACTACGTCCGGTCCCGTCACTGCGGGATTTTCCACTATCACTCAAGAAAAATTACACACTCGTACTCGAGGATGATCCTCTCCCTAGGACTCACTCCCCCTTACAAGCCGTAATTGCTTACAGATACACACTCTGTAAACGAAGGATGCTCCTCAACCTAGGACACACTCCCCTTACAAGTTGTACTCTATAATCGATACCGACTCTATAAACGAAGGATGCTCCTCAACCTAGGACATACTCCCCCTTACAAGTTGTACTCGATTTTCCCAATCTCCAAGTCACGACTTGAGATTATTACAATGAATGATATACAAGGAAATAACTCTCTCTAAGAGTAGATATGATAAGCCTTTGAAGCTCAATGTATCAAAGATACAATCAAATGAATAAAGAGAAAACCGATGTAATTCGTGTAAGTTTTTCGTGGGTCTTGTCTTCTTTCTGTCCAACTTCAAATCTTCATGTATTTATAGTGATTTGAAGCTTGTGAACGTTATAGATCCGTTGAGGCTTCAACCCATTCGAAAATATAGCTGTTATGGGTGTTTCTTCATGGATCTATTTCTTTGTGACCACTTGTCAGTTCGAATATAGTGTTGGGAACTTTGTAGATTTGAATATTTGAATTTTGGCTCTTCAAGAAGTGTCTCATGGTCTTGTTTGAAGAATGATGATGTCCAGCTTTAATTGGTGGAGGCTTTGTTGTCACCGCATTGAGAAATGGTTGTCTTCCTTTCAGTTTGTCTTCCATTTGCTTGGTTAGAGAAGATATATATTTAAATATTGCAAGTTGCACAATGAGTTGCTTTATTTGACTTTTAAGCAAATCCAAATCTTCTGAAATCTCACAAGCAAACTGGTTAAGAATGGTTAGAAATATAGATAAGAATCATATAAAACATATACAACCAATTCGAAGATTAAATCCTAAGTGAAAATCAAAACTGAACATTTTCAGCAAAACTGCGTTCATTGCTCAAGCTACGAACTCGAGTTTGCTCTTCATTCAGTTATAAGGTTTTGCATCTGTCTGAGCCAAACCTGAGGTTTGTATATTTAGGCTCGAGTTTGCTGAACATTAAAAATGAAGTTTTGCTTCTGTCTGAACCAAACCTGAGGTTTGCGTAGAGAACCTGAGGTTTATAAAATTTGTTCGGGCCAAACCGAGGTTTGCATTTTAGGCTCGAGTTTAGACTTCTATCGAGCAAACCATCGGGAAATCAGTTTGAAACACATTTTGAATAAAACATGAACTCGAGTCTATAAGTGATGAACTCGAGTTTGACACTATTCATGTCAAAAATCTGTTTTAGTTCTCAAAACACAAACCGGAGGTTTCAGTGCAAACCGGAGGTTTTCTCAAGTTAAAATCATTTTGCTCTCTAGAAGGCACGAACTCGAGTTCATAAACTTAAGCTCGATTTTGCTCAACTTGGAAAACTTTTGGAAAACTTTGACTCGACGCAAACCCGAGGTTCATGGAAGCAAACCGGAGGTTCATGAAAATCTCATTTGAAATATTATTCCACTTGAGGAGGCAAACTCGAGTTCATCACTATGAACTCGAGTTTACATGTTTGTAAACTCATTGAAGGTTTAAACTTGGAGGTGCGAACTGAGGTTTGAAAAATTGAGTCTCAAGTTTAAAATTGTTTTCAAGTAAACATGCTCTGTCTCTCACGAACTCGAGTTCACAAGTGTACGCTCGAGTTCATCTAGTTGTCTCGATTTCAAACTTTGGTCATGTCTCGGTTCAAAGATCAACCGGCAAGTTTGGCTTTCTGTGAGCAACGAACTCGAGTTCTTCGCCTAGGCTCGAGTTCGACACTAACGGGATGTTTTTGAACTGAAATCGGCAAGGTTCAAAACTTTATTTTAACTTATCAAAAACATTCGGACTTGTTTGCAATTGTCGGTTATCATCAAAACACATATAGAACTAACAGATTTCGATGGAAAGCTTCGACATCGGCCGATTCTTCTCAATGGAAGAAAATCGATCAATTATTTATGAACTTCGGCGAAGAACCTAGGAACCTTAGGCTTGCCCTTAGCACGGATGACATGAATCCATATGGAAGCCTTAGCAAAGCATACATAGTTCATGGCCTCGTACTACGATTATTTACAACTTATCTCCAATGTTATGCATGAAACGAAAGTACATCATGCTGTCTATGTTGATTTCGGGACCGAAACAACCCGGAACGACATTGATGTTTACCTTCAGCCCTTGATCGAAGACTTGAAGGAGTTGTGGGCAGAAGGTGTTGATATTTTTGACTCTTTCAAGAAGGAGGTGTTTAAAATGCGAGCCATGATATTTTGTACTATAAACGACTTCCCAAAGATATGGGAACTTGTCGGGGTATAGTGTAAAAAGCCATAAAGCATGTCCGGTTTGTTAAGAAGGCACACGCTACCATCAACTTCAACATGGAAGAAAGACGGTTTATCTTGGACATAGGAGATTTCTTAGACGGGGCCACCCATATCGTCGATTGAAGAAAGCCTTTTTTGGTGGCCAAGAGTATGAAGATGCTCTGGTGGCATTGACTGGGGAGCAAGTTTATGAAAAGGTGAAAAATATCAATGTCATATTCGGTAAGACTGCAAAGAGTAGGAAAGAAAAAAATATGGAAAAAGAGATCTGTATTCTTCGATCTTCCATATTGGCGCAATCTTGATGTGAGACACAGTATTGATGTCATGCATGTGGAGAAAAACGTATGTGATAGTATTGTCGGCACGCTTCTCAACATACAAGGTAGTTCCAAGGATGGTGTGAAGGCAAGATTGGATCGATAGAAATGGGAATATGCGAAGAGTTACATCCAAGGCCGGATGGGAAGAGAACTTATTGTCCCCCTTCTCATACTTTGTCTAAGGATGAGAAACGAAGTTTTTGTGAGTGTTTACATGGCACAAAAGTTCCCACGGGGTATTCTTCAAATTTGAAGAGGCTTGTATCGATGAAGGACTTGAAATTAGTAGGCCAAAAGTCTCATGATTGTCATGTCTTGATGCAACTGACTACTCCCAATAGCTATTCGAGGCATCGTCGAATATGATCTTGGTCGTTTTGACTAGACTTTGTGTCTTCTTCAATGCGCTTTGTAGTAAAGTTTTTGAGATTGAAAAGTTGGATGAATTGGAGAATGAAGGATATCTTATCTTGTGCCACCTTGAGAAGCTTTTGTTCCTACATTTTTTGACATCATGGTTCATCTAATTGTTGATCTAGTGAGGGAGATAAAGATGTGCGGCCCTATTCATTTACGGTGGATGTACCCAATTGAAAGATCTATGAAATTCCTAAAAGGGGCGTGAAGAACGCATCCGACCGAAGCATCGATTGTTCGGAAATATGTTTCGAAGAAGCCATGAAATTTTGTCAAGATTATTTGACCAAAGTAAGACATATTGGGCTTCCAAAACGTCGATGCATCGATAGGGGTAGACGAGGGGCTTCCGTAAAGAGTGTGGATCGATGAATTGTCACAAGTCCACTTATACATCTTCAATAACGTCGATGAAGTTCAAGCCAAAGATAGCTGCACATAAAGCATTTGTAAGGAAAGAAAATCATCGAATGATGAACAAAGGTTGATTAGAGAGCATAACGAACTTTTGCAAACCTGGTTCAAACAAAAGGTCGAGGGAGAGGAATGTGTTTCGATACAATCAAATGGTTAGCGGTGTGGTCCCGAGGTTGATGTCATAAGTTGGAATTCGTATGTGATCAATGGTTATACATTTTACACGAAGTCCCTAGATGATACGAGCACACCGAACGGTGGTGTTATGTTAGAGGCTGAATCTATGCACTTCTCCGGTTTGAAAGACAAGAGCCCTTTATTGGCGGTCATGCCATATTATAGGGTTATTGAAGAGATTTGGGAGGTGGACTATGTGAAAATTAGATTTCCCATTTTCAAATGCAAGTGGGTTAATGTCAATAATGGTGTTCGGATCGATCGGCTAGGATTTACATTAGTCGATGTCAATGGTAGAAGTTTTGGAGATGAACCTTTTATTATGGCGAGACCTGTGCAAAACAAGTGTTCTATATCACCGATCAAGAAAATAAAATGTGGTCTCGTAGCCCTCCAAGGAAAGAGGGTCATTGATATTGATGAGGAAATGAATTCAAATTATGGTTTTCGAGAGTACTCCTTTTTCAAGGGGTCTAGGACATGAACGAAGAAGATGAAGCGGATAATGAACCGGCATAAGAAGTGATCATAAGAAGGGATATGGGAAGATATCACTTTATAAAAGAGTCAAATCATAAGGTAATATTCATATGCAGATTTCTTTGAAGACTTTAAGGCTTTAACTATATATATTATATTCCTTCTATCTATGTTCATAGTTAATGTCACTGATGACTATGAATTTTGTTCTTGTTTTATTTTTGTGGCAGGATCCGATCCAAAGGGGCATGTTATATAAGAGGATGTTACGTTGTTGGGTGGGGGAATCAGATGAAGGCATGGTGAATATTATTTTGGGAGCATGTATGTTGTACTTGTAACTTATTGTATTTGTAAGTAAGTTATCTTATTGTATGAATTAATTTAGGTGTTGTAGTCATAGTAATCATTAATTAAGAGGCCAAATAGCTCATGGTGAATAATATTTGTATTCTTTTTCCAATTCAATTTATTCAAATAATTGTTCATAGCTTGTAGCTTAAAGTATCGACTTTTATGTCTTGGATTGGGTGGTGGATTTGTGTATATATATAATCAGGAAGAACAGAAGGGAAAAATTCGGGAAAATTTAGACCGAAAATAATAAGCCGGTCTTAAATGTTCACTTGTTAAGACCGGATGTAATTATATGACCGGTCTTAAAGGTCGTGACGACTTTTGAGTTTTGATATTAAACCCGGTCTTAAAAGTTGGTATTTTAAGACCCGGTATATTTAGACGTCCGGTCTTAAATCAAAATCTTTAAGACCGGATGTATTTATCATCCACTCTTGAAAGTCAGTCTTTTAAGACCGTGTATAATTAGTCGTCTGGTCTTAGAAGCCGCTATTTTTCAGACCGTATGTGTCTTGTCCGGTCTTATAATTACGATCTTTTAAGAGCGGTCTATTTTTTGGCCGGTCTTAAAAGTTGAGCTTTAGGATCGAACAAAAAATATTTCGGCTTCATTTAGTACAACTTTTTAAGACCCAAGTTTTTAATTGTCCGGTCTTAAAAGAGTTTCTTTAAGAGGTTCGAGTCCCGGTCTTAAATGGTAGACTTTTAATACCAATTTGGAACAAGACCGGTCGCATATCCGATCTTACGACCCCTCTTTTGTCCGGTCTTAAAAGCCTTTTTTGCACTAGTGATGTCGTAAGATTGTTTTCCTAGCACTGATGACACGACATGCTATTGTGGCACTGGTTAGTGCAAACGTGGGTGACTTTATATGTAATGTGTGCTGTGTGCTGTGTGCTATTGATATGTTAATCTTGCATCTGCTATGTGCTTATGTATTGATTACTGCTGTAATGTCATGAATATATGTCATCCATATACTATATTACTTGAGCATGAGGTTAACCATTATCTGAGGTCCAATGGGTATTGGACCTCAGCTCTTACTATAGCATCAGGGTCTGGAGGACCGAGGGCGTATGATAAGGGTAAGTAGCACGCCTGAAGACTCGACTGAAGATTTTTATTTTGGATGTATAAATGTTAATTTTTGATTTATGGGACAAATGTACCGCTACCAGATACACTATGGTTAAATATTTTGCCTACAGTATTATCAGCTACTTACTCTTTTAAATTGCTCGATGCCCCACTTTGATTAAAAATACATAATTCTGCTTTTGAAAACTGTGGTGTTACATTTTTGGTATCAGAGCAATTCATTCTGGCATGGATTTAACGAAGTTATTTCAAACCATTTGGTGCCAAAGGCAGGGCTAGTCTATGTGGATCAGTCAATCAGTCACCGTGAACTCGGTGAAACTTCATGATAGACACCTACTTGGCCAAATTGGTTGATTAACGGAGTTAGGTTTGAAGCCTTTAAACTTAGAGCATGTTTTGAAAATGAGTACTGATATAACTATGGTATATTGTTGTAGAGATGGATAGGGATCCAAACCCTTATATGAACTATCATGGAAAGATGAGGCGTACGGCCCGTAAGTCCGTAATTCCGGAGCTAGTGGGACGTAGACTGAACCCCGACCCTGTATAACCTCCGCCCGAACCTGAATACCATCATTCCTCGGAATACGACCCCAAACCCGAATACCATCCTTCACCGGAATACGACCCCGAACCCGAATACCATCCTTCACCAGAATACGACCCTGAGCCCGAATATCACCCCGGGCCAGAATACCCCGACGAACCCAACTACAACCCAGAACCAATTCATGTTGTACCCCTAAATGTAGTATATCATGAACCAGCAGGACCCGGTGAACCAACCCACTCTTCCGTGGGAGACAATTTCGACTACTCTCAAATCCAAAGTCTTGAAAGCAACGAAGAAAATGAATCCCCATGCCTACATTATACCCTGAATGATAACACTTTGTTGACCCAAGCCCTAAGAGTAGACTTTATACAAGCAGGAATAGACACAGCGACCACTTAGGAAAAATACCTTCGTTACCTAGACCTAGTCAAGAAATTCCATGAGATGTACTCATAGGTTCATTTCCCCTACCCTCCCGGAGACTGGATTAGATCCAACCTGTACTACTTTCCCCGAAACTGCTACTGGATATGGAAAACGAACGAACTTCTAGATGAAGGACCCATCCAAAACGTTTATACCTACCTTCTCCGTCTCAAAAGCTTTGTGTACCTGAATATGTAGTAGAAGGACAGAAGGAAGACCAGTACCAGAAAGCTGTGGAAGGAAGAAGTAGGAGCTATGTTGTGGTAGTATAGGCTATGGTGTATAAAAGCATTTCCCTAAAAACCCCGAAAGGTTGTAAAAATACCTAATATACTAAAGGGTCTGTAATGTAAGCTAGTTTGATAAATGTGTTAGGAAGTACTTATGACTATGACTTATTAATGATATGTTGAATGTGAATGTGTTTATGTTCTCTATGAATATTCTCTCTAAACATTTATATCTATTGTTTCTTAATAATTAAGGGAATTTACGAATGGCAAATTTACGAGGAGCTGGCATTCCTAGAGGTAGAGGTAGAGGAAGAGGTAGACAACCTCGAGTACCAGGTCCCGAACAATGAGGTCAAGTACCTAATCAACCAGATCAGAACAAGTTGCAAGAAATGAGGAGAATGCTGCAAGAACAAAGGGCTCTGATTGATGAACTTCTCGAGGAAAGGCATGAAAGGCAAGTCGAAAGACAAACAGAAGGTCGGCAAGCCGAAGAAGAATAATGAAATGTTGAGGAGGAAGACGAACAAGAGGATGAACGCACAAATGAAGAGTTTGATAGATCTGTATCACCTCCTCCACCTAATAGAGCAATGGCAACACTGCCTCAGCCCAACAGAGTGGCTGAGACTACGCAGTATTGGGTCACTCAATTCTGTAAATTGAAGCCACCGGCTTTCTGTGGCAAGCTCGACTCAGCTGAGGATTGGCTGATGAGACTGGACAAGATCTTTGAGGTCATGGAGTGTCCGGAAAATTGAAAAACTCAAGTTGTAATCTACAAGCTGGAGGGAGATGCAGACAGATGGTGGAGAAGCATCACTGTAACTTTACGAGCACGCTATTGTCCCATTACTTGGGAGAAATTTCTGGAGAAATTCAATGAACAATACTTTCCTCTCTCGGTACAAGTGATCAAGGAGTCGGAATTTCTCTACATCCGGCAAGGTCACGAGGAGTCATTCGATGACTATTATGCCCAATTTACTAATCTATCACGGTATTCCTCATACATAAAGCATAATGATGGCGAAAGCAGTATGGAAAACATACTGATATATGGGCTTAAGCACGAGATAAGGGAAAGGCTTGTTTCACAGCAATTTAAAGAGTCAATTCAAGTGGTGGAATCTTGTCGACTGATTGAACGGAACTTGAAGGAACTGCGCACCTCCAGAAACTTTAACAGCAGCAGTGCATGTGGTGGCGGTTTTAGCCTTGGAAATTCCTCACAGAAGAGGAAGGCACCTTGGAACAACTTTCGAGGTGGTGGGAAGAAACCATTCTAGTCTGAATAGCAGAACTATGCTAGAGTGCCGGATTTTTGACCGTGTATGAAATGCGGAAAATACCATCTAGGAACTAGCTGTGAAGGGAGACAAATCTGCTACAAATGTCAGAAGCCGGAGCACATTAGCGTGAACTTTCCTCAAGGGTTCCAGAAAATAAGGCCACAAAACCTAGGTCGGGTTTTTGCTCTGACAAATGAGGAGGCCAGGAAATCTCCACAGATGATCCAAGGTACTATATCTCTTAATGGGAATCTATTACAGGCATTGTATGACTCGGGTGCTAGCCATTCATTTATTTCATATGATTGTGTAAATCGCTTAGGTATGCATGCCTATAGATTACCTTATGACTTGATAGTATCTACACCCCTTGGCGTGAAATCTTTAGCTTCTGATGCATGTCTTAATTGTATTGCGAGTTAAATGGGCGAGAGTCCAATATAGACCTTGTCCAATTACCACTTCGTGACATCGACGTCATTCTCGGTCTCGATTGGCTAATGGCAAACGATGCAATGATCAATTGTGGTAATAGGAAGATATTGTTCTCACATTCACAAGGCAGAGATAAGATTGATGTGAGCCTAAATCTTCTCTCTATTGCGGAAGCTGAAAGATGCATGAAGCACGAATGCCAAGCGTATATGGTCTTCTTCTCAATCAAGGTGAAAGTCAAACCGTCACTTGAAGACATCTTAATCGTAAATGAATTCCCTGATGTGTTCCCTGAAGACCTCACTGAGTTACCACCAGAAAGGGAAGTCGAATTCGCCATTGAATTGATGCCCGGAATGGGGTCAATATCAAAAGCGCCGTATTGAATGGCACCAAACGAGATGCAGGAGTTGAAGAAAGAACTTGAAGAACTGCTAGAGAAAGGGTTTATCCGACCCAGTATGTCACCATGGGGAGCCCCTGTGTTGTTTGTGAAGAAGAAAGACGGGAGCTTGCGACTTTGTATCGACTACTGAGAGTTGAATAAGGTGACCGTCAAGAACAAGTACCCACTTCCCAGAATTGACGACCTACTTGACCAATTATCTGGTTCTTGTGTCTTTTCAAAGATCAATTTACGCTCGGGATACCACCAGCTACGAGTTAAAGCTAGTGACGTTCCGAAGACAGCCTTCAGGACCAGAGATGGACATTATGAATTCTTGGTGATGCCTTTTGGTTTGACAAATACACCTGTCGTGTTCATGGATTACATGAACAGAATGTTTTGTCAACACCTAGACAAATTTGTTATGGTGTTTATTGATGACATTCTTATATACTCAAAGAGTATAGAAGAACACGAAGAACATCTGTGAATGGTACTAAGTGTACTAAGGGAAAAGCGGCTCTTTGCTAAGTTAAGCAAATGTGAGTTTTGGTTACCAGAAGTGAGATTTCTGGGCCATGTTATATCACGTGACGGAGTTGCCGTTGACCTTAGCAAAGTGGAAGCAGTTCTGGGCTGGAAAAGGCAGGAGACGATGACGGAGATACGTAGTTTTTTGGGTTTGGCGGGATACTACCGTAGATTTATACATAATTTCTCGCATCTTGCCTTACTATTAACAAAGCTCACGAGGAAGAATCAATCGTTTGTATGGGATGAGGACTGTGAGAGGAGCTTCCTGGAACTGAGGGAGAGGTTGACCACAACACCAGTGTTGATAATCCCAGATCCGAGTGAGACTTATATGGTTCATAGTGATGCCAGTGGTCATGGATTGGGATGTGTCCTGATGCAACAGGGTAGAGTAGTGGCTTATGCCTCTTGTCAGTTGAAGCCTCATGAGTCGAACTATCCTACGCATGATTTAGAGCTTGCGGCTATCGTGTTCGCTTTGAAAATATGGAGGCATTACTTATACGGTGTGACCGTAGAATTATACTGCGACCACGAGAATTTGAAATATTTGTTTGATCAGAAAGAACTCAACATGAGGTAGCGTCGCTAGATGGAGTTGCTAAAAGATTACGACCTAGAGATCAAGTATCATCCAGATAAAGCAAATGTCGTTGCAGATGCTCTCAGTAGAAAGTCGGTGCATGTGGCATACATGATGATTCAAGAGTGGAGACTGCTTGAAGATTTCAGAGACCTAAACCTGTCAAATCAGGTTTGCATGAATTATAATATGCCCGGTAAAGCCTATCTTGCAAGTCTTCTTGTTAGCCAAGGAGAATACGACCTGAGAGATGAAGTCGAGGAAGCTCAAAGGCAAGATGAGTGGGCCATTACAGCACGGGAGATGATCTCACGGGGCGAGACTCAGGACCATGATCTATTGCCTAGTGGCTTGGTTAGGTACAAGAAGCGAATTTACATACCGAAGGATGATGAATTGCGGCGGAAGATACTGGATGAGGCTCATAAGAGTAAGTACACTCTACATCCCGAAATGGTCAAGATGTACCGGAACTTAAAATCTGAGTTTTGGTGGCCCGGGTTGAAGAAAGATGTAACTCAATATGTGGCCGGATGCTTGACTTGCCAAAAAGTGAAGATCGAACATAGGCGACCCCCTGGTCTTCTTCAAGGACTAGAAATTCTAGAATGGAAGTGGGAAAATGTAACCATGGATCTGGTGGTGGGTTTGCCCAAGATCCGGAACCACGATGCGATCTTGGTAATTGTTGATCGACCAACTAAGTCATCACATTTTATCCCCATAAGCGTCAACTATTCCTCAGAACGGTTGGCGAAGATTTATATCAAAGAGATCGTGAGACTCCATGGTGTACCTAAGAGCATTGTCTCTGACCGAGATCCACGATTTACATCTCGATTCTGGCAGGCATTGGATAGAGAGTTAGGTTCAAAGCTAAAATACAGTACGACTTATCACCCTCAAACCGATGGCCAGTCGGAAAGGACGATATAGACGCTTGAAGATATGTTAAGAGCGTGTGTATTGGACTTTAAAGGAAATTGGGATCAACATCTTCCATTGGCTGAGTTCGCGTACAACAACAGCTATCATGCGAGCATACAAATGGCTCCGTTTGAAGCATTGTACGGGCGAAAGTGTCGATCACCTATATGCTGACGGAATTGTCTGAGAGGCAATTTCTTGGAACGGATTTAGTTGATGAGACCTCTGAACAAATTACTTTGATCAAAAGAAGGCTCCTAGTAGGCCAAAGCAGACAGAAGAGCTACACTGACAAAAGGAGGAAACCTTTAGAGTTCAAAGTAGAAGACCATGTGTTTCTGAAAATATCCCCGGTAACCGGTGTTGGTAGAACACTTAAGAGGCAAAAAGTAAGTCCTCGTTACACAGGACCTTTCGAAATCCTGGCAAAACATGGACCCGTCGCTTATCAGATAGCCTTACCCCCGAACCTAAGTAATCTCCATGACGTTTTCCACGTTTCTCAGTTGAAGAAATACCAACCAGATCACGATCATGTCATCGAATATGAAGACGTTGAGGTGCGTCATGACAATACCTTCGTAGTCGAGCCGAAGCAAATTCTCGATCACCGAGAGAAATGACTTAGGAACAAAACCATTCCGATAGTGAAGGTGCTCTGGAAAGGTTTATCACCTAACAAGGCAACTTGAGAAACAAAGGAGGATATGAAAGAGAAATATCCAGAGTTTATGGCCTGAAGTCTAATTACGATAAAATAAATTTCGAGGGCAAAATTTTATTTAACGGGGGGAGAAATGTAATACTCGAAAATTTGTATTTCTCCTAAATATTATATTTTGATAAATGATACCTATTTAAAATAGGAGAGTATGTTGTCTCTAAATTGTATAGTTTATCATAATTCTTGGAACTTTCCTTTGAAATTTTAATAAGCCAAAGATTAATTTTCTAATTTTCATTTAGGGATCATAAAATACAAAATAATTATCATATTAAAGTATGGTTCTTAAATAACCAAAAGAAACAATAAAATATGATGAAAAAGACTTAAACAAATTAAGGAGAATTAATAGAAATTTGTGAGTAATTAAGTCTCTACCATTTGAATAAATTAGCAAATCTTCCTAGTTAATCAAATAGCTAATTAATGAAGAAATTGAACATTTATTTATTTTGATTAGCTGAACAAATCATAGCAAATACAATTAGGGGTTAATTAAATATGTAAATAAGCTTAAAACCTCTAGTACATAGATTAACCAATAGGAACCAAAGAAATAGGATGGGATGCTTGTATGCTTATATGTGATAGATTATTTCATAGAGTCAAGGACAAGACTTGGTCTTAGGTCATGCACCTTGGCTAAGACTCTGTCTTAGGTCACTATTTATACATTCAGCTTTATACGGGTTATAGTCTTGATAATGCCGTTGAGTTTTCCTAGCGCTGAGGACACAAGGAGCTATCATGGCACTGGTTAGTACAAACGTGGTTGACTTTACATGTGTTGTGTGATATGTACTGTTATTATGTTGACATTACATCTGCTGTGTGCTTATATATTGTTGTAACCTTACATCTGTTGTGGGCTATGTATTGGTTAATGCTGTAATGTTATGAATGTCAGTCATACATATTTTATCATACTTGAGCATGAGGTTAACTGTTACCTGAGGTCCAATGGGTATTGGACCTCAGCACTTACCATAGTTTCAGGGTCTAGAGGACTGAGGGCCGATGACAAGGGTAAGCGGCCGCGTGAAGATCTGACCAGAGTTTTTTGTTTTTGGGTTGTATATTATTTTGAAATATTGGGATAAATGTACCACTACTATAACCGACCATGGTTAATATTTTGTCACATACTCATCAGTTACTCACTATTTTGAATTGCTCCGATGCTCTACTCTGATAATATTATCTTAATTCCACTTTTGAAAAATGGGGTGTTACATTTTTGGTATCAGAGCATTTCATTCTGGCACAAATTTAACGAAGTTACTCCAAAACAGTTTGGTGTCTAGGCAGGGTTCGTCTTTGTGGATTAGTCAATTAATCGCCGTGAATTCGGGGAGACTCCCACAAAGACACCTACCTAACCAAATTGTTTGATTAACTGAGTTAGGTTCTAAGCTTTTAACTAAGAGCATGTTTTGAAAATGAGTACTGATATAACCCTGGTGTGATGTTGTAGAGATAGACAGAGATAAATCCCTGTATATGAACTATGTTAGAAAGATGAAGCGCACCGCCCAAAAAACTGTAATTCCTGAGATGGTAGGACATAGGCTTAACCCTGATCCTATCTACCCTCCACCCGAACCCGAATATCACTCGGATCGGAATATCCTGACGAGACCCATTATGACCCAGAACCTGTTCATGCCATACCCCTGAACATAGTACACCATGAACCAGCGGAACTCGATGAACCAAATCATTCTTCAGTAGGAGACAACTTTGGCTACCCTCAAATTCAAGACCTTGAAAGCGATGAGGATGCCAAATCCCCATACCTGCAGTATGCCCTAAATGATAACCTTGTGTTGACGCAAGCCCTGTAATTAGACCTTATGCAGGCAAAACAAAACTCAGAAACCAACCAGGAAAAGTACCTACTTTTCCTAAACCGAGTCCAAGAGTTCTATGTGATGAACTCACATTTCCAAATTCCTTACTCTTCCGGAGAGTGGATTAGATCCACTCTGTACCATTTTCCTCGAACCCGTTTTTGGGTGGAAAAGACAAACGAGCTCTTAGGAGAATGACCTATCCAAAACGTTCAAACCTACCTCTGGCATCTCAAATGCCTTGTCTACCATAACATGTAGTGGAAAGACGGAAGCAAGATCGGTGCTAGTAAAAGGAAGCTGTGGAAGAGTAGTAGAAACTATAGCAATGTAGTATAGTATTGTTTTCTTAATGACAATTTCAAAAGTTTGCTTTTTTATATGATAATGATTTGATTAAGGGCGTACGACTAGTGAGTAAGTGATTAACGAGGTCAAACATCTTCAATTTTAATTTGTATTTCAAAATTTTATGAACATATGCATTACAAATAAAATAATTTCTAGCATCCAAGAAATTATAGTTTTTCAAAAGATAATTGGAAAAGTTTTGTAATACCTAGGATTTTCCCTAAAATCCTTAACTTTTTATCATCTTTGCTCCAGTAATGCTTCAATCTTTAGCCATTCACAGTGAAGGTTCTTTTGGAACTCTCATCTTCCAATTCCACAGCTCCATAAGGGAAGACCTTTGTTACCTTAAAGGGACCACTCCACCTTGATTTGAGTTTACCTGGAAACAATTTCAATTTGGAATTGAATAACAATACCTTTTGACCTACCTCAAAGTGACGTGGAGCAATCTTCTTGTCATGCCATGCTTTGGTCTTCTCTTTGTAGATTCTTGCACTTTCATAAGCATCCTTCCTAATCTCATCTAATTCATTCATTTGAAGGAGCCTATGTTCTTTAGCCACAATTGGGATCAAGATTAAGCTGTTTGATAGCCCAATATGCTTGATGTTCTATTTCCACGTAGGTGACAAGCCTTACCATATACTAACCGTAGGAGATGTACCCAGACCGTCTTGTAAGCCGTTCGTAAGCCCAAAGAGCATCATCTAGCTTTATAGCCCAATCCTTCCTTGAGGTCGAACCACCTTCTCCAAGATTCACTTGATCTCCTATTTGATACTTCCACTTGGCCACGAGGTTTGAGGGTGGTAAGCGGTAGACACCTTGTGCTTGACCCCATATTTCACTAATAGTGTCTCAAACCATTTGTTGCAAAAGTGAGAGCCACCATCACTGATTATGGCTCTTGGGGTACCAAACCTTGTGAATATATTCTTCCTTAGAAACTTGGTCACTTGGTGTGCTTCATTGGTAGAAAGAGCCACCGCTTCAACCCACTTCGTAACATAGTCAACTGCTACTAGGATGTACTTGCAGTTGGAGGATGATGGGAAAGGTCCCATGAAGTCAATTCCCCACATATCAAATGGTTCAATTTCAAGAATACCATGTTGGGGCATCTCATTCCTCCTTGATATATTTCCTGTTCTTTGACACCGTCACAAGAAACAACAAACTCACGGCATCATGGAATAAAGAAGGCCAATAAAATCCGCTTTCTAGGACCTTGGCAGCAGTCCTAGTGCTCCCATAATGCCCCCTATAATCTGAATTATGACAATGAAAGAGAATATTATTAATTTCCTCTTGTGGTACACACCTTCGAATTATTTGATCAGGACATCTCTTAAAAAGAAAAGGCTCATCCCAAAAAATAGAATTTTGAATCATGCATGAGCTTTTTCTTTTGCTGAAAAGTAAAATCAGAAGGTAGAATACCACATACCAAGAAATTAACAATGTCAAAGATACCAGGGTGTTGAAGTGGCAACTCCAAAGAGCCGTTCATCCGGGAAGAATCCATGCACAGGTTCAGTCTTATCCTCATTGCTGCCTTCTAATTTTGACAAGTGATCAGCCACTTGATTTTCTGATCCCCTTTTGTCTCTGATTTCCAAGTCAAATTCTTGTAACAAGAGGATCCACCTTATCAACCTTGGTTTAGAGTCTTTCTTGGACAACAGGTATTTAATGGCAGCATGATCTGTGTAAACAACTACCTTGGCCCCCAACAAGATGAGCTCGGAATTTATCAAATGCAAAAACTATAGCTAGCAGCTTCTTTTCTCGTTGTTGCATAATTCTTTTGAGCATCTGAAAGAGTTCTACTAGCATAGTAAATTGCATGAAAAATTCTGTCTTTTCTTTGACCCAAAACAGCCCCAATTGCAAAATCACTCGCATCACACATCAATTCAAATGGAACACTCCAATCAGGAGCACACACAATGGGGGCTGAAATTAGCTTGTTCTTTAGAGTCTCAAAGGCTTGCACACAATCATCATCAATTTTAAAAATTGCATCTTTTTCCAACAAATTGCAAAGAGGTTTGCTGATTTTTGAAAAATCTTTTATAAAGCGCCTATAAAAACCTGCATGTCCTAGAAAACTCCTAATGGCCTTCACATTAGTGGGAATGGGTAGTTTTTCAATTACTTCAATTTTTGCTTTGTCTACCTCAATTCCCTTTTTTGAAATTTTTTGGCCTAACACCACCCCTTCACATACCATAAAATGACACTTTTCCCAATTCAAAACCAAATTTGTTTCTACACATCTTTGCAACACTTTTGACAAATTTGCTAAACATGCATCAAAGGTAGAACCAAAAACAAAGAAGTCATCCATAAATACCTCCATTATGTCTTCTATAAGATTATAGAAGATTGCCATCATACACCTTTGAAATGTGGCAGGGCCGTTACAAAGGCCAAAGGGCATCCTTCTAAATGCAAATGTACCATAGGGGCAGGTAAAGGTTGTCTTCTCTTGATCTTCAGGAGCAATTACTATCTGATTATATCCGAATAACCATCAAGAAAGCAGAAAAAGTCATACCCGGCTATCCTGTCTAGCATCTGATCCAAGAACGGGAGAGGGAAATGATCTTTCCTGGTTGCCTTGTTTAGCTTCCTGTAATCCATACGTACTCGCCAACCACTCACGGTCCTTGTAGGAATCAGCTCATTGTTGTCATTCTTCACCACTGTTGTGCCTCCTTTCTTTGGCACACATTGTACCGGGTGACCCAAGAACCGTCGGATATGGGATAGATGATCCCATTATCTAACCACTTGATTATCTCTTTCTTCACTACTTCCTTCATGTGGGGGTTTAGACGCCTCTGTGCTTCAATTGAAGACTTGCTCCCATCTTCCAAAATGATCTTGTGCATGCAGTAGGAAGGGCTTATACCTTTGATGTCGCTAGAGTCCATCCTATTGCCTTTTATGCTCCCTCAACACCCTCAACAGTTTTTTCTTTTGTACCTGATTTAAGTCAGCTGCAATAATAACCGGATAAGAAGCATCCTCTCCTAGATAGGCATAGGAGAGGTGAGATGGAAGCTGTTTTAAATCAAGACTAGGAACATCATTAGGAGTAGTGGGTGGTTCACTTACCTCTTTCCCTTCAACAACTTGTAGAGTTTCAAAATTTTTATTCTGTGAGGAAAGGAAAAAGTCATCTAAAGAAAACTCATAATCCTCACCATCAAAAGACTATGTTTCTTCTAATGCTGCCTGTAAAGGGTCTAGAGGAAGAGTCATCACTTTTAAATTATTAAGGCAATTATCAAGAACATCAATAGAGAAAACATTCTCACAGTTATCAGAAAATTTAATTGCCTTAAAAACATTAAAAGTAACCTGTTGGTCTTCAACCCGCATAGTCAACTCACCCTTTTTCACATCAATCAATGTTCCTCCAGTAGCTAGGAATGGTCTTCCTAAAATGATAGGAATATCTCTGTCCTCCTCCATATCTAAGATGATGAAATCAGAGAGCAAGATTAGTTTATCAATTTTAACAAGAATGTCCTCAATTATACCTTTTGGATATGCCAATGGGGTCGATTTAACCGAAGAACTGCAGATGTAGGCTTGATTTCCCTGAGG
The DNA here is from genome assembly GCA_019022655.1 of Acacia acuminata. Classification (NCBI taxonomy): domain Eukaryota; kingdom Viridiplantae; phylum Streptophyta; class Magnoliopsida; order Fabales; family Fabaceae; genus Acacia; species Acacia acuminata. The sequence goes on from JAFJYI010000384.1 coordinate 26,633, forward strand.
CCGAGTCTTTTAAATATGGTTAGGGGCATCAAATTGATGCTAGCCCCTAAATCACAAAGGGCGTTACCCGCAAATTGATTGCCTATTGTGCAAGGTATGGTGAAGCTTCCAGGATCCTTCAACTTTGGTGGTAACTTCTTCTGCAAAACAAAGATCGCACTCCTCGTAAGTGCAACTAGCTCATTCTCCACCAATCTCCTCTTTTGGACAACAACTCTTTCATAAATTTTGCATAGGAAGGCATATTTTCTAATGCTTCGCAAATGGGATGTTGATCTGCAATTTCTTGAATACCTCCGTAAATCTAGAAAACCGCCTATCCTTTGGATTAGGTTTCACCCGTTGAGGAAAAGGAGGTTGAGATTCTTTCTTTTCAATTTCAGCAGGTTGGTGTGGTGAATTGGTTTGTCTTTCATCCTTACCTTGATTGTTACTTGCAGCTTCTTCATTTATTTGGGCTTCAATTGCCACTGGTTCAGCATCTTCCAATACTTTACCACTTCTAAGAGCAATGGCTTGGCAAGTTTCCTTACCTCTAGGATCTTCAGTATTACTGGGAAGGGTACCCTGCTGCCTAACATTTAGAGAGTTGGCAATCTGTCCTACCTGTACCTCTAAATTCTTGATAGAGGCTGTATGGTTCTGCAGCATAGATGCCTAGTTTCGGTTCTAGTCATGAATTGAGCCGAATATCTTCAAGATTGCTCTTTTTCTCTTGTGGTTGAAATGGTGTGTAAATCCAGGGGGATTGTGGGGAGGTCGTGGCTGCTCAGATTGTTGTGTACTTGCTTGATTTCCCCATGAGAAATTAGGGTGATTCCTCCAGCCCGGATTGTAATAGTTGGAGTGCGGATTGTATTGTTGCTTATGTTGATGAGCGACATACTGCACACTCTCCTGACTCGTAGCACACTTCTCAGTAAGGTGGCCTCCTCCACATAAGTCACAACTACTTCCTTGCACATTAGCAGATGTCAATTTGTTTAGCTGATTATTCATAGAAGCTACCTGTGCAGAAAGTGTTGATAAAGCATCAAGTTCGTGAATTCCTGCTGCTTTCTTGGTATTACTCCTTTCCCCGTTCCAATGGTAATTGTTATTAGCCATGTTCTCCAAAATATTGTAGGCATCATCCACAGATTTTGCCATCAGAGCACCACAGCTAAAAGCATCAACAATGCCTCTCGTGTTGCCCTGCTGCCCATTGTAGAATGTATGGACTGGATACCACTCAGGAAGGCCATGATGTGGGAACTTCCTAAGTAAGTCTTTAAACCGCTCCCAGGCTTCATAGAGTGATTCACCGTCAGCTTGATGGAAAGAGGTGATGTCGTTTCTTAACTTTGCTGTTCTTGCAGGAGGGAAATACTTGCCTAGGAATTTTTTTGTCAGTTCGTCCCAAGTGGTGATGGCTCCAGGAGGAAGTGATCGCAACTGCACTCTTGCTTTATCTTTCGAGAGAATGGGAAGAGCCTCGCCTAATGGCATCATCGAACGCCATTAAATTTGAATGTGTCACAAATCTCCAAAAAGCTCACCAAATGCAAGTTTGGATCTTCATAGGGAAGGCCATAAAATTGCACACATTGTCCGCACCATCCGAATAATTCACGGCTTGATTTCAAAGTTATTGGCTTCCACCCTTGGCTTGACAATGCTTTGGAAGCAATTTCACTAACCCTTGGGATAGCAAAATCTCCCACACTTCTATGGTTCCCGCCTTCTTCTTCGCCATTGTGATCTTTTCGTGTTCAGCTTGTATCTCGTGGATGAAGAAGCTAGTTGAACTTGTAACAAAGCCTTTTGTTCTCTTCTCAAACGTCTCAATGTCCTTTCTATTTCTTGATCAAATAAAAGATTTGAGTCTTGCATACACCTTAATTAAGAAATCAGTTCTTAAAACCTGAAAGTCAAGAAGAGATAGACTAGTAAACTTATGTTATACTTAATTGAAATTATGTGGAACATGAATTTCCAAGAACTCAGTTATCACACTTTACAAAACTTACAAGAACACACCTAAATAAAATAAAACCAAGGGTATAGTAACAACGCGCACACAATTTAATGGGATTTTTTTTAATAACACACAATTGAAATGAACAGGGAATAACTCAAAATTAAAAATTAAAAACTGCAATGAAAATAAAATAAACACCAATCTATAAACAAGCAAAGATAGTTGATATTGGGACAATTTTGGTCCCCGGCAACGGCGCCAAAAACTTGATGAGGGGTAACCAGTGCAAGTATACACTAGCAGTGTAATACCGGCAAGTATCCCAAGGTAATAAAATATCGTTCCCACAGGGACCAAAGTTCCAACTACCAACCCAATTTACTTTGATTTAAAGTTGATGCAACCATATGAATTTTTGATGAAAATATTTAAAGAAAGTAAAGTGACAAAGAAATTGAATTAAACTTTGTAGAATGAAATTAACATGTATATCATCAATAATCCATTTAATTGTTCTTCCTTACCAAAAGCTAGATTAAGACCTAATCTTCTTTTAAGGTAGAATTTAATTACTAAACCCTTGAATTGGAGTATGTCAATCGAATTTCAGATTTTAATCTAATTGCTTATTCCTAAGTCAATTAGCCTAATCCTTAATCCTAAAGTCATGTTCCCATGCCCATTAGAATTAATTCTTGCATTAAGTTCAGAATTCTTTATGATTGCATAAAGCCTATGTCAAGTTCCTTGCTAGTACCTTATGTTCTTTAATCAATTGAACCTAGTATTAACTAGCCTTTCCCAAGGTCTAATTAATCTTTCAATTCCTTAATTAGATAATCAAACTAACTAAGGCATTAAGCATGGATTAAAGAAACATATCCAAGACAAGCATTATGTAATTAAAAACAAAATTTCAATTAAACTGCATAGAGAATCCATACATGACCTTAGAAAGATACTTAGTTCATGCTAATCATGACCAAGCATAAAAAAGGTAAAAGATGAAGGACATAAAATCAAACTAAAATAATTAAAAGGAAAGATTAAAACTAAGCCATACCAAGAAGGAGGCAACAAATACAAAAGAAAAACAATACATGAAACTAATAATTAGAACTAAGCCATACCAAGAAGGAGGCAAGAAATTAAAGACAAGAATTAAAGGCAATATATGAAACCAATAAAGCAAAACTAAGCCATTCCAAGTAGGAGGCAAGAAATACAAGAAGGAAGCTAGAATGGGAGAGATCTTGGTCTCTCCAAGGTGTGTCTACAACTTCTAAACGTGCATGTATTTATAGGAGGCTTTGAAGAACTATTGAGCCACAATTCTTGACTTTTGTGATCCAAAAACGCGTCCGATTTACAGCCTGGTTTACACCCCGATTTCGGTGGCTTTCGGCGAAGTTGTCTTCATATGAAATGTAGCCCCGGATGTCAGCTTTTCATTCGCGCAAACCTGACCTAATTGGAAGTTCTGTAGCTCCAGTTATGGATCAAATACTGCATGTTGGTCCAGAGTCCGTCACAACCCCCTTGTCTCGTCTTCCAAGCCCAATTTGGTCCTTGAAACGTATTATTTAGCTTCTGGGCTCTTCATAGAAGTTGTAGGAATTTGTTTTAGATTTCCTAACTTATAAAATACGTATCAATTGGAGGTCTAGAACCCACATTATGATCAAAATGCCAAACAGTGTTCATTATCCAATTGTAACAGAGATGTGATTTGAGCCCAATTTTGATCCAAATTCCAAATATGACCAAGATCAATACAAATGAAGTCTAAAAACTAATTATGAAGATGAAACCACATATTTAACTAATTTGATCCATTAAATCATGACAATGAAAGAGTTTTTAGCTCATTTTTGCAATTAAAACAACATAAATTCCAAGGTTATCAACTCCCCCAAACTTAGATCTTTGCTTGTCCTCAAGCAAATCAATTCAAGATAAGATGTAGCTTAAAAACAAGGGGTGTGCAGATCATTGTGAGTGCGGAAAATAAGATAATTCACCAGATCAATATCTTTCAACTTAGCATTGCAAATGGATATATCAATCAATGAAAGCACAGTTCAAAAATGAGTAATACATTATGCTTGTATCAACACTTCACTAATTTCCAGAGTAGTAGAAAGTAGAGTTATCAAGAGAAAAATAGTAAATTGAAATAAATAACACCTCACTTGGATATTCAATCCACTCAAACTCTCAAGTATTTTAGGGTGTGTATTTCACTCAATCAACCATCACTCCAATAACACTGCCATAAGCTTGTTCATATTCTAATTCTCCAATGATTTGTAATACATGCATAAACCAATCAAAAGGTCTTTCAAAGGTTGTAATGTGGCTAAGGTTAGGGAAGGATAATATATGGATAAGTAGCTTTAACAATGGAAAACTTGATGAGGGGTAACCATTGCAAGTATACACTATCGGTGTAATACCGGCAAGTATCCCAAGGTAATAAAATATCGTTCCCACAGGACCAAAGTTCCAACTACCAACCCAATTTACTTTGATTTAAAGTTGATGCAACCATATGAATTTTTGATGAAAATATTTAAAGAAAGTAAAGTGACAAAGAAATTGAATTAAACTTTGTAGAATGAAATTAACATGTATATCATCAATAATCCATTTAATTGTTCTTCCTTTACCAAAAGCTAGATTAAGACCTAATCTTCTTTTAAGGTAGAATTTAATTACTTAACCCTTGAATTGGAGTATGTCAATCGAATTTCAGATTTTAATCTAATTGCTTATTCCTAAGTCAATTAGCCTTATCCTTAATCCTAAAGTCATGTTCCCATGCTCATTAGAATTAATTCTTGCATTAAGTCCAGAATTCTTTATGATTGCATAAAGCCTATGTCAAGTTCCTTGCTAGTACCTTATGTTCTTTAATCAATTGAACCTAGAATTAACTAGCCTTTCCCAAGGTCTAATTAATCTTTCAATTCCTTAATTAGATTATCAAACTAACTAAGGCATTAAGCATGGATTAAAGAAACATATCCAAGACAAGTATTATGTAATTAAAAACAGAATTTCAATTAAACTTCATAGAGAATCCATACATGACCTTAGAAATATACTTAGTTCATGCTAACCATGACCAAGCATAAAAAGTAAAAGATGAAGAACATAAAATCAAACTAAAACAATCAAAAGGAAAGGTTAAAACTAAGCCATACCAAGAAGGAGGCAAGAAATACAAAAGAAAAACAATACACGAAACTAATAATTAAAACTAAGCCATACCAAGTAGGAGGCTATGAACAAGAAAGAAAAGCAATACATAAAAATCATAAACAAGATCTAAAGCACTTCCATATAGGAGGCAATGATCAAAAAGGAAAGCAATGAAAAATAAATTGCATGAAAGTCATAGAAATGATCTAAGCACTTCCATATAGGAGGCAAATAACAAGAAGGAAAGAACATAAAATGAAATAAATCTGAAACTAAGAAAGAAAGAACCTAAAATGGAGAGTTCTTGGTCTACTCCAAGTGTGTGTACAACTTCTAAACGTGCATGTATTTATAGGAGGCTTTGAAGAACTATTGAGCCACAATTCTTGACTTTTGTGATCCAAAAACGTGTCCGATTTACAGCCTGGTTTACACCCCGATTTCGGTGGATTTTAGCCAAGTTGTCTTTATATGAAATGTAGCCCTAGATGTCAGCTTTCCAGTCGTACAAACCAGACCTCATTTGAAGTTCTGTAGCTCCAGTTATGGATCAAACACTACATGTTGGTCCAGAGTCCGTCACAACCCCCTTGTCTCGTCTTCCAAGCCCAATTTGGTCCTTGAAACGTATTATTTAGCTTCTGGGCTCTTCATAGACGTTGTAGGGCCTTGTTTTATTTCCTAACATATAAAATACGGATCAATTGGAGGTCTAGAACCCAAATTATGATCAAAATACGAACAGTGTTCATTATTCAATTGTAATGAGAGATGTGATTTGAGCCCAATTTTGATCCAAATTCCAAATATGACCAAGATCAATACAAATGAAGTCTAAAAACTAATTATGAAGATGAAACCACATATTTAACTAATTTGATCCATTAAACCATGACAATGAAAGAGTTTTTAGCTCATTTTTGCAATTAAAACAACATAAATTCCAAGGTTATCAACCCTCACAACCATCTCAATGCCTTGAACGTGGCTTGCTCAAATATGAAGCCTGTTGGTGCTCGCATAGAAGATGTGCAATTAAAGGTGTTCTATTTTACTTTGGAGGGGAATGCTAAAGATTTGTACATGATGTTATCTAGGCATGTTGATGATGCTCTACATTCATGGGCTAATTTGAAGAAAGCCTTCAAATACTTACCTAATGCAAGGATTGGGGAGCTTAAAAAAGAGATTTACTCTATCAAACAAGACCCTTTGAAGTCCTTCTATGAATATTGGAGTTGCTTTCAGGAGCTTTTAGCTAAGTGTCCACACCATCAAATTTTTGATGAACCATTGATTAAATACTTTCATGATGGTCTTCTGCCTAATGAGAAAGGCATTCTTGATGCTTCAGCTGGAGGTTCTTTGGAAGATTGCATGGCTGAAGAAGGATGGGCTCAAATTCGAATGAGGGCTAGAAATACTCAACAATATAATTTGAGAGAGATAATAGGAGTTTGTGATATCGGTTCCAACGAAAGAATGGTCTCACTTGAGTCTAAGATAGATACAGTCACTTCACAACTTTCTCTAATCACATATGAACTTCATAATCTGAGTATTCAATGAGGACCTCATTCCCAACTTCACAAGCTCTTGTTGCACCTAGTTGTGATGGTTGTGGTTCAATGATGCACATTACAAGTTTATGCCCTAATCACCATGAGGAAGTTAATGCCATGTATCAGGGAAGGTCTAATCAACAACAATAAATGTGAGATTCTAACACAATCACCTACAATGAAGGTAGAAGACCTAATTCTAATTTTGGTTGGAGAAATCAAGAAGGTTCATCATATCAAGTCCAACCATATGGGTCAAACCGTGGGCAAATGGTGCCTATTCAAGAGTTTAAGGGTGATGAGAACAATCAATTGTTGAAGAGTGTGGTTTCTCAACTTACTAGTATGAACAACCGGATGATGGAAGATAAAGCTGTGAATGAGAGTCAATTCTCTTCTATTTCCCATACCCTACAAAAGCTGCAAAGTGATATGGCAAGTGATAGTAATCAAATGGCTCATGTGTGCAAGAAGTTGGAAGAATTGGAGTTGAAGAATAATAATGTGTAAGCCCACTTGACTCAACTCTCTAATTCTGTGAGTGATGTGCATGCTAAGACAAGTGGTTCTATTTCTTCAAACACAGTCATCAATCCTAAGTCACTGAATGCTATTGAGTTAAGGAGTGGCAAAAAGGTACGTTTTCCTGAAGAGGTTGATATTGATGTGGATGAAGAAATAGAGGTTGAAAGTCCACTTTTGAGCCCAATGAAGCTACCTGAATCTGAAAGCTTCAAAGAGAAGGTTATCCTTGAGAAGAAGAATGGTAGAGCAGTTGAGCAACCTCAAGTGGAACAACAACCACTACTGCAAGAGGTTGGCTCCAAGGAAAGAAGCACTTTTGAGAAAGGTGAGTCAAGCGAGCAAGGCACCTTATCCAATACCAATGGTAAGGAGGTAAAAATTTCTCAACTCCATTTTCCTAAAGCTTACTTTCAAGGCAAGAAAATACATGAGGAACAAAATGAAAAAGAAATGTATGATTTGTTTAGCAAACTACATATCAATGTTCTTTTCTTCCAATTGGTTAAGTCTGCCTAGTTATTGCAAATTCTTGAAAGAGCTTTATACTAACAAGAGGAAGTTTAGGCCAATGATAAAGTGCAAATTAGCTCTAATGTGTTTGCCCTTTTCAAACCCCAACTCCCTGTTAAGTGCAAGGATCCCGGCTCATTCACTATACCTTGTACCATAGGTAATGTGAATGTAGCTCAAGCCTTATTAGATTTAGGTGTAGCCATGGTAGTGAAAATGTAGTTTTTACCTAAAAACGGAAGGAGAATGAAAAATCGTAAAACGTAAAATCGTAATATAAAACAGAGTTTTTACCTGCATATGTATACAAAAAAAATTCAAGAAAAGTAAGGTACCTGCAATCATACACACATATACTGATCAATGCAATATCAATCAAAATGTCCAACATTGTCATCAAATACATTCAAACAAAGACAAACAACCTTCATACAGTTCAAAATTCAAGTCTAATTTAAATAATTGTCGCAAGTCACAACACAATCTAAGCTAATAAATCATTCAATTTATTATCATCAAAGGCATCATCCTCCACATGATCTTCAACTACATCATGGTGCATGGCAACTTCTCTTTCTCTTCTATCAACCTCATTGTCCAACTCAAAATTAGGAATCACCATATCATCTTCAAAGGCACCAACATGACCAAAGTGTCATCCTCTCCTCCAACCGGAGCCAAGTTTTCTTCAATTAAATTATCAAATTGAAATCGAAATTGTCTTCATCTAAACCTTTCAACATTAGAAGATCTTCCTTCATTTTCCACAATTCATTCATCTTCAGAGGAAACATCATCAATGTTATATTCTCCAGTTTTTCTGACTTGTTTCTTCCTGGTCATCACAAACACAACATCATTCATTTTCTGTTGTTTCAAGTGATTTCGTCTCTTTGAGTGGAACTAAACAAAAACAAATCCAATTAATATACAACAAGTAGCAAGTACAAACCCAAATTTATAAATTAAAGACAACTTACCATCTCAAACGTACTCTAATTCCTCTCATAAACGGATGAACTACATGTCAAGCTTAAAATGCGCATTGCAAATCTTTGGAGCTCGGATGTTCAAAACCATAAGATTCCCACCTTGTGTTGGAGATTTTATATAAATGCCGCCTTGGGCTAATTCAGAACTAAATCTCCCTAATTGCAACTTGAAATCATCCATTTGATCATCAATTTTTCTTCTTTCTTCAGCACTTTCCACCAACTTTCTAAACATTGATATAGCCCATTTTTGACTTTGGGGTCAGCACGAAATCCTAGCCTATATTGTATTTGAGGGTTGAGGAAGTAGCCTACTACTGATTGTCCCATCTAGTGTCAATGATATCACATAGAGGCTGATAACTAGAGAGTAAAGAATGACAAATAAAAAAATACATTAGATTCAAAATTGCAAACAAAAGTTAAAAAATTATATTAGATTGAGTAAAATAATATTACCTTCTTTCTACACCATTGAATGCCTTCTGAATTTTGTCCTTGGCCTGAACCATCTCATCATAAATGAACCCCATGGCTGGTTGCTCATTTGAATCCACCAAACGAAGCACTTTGATAAGTGGAAAAGCACTCTTTAAACATGTCACAACATTTTTCCAAAACTCCTTATCCATAACCACATCTGCAATATACTTGCCATCATTTGTTTTAGCAACCTTGCTAGACATCCATTGATCTGAAGTAAACATCCTTATCAATGCTCCTTTGTTGTCATTGAGGCACCCCAAGGTTAGATAAGAAGTGGCAAAGCGAGTCTTGTCTGGTCTCACCAAGTCTCTTCCATTTGTATGAAATTGCAACATGGAAATTAAAGAAGTCCTTGAATATATAAATGTAGTAAATTTTCTTCCTTTTGCAATTGTCTCATGATGAACCAACAACTTCTTCTCAAAGTCCTCCAACATTAGGTCAATACAATGAGCCGTACAAAGTGTCCAATACAACCTTTTTATTTTTGTCATCAACAATGCTCCTGTAGCTTTATAGTTCGCAGCATTGTCCGTCACAATTTGGACAACATTTTCTTCTCCTACCTCCTCAACTACTTCATCAATCATATGGAATATCTTCTCAGCTATTTTGGTGATGTGAGATGCATCAATTGACTTCAAAAACACACTTCCTTTTGGGCTATTTACTAAGAAGTTTATAAGCGTTCTTCTCCTTTTATCTGTCCAGCCATCCGTCATTATGGAGCAGCCCATATCCTTCAATAAACTTTATGTTTTTCAATACTTTGCATTGTTTCCATATATTGTTTCTTGAAATATTTCTCTCTAATTTCATGGTAGGATGGTGGCTTAAAACCAATACTGTGTCGAGCAACCATTTCAAACATCTCTTGAAATTCAACACTTCATGCCACATTGAATGGTATGGAATTGTTATAGAAAAAAGAAGCAATTTTCTCACATGCACCCTCTCTTAAACTCTGCTAAAAATATTATTGATGGTAGGTTGGGACTGGGTGCTTGCTCCTATTTTCTTGAACATATTCTTAGAGCTCTCTTTATCTTCATCACATGATCTTTTTTCTCCACCTTGTACAACCTCATCCTCATCATCAATGCCAGATTTCTTGTTTAATCTTTTTTGTAAGCCACATACAATGTCCTACATTTCTTTCTTGACTGCCTCAGGAATAGATTTGCATATTCCAATGTCTTTTTGAGTGCAAGCCAAATGCTGTTTCATTCAATAAACACCTCCTTATATAATCCTTTGGCAGTAATTGCATTCAATTTTATTAGTACCTCCATCAACTGAAGTACCATGCTTCCATGCCACATCAGTTCTACTTAGGGAGCATTTTTGTAAGTTCGAAGATGTTCGATCCACTCATTTGGGATAGAAGGCGTAGAATTACTCTGAACTGCAACACTACTACTTCCACTTCCACTTCCACCAGAAGCCATTTTCTAGCAACAGACCAATTTTACCAAATAGAACAGAACCTAACAAAACAGAAGGCCTACACAAGTTCTAAAATACCAATTTTACTAAGATGACTTCCACTAGAAGCCATTTTCTAGCAACAGACCAATTTTACCAAACAGAACAGAACAAAAAAATGTGGGGGAGGGGAGATGATATTATGGTAATAAGTGGTCCGAATTAATAATACCGGCCTAAACAAAATTACAAGTGGAACACATAGATGACTAGTCTGGGTCCTTAAAACCAGTCTTACGGATTGATTGTGCTACATCCACATATTCTTATTTCATGGTCCACAGCATCAAAGACTTCAGTTCTAAACATTAATACACTACTCACATCTTACCATACTCTTCACATTTGTATAAGCATATCTCCAAAACAGAACATACCAATTTACCAGATCATACATTGCAAATTCCACGAGAAATCAATAAAATGATTATAATATAAAGAGATTAATAAACAGAATGCCAATTCACAAGAAATCCAACATGGCACAACAACACAATCCAAAGCATATAAGTTGCTAGTAATCAAAATGAAAATGAAGAAAGAAGTAGTAACCAATTACGGACCATTCAAGCAAAAACCAGCAACTAAAGTAAAAAAAAAAAAAAAAAAAAAATCAGTCTGTAAATATTCCCAGGTGGCCAGGTTGAAAAGTGTCAATATTCAAACGATTAAACAACTAGATTCAAAGCTAAATTAAAACCCCAAAAAATGGAGCAAGACACGGAGAGACGGCATCTAAGTTCCAACACTGTAACACGCAAGCAAACCAGAACAAACAAAGCAATCTGGGAAAAAAGCAAAGCCCTAGGGTTTGAGCCTTCTTCAATATTTGTCGGAGAACAACCACACAGGGAGAAGAGTTGGCGAGTTCGAGCAATGGGATTAAGGATTAGGGATTTAGCTTGCCATTGAGCCTTCTTCAATATTTTAGCTTGCTGTTTGCCAATGATGAAGGCGGTGGAGGAGGCACAGTGTGGATGGAAAGGCCGTCGGAGGAGGAGGGATTTTGATCGACGGCGGACGGACGGAGTGAACGATTGATTCTCAGTTTCTCACTGAAGGAGCCGCGGCCGCGGGTGGAGACTTGAGAAGCTGCGAAGTGCGAACAATGGGATTAGGGATTAAGGATTTACTGATTTAGGGCTAGACCGTTGGACCAGTTGGTTTTTCGCCACCACGTTTTTTGCAAAAACGTCGCGTTTTTACGTTTTCACGTTTAAACGCAGTGTTTTTACTGTTTTTACCTCTGGAGCGTTTTTTCCAACACGAAACACGTTTTGCCCAAAAAAACTCAAAATCGGCGTTTTTAGCGTTTTAAACGCGATTTTGACTTTTAAATCTCTTGGTGCTTCATGCTTACTGCCATTTTTAAATCTCTTGGTGTCAAAGACCTTAAGAGGACTAGTGTGGTTCTCCAACTAGCTGATAGGAGCATTAGGCACCCACTAGGCATCATTCAGGATTTTCTTGTTAAAGTCAAAGACTTGGTTTTCCCTGCTAACTTCTATGTGTTGGACATGTCTCATGAGTCTAGTGAATGCACCCTTATCTTAGGTAGACCCTTTATGAGAACAGCTAGTACCTTTATAGACATGAGAGATGGGTCAATCACTATGGAAGTGGGTAACAATAAGCTGAGTTTTAACATGTATGAAGCCATAAAACATCCTTCTGAAGATTACTCTTTATTAGGAGTGAATTCAATTGACTTTGCCATTGATGATTTGGTTGAAGAATATGAGCTTAATTTGCACACCAATAATTGTAATCTTGATTGTGGTATTTCATTGGATTCATGTGATGATAAATTTCCCTCTCCTTCTGTTGATAATTTTGATTCACTTAGGAGTGAGATTTCTAACCTTAACCCATCGATGGTTGATTGTTTGTTATCATCCCTTGATGATTTTTCTCTTACTTCTCTTAGTTCATTTGAGCTTAATTCTTCCAATGGTTCATTATTCAGTGATGATGCTTGTGAGGAAGGTGTTTTTCTCAATGTTTCAGGTCACAAACTAGTGGAGGAAGCTAAGTTTGAGGTCGGTAGCCAAGACTTGGATGATTTGTTCTATAAGGGAATAGCCCTCACATCGACGAAGATATCCTCTCATGTGACTCACTTTGGGCCTCAACACAATGTGGTTAAAGGGCCACCTCTAACTCATTGCTTAATCATAGAACTAAGATCACTCCTCATACCTTGAGATTTTTAAGTGAGCTAATCACTCCTTATGAAGTAGGTATGAAGGAGACTACTTTCCCCAAGCCTGTTGCTGCTGTAAGTCAACCTAATGTTGGTTCAACGCTTGGGAAGACCAATGAACTAGTGGTAGAGTCTATGGAGCCTAGCACATGCCATGCGCCTCCTAAGCTTGCAAAGGGGAGTATTTCTACTACCCTTGATCTTCCAAGACTAACTCCCTCTATTGTCCAACCTCCTGATTTAGAACTTAAGCCCCTCCCCTCTAATTTGAAATATGCTTTCCTTACTGCTGATAGAAAATTGCCTGTTATTATTTCAAATTCTTTGTCTGTGAGTGAGGAGGAGAGATTGCTTGATGTTTTGAGTAGAAATAGAAAGGCTCTTGGTTGGAATTTAGCTGACATACCTGGGATTAGTCCGGCTATTTGTACCCATAGGATCCTTTTGCATGAGGACTCCAAACCCCTTAGGCAACCCCAAAGGAGAATCAACCCTCTAATTCTAGATTTGGTTAAGAAAGAAGTAACCAAGCTATTGAGTGCGGGTATCATCTACCCAATATCAAATAGTGAGTGGGTTAGTCCCGGTGCATGTAATGCCTAAGAATAGTGGGATAACGTGGTCAAGAATGAAAATGATGAGTTGATACCTACTAGGGTGCAAAATGCTTGGAGAGTATGCATAGACTATAGGAAATTGAATGAAGCATCTAGGAAAGATCAACCTTTGAAGTATCTGAAAGGAAAGATCACTATTGTTTCCTAGATGGTTATTTTACCAAATTCACTAGATCCCGAAGATTGAGGAAAAGACCACTTTCACTTGTCCGTTTGGTACCTATGCCTATAGGAAGAGTCACTATTGTTTCAACGTTGCATGATGTCACTATTCTTTGATTTTTTGAAAATTGCATGGAGGTTTTTATGGACGATTTTACAGTGTATGGTAATTCATTTGATAGTTTGGACCAAGTTCTTGCTAGATGCATTGAGAAAAATTTGGTTTTGAATTATGAGAAGTGCCATTTCATGGTTGATCATGGGATAGTACTTGGTCATTTGATATCTAACAATGGCATTGAAGTTGATAGAGCTAAAATTGAGGTGATTTCCTCATTGCCCTACCTTACTAATATTAAAGCACTTCGTTCTTTCTTAGGGCATGTGGGTTTTTACCGAAGATTCATAAAAGATTTCAATAAGATAGCTCTAACTTTATCCAAACTATTGCAAAAAGATGTTGATTTTGTCTTTGATATTTCTTGCAAACAAGCATTGATGAATTAAAAACATACTTGATATCACCTCCTATTTTGCATTCACCAGATTGGACTTTGCCTTTTGAACTAGCATGTGATGCCTCCAATTCTGCTGTGGGGGTCATGCTAGGACAAAAGCATAGCAAGTTATCTCATGTGATTGCTTATGCATCCAAAACTTTGGATAGTGCACAAAAGAATTACACAACCACAGAAAAAGAACTTTTTGCTGTCATATTTGCATTAGGTAAGTTTCGGCAATATCTAATCAATTCTAAAGTGGTGGTGTACACAGATCATGCGACGGTGAAGTTTCTCTTCACTAAGCCTCAATCCAAACCAAGACTTATTAGGTGGATGCTTTTGCTACAAGAGTTTGATATAAGCATTAAGGATAGGCCTGGAACTGCAAACCTTGTAGCAGACCACCTGAGTAGACTACCGGATGGTACAAGGGGAGTACTTGACTCTAACTTTATTTGTGATGATTTCCCTGATGCGTCCCTTATGTCTATATCTCTCTATGTTCCTTGGTTTGCTAATCTAGTGAATTATATTGTGACCGGTCTCATACCTGAGCATATGTCTTCCTTTCAAGCTCAAAAACTTAAACGAGAAGCTGAACACTACATTTGGGATGAGCCCTATTTATGGAGACTATGCAATGACCAAGTTATCAGGAGGTGCATTTCAGAAACCGAGTCCAAGGACGTACTTTTTGCTTGCCATTCAATGATTTGTGGTGGACACTTTAGTGTTCATAAGACCTCTAGGAAAGTGTTAGATTCTGGGTTTTATTGGCCTACCCTGTTTATGGATACATATTTGTATTGTAAGGCATGTGATAAATGCCAACGGTTTGGGGGGTTAGGTAAACGGCATATGAGATGCCATAGCAACCCATGCTCTTTTGTGAGGTATTTGATGTTTGGGGTATCGATTTCATGGGTCCGTTTCCACCATCATCTGGCTTTACCTACATCCTGTTAGCTGTAGATTACCTCTCTAGGTGGGTAGAATCCATCCCTACTAAGAAAGATGATGCCTAAACGGTTTCCAAGTTTCTTAAGTCTAACATCTTCTGTAGATTTGAAGTACCGAAGGCTATAGTGAGTGATAGAGGTACCCATTTTTGTAATAAGGTTATTGATAACTTATTTGTTAAGCTTGGGATAACCCACAAAATGTCCACCCCTTATGACACACAGACAAATGGGCAAGCGGAAGTCTCCAACCGAGAGATCAAACACATATTGGAAAAGATTGTCAAGCCTTCAAGAAAGGATTGGAGCTCAAGGTTGGAGAAAGCACTATGGGCCTATAGAACCGCTTTCAAGACACCAATAGGAATGTCTCCTTACCGACTTATCTATGGTAAAACATGTCATATTCCGGTAGAATTGGAGCACAAAACCTATTGGGCTGTGAAAATGTGCAACATGGATGTGGAAGAAGCTGGCTTGGAAAGGAAGTTACAAATGCAAGAACTTGAGGAAATGCGATTAGAAGCTTATGAGAGCTCCCGCATTTACAAAGAAAAGACCAAGCTACTTCATGATAAGAAGATTATCCGAAAGGTTTTCAAAGTTGGTGATCAGGTTTTGCTATTTAGGGCCCAATTCAAGTTGTTAGATGGGAAGCTTAAAGATAAATGGTATGGCCCTTTCACTCTTACCAAAGTGCATTCATTTGGCATGGTAGAGCTACTTGACGAGACTACTAGAAAGGAATTTCAAGTCAATGGACACCTCAAGCTCTACTATGATTCATCATGAAAGCCTCCTTGAGGCTAGGTTGTCTCTTTCCTTCACTTACATTCTCTGATTTGAATTGTTCAATTCATTTGTGATTCTGAATGCTTGAAATAAGTGTGGGGGAGGGACTATCTCAGTAGAAGAGTAGAAGTAGTATAGTTTAGTAATTAGAATAAGAACTCCCAATCTATGCTTTGCATGTTAGCCACCACCTTTCTTAATTACCATTGTGCCTCTTCACTCTAATTTTCCCTGTTATTATGGCTTGTTTCTTCTCTCTTCTCTCTTTATGATGTGATATGTTGTGCTTCAATTGCAAATGGACTTCACAACTTTCCACTTCATTAAGGAACAAGTTAAAATGATAGAAGTGCTTTACAAACATTGAGGATAATGTGTTGATTAAGTGTGGGGGAGGGGAATACATTTTGAATCCCAATTAATTGGTTGTTTTTAAATGAGAAAATGCCTAAAACTAGAAAAAATTTTTCAAGAATGACTTGCTCTAATGCATGCCCTAAGTGGTAAAGGGTCGCATTTGCCACTTTGGAAGTGTATAATTTATGGGAAATTCTTTGAGCTTTTATGAGATCTAGTGTTTTGGCAACTTTATAAAACCATGTCTTGTTTTTCAAGTGAATGGGAAGAGAAATGAACCCACAATTTGATTTTTGCTTACTCCTCATTTTGAAAAAAAAAAAAGGAGTTTCTACATCATTAGTGCTTTTAGGAGTTGAGCATTATTTTAACTAATTGCAATGTTTTGATTGGTTGTGTTTTGTAAGGTTTGCACTTGGAATAGTTAAGGAGATGTTTTGTGGTTAGTTTACTATGCAAGTGATTGTGTTAGAGTGAGCATTGGAGAAAAACCTTGTTGGAAGAATATTTGAGCCTTAAATTCTTTTGATGTGTGCATGTTCACTTAGTTTTTCACCTTCTAGAACTTGTTTTAATTCTTTTTCGAAACAACATTTGCATTAGTGTTATGGAAATGAAAGAGGCATTCAATTCTAAACCATATTCACCCAAATACAAACCTGCATACATCTATCATTTGCTACCCATTTTGAGCCATTCCTATGTTGTATGCATGTCATTATTTATAGTGTTCATAGTTTTCTAAAAATCAAAAGTGAATTGCCAATAAAAAAAAGAGTTGAACAATGTATATATTCAAATGCCAAGTTTATATTAAAAAAAAAAGAAAGAAAAAGAGAAAAATGGAAAGTGTTATGTAGATAAATTGAAAAAAAAAAAAAAACAAAGAAAAAAAAAATATATCAAGAAGGCATTTGTTCATGATTTTCAAAATAATTGGCAAAAGTTTGTAAGGTTATTTAGATGCTATGAACTTGGTTATTAACTTTGACTTGCATATCAACAATTCATTTTTCTAATTAATTCATTCCATCTAGCCTTTATCCAACATTACAAGCCTTTTAAGTCCTCTTGATTCATTTCATTAATTGTTGTTAATAGTGGAGATGTTAGAGTTGTTACAAGCATACGGTAAGATGTTGATTAAGTGAGCCAGAGTGAAATTATTCCAATAAGGTGAGATGAGTGAAACACTAATAATACCTTGAGAGTCCTCTTATGCTTAATTCTAATATTTTGACTTGTGTAGTCGGCTAATTCTTTTTCATCACTTGATTATCACTGGTGTTAGCTTGAGGAATTTAATTAATTAATCCATTGCTGTCTAATAATGAAATTGCTCATCTTTCAAATGCATTAGTGATTTGGAATTAGAATTGTGTACTCAGTTGCCTTTGTTCAGGAGTATAAAGGTCTAAGTGTCGGGGAATTGATTGTACCATATTTTTATGTGATTTTTAATAATAAAAATTGGGATTCATAATGCATTTTATCATAGTTTTTGAGCTTAAAATGCTTTTCTTATGATAAATTGAGATTAAGAGTAAATATATTAAATTAGGGTTAAAAAGGGCAAAATTGTCAAAAAAATGTAATTACTCTTAATTATTGATTTTTCTGAGAATATTTGATGCTAGATTAATTATTTTGATTGTAGATGCTTGAAAAGATTAAATCAAATTTGAAAATGAAAGTTTGAATTTAAGTTGTAAAAGTTTCAATTTAGTCCTTCACTGAGAACTTTTAAACTTTGCACTTAGGTCCCTGCACTTAAACACACCGTTTTGAATTGTATTGATTAGGTCAGTTGAATTCAGAAGCTTTGGACCCGACACACTGACCCGATGGAGCTGAGGGAAGATCTGGATATTAAACGAATAGAGAGGCAACGAACAGGAGACACGCTGGGTCCGTGGAGTTTCTCCATTCATCCATCGTCACTCACAGCAACGCCAACCATCATCATCTTCCTCCCTTCAACCACGAACACCACCGTCAGCCACCCTCACCACTGTCGGAATCACCATAAGCCACCTTCACAGAAATCAAAGCCTAGCATCGAGAAACCCAGAGAACTTCATGCCTTCATCACAGGGTCTTCAACCTCGGTCATTCGTGCTTGATCTATCACCCACCACCGTCACACATAGTTATCACCGACCTTCACCCTTCATCGTCCATCATCACCCCCATCAGACCCGAGGATTGATTGAAGAAAAACCCACAGCTGAGCATCGAGAGACACGAGGAGCTCCTTCTTCCTGGACCTCCACCGTCGACTACACCTGGGTCCTTCATCCTTCACCAATCATCTTTTCCTTCACACCATCGTCGACCTCCATTCCTCCAGAATCAGTGACTTTGACTCTATTCTTATTTACCCACTGCCTCTCTCTCTCTGGACTAGTTTCCATGCCTATTCCAGATTGTGTTAGGTTTGGTCCCATGGCTATGTGTGGCTAAAATCTTTGTTTCTTGGTGATGGAGATTGTGGCTTGAGCAATTGTGCTTCACTAGGGGAGTTATCTAATTCAATCTTTTTGCTTAGACTATTTATTTGATTTCCTTATTTAATTTTATCATTATTTAGTTTTGAGACTTGGATTACTGTTATGTATCCATGTGGATTGAATATTGTAGTTTTAATTGAATGATTATTTTGATGTTGAAATTTCCAAATTTCTTTATATGCTTGATGAAATTATGCTTGCTGTCATGTTTGTGATTAGTAATCATAGTTGATTTTAGTTTTTGAATGGTTCGTTAGAACATTCTAATTGAGAAGAACAATTTACATCATCCCAATTTTAATTACACATTAAGTGGATTTTAACAATATGTCAAAAGGTAGTAGTTTGCTATGTTTGTAGGAGCTATTATTAATTGAGATTATTAGATTCATTTGTTATCTTGAGGTTGTTCTTTAAACTTAATGAAAATTTAACTCCCATATATTATTTTAAGCAATGATAGCCATCTTCTTCATTACCAAGAGCATCCATCATTAATCCCTTTTAATCCAAAGCATTTTTCACTATTTTCCAAAAATACAAAAAAGAATATAATTAGTTTCTTTGTATTTTTTATGAATTTTAGTTTAGAGAAAATCAATGTCAAAACCCCTTTTTCTAACCATGTTTTTAGCACTTAGTTTTACCTAGGGAATTCAAAATAAAAGGCTCCTTGATAAGAGAATGATCCCGAGTTGTTTGCACTATATTGCATTTTAATTCGTGGTAAATTGTGATTTGACCCTAAGGCGACTAATGTTTTCGTCAAATCAATTTCATATTGAAATGAATTAACACGTGATTACTCATGAGACTACAATTAGGGAAAATAAAATGTGACATAATTAACACATAAAATAATAGTTAATTTATAACCAAGAGAGACAATAAAGTAATACGAAAATACATAAGTAAATTAAAGGAAATTTGCAAAGATTAATGGGCAATAAGGCTTAAGTTAATTAAGATCATTATGTATTAGGGTTAAAGTAGACATGTAGGGTTTTCTATTGATATAAAATTTGTAACGTTTTGAGTTTTGTACAAGGAGATACAAATCTTTAAGTTGGATCATGTTTTTAAAAGATAATCTGAACAGTGGTTGGAAAAATTAAAACTGGTATTTCGAGATAAAGCTGTTATTTTTACAAGAAAATAAACTTGTCAAAGGTCATTTTAGCTTTGGAAGCACACTGATTCAATTTTTGTAGAATTAGTTATGATTTTTCAAAGTTACCAAAAAATTTAGGCATAAATGTTGAATTTTTTTTTTTTAAAATGTAAGGGTATAATTGGAATAACAAATCCACCAAGGGTAAAAAGGTGAATTGTGGTTCAGGTATTTCTTAGGATATTATTTATGAAGGAAATAATACGGTGATAACATTATAGGATATCCGAGGAATAGAGATCGATACCCAGAGGAGGACATATCGCCAGCTACGGAAACTAAGGTACGGACGCGTATTGTAACTTTAACTCTTACGTGTCTTGTATGTTTATATGTGATTGCATGATTCATAAAGTCATGGACAAGACTAGGTCTTGGGTCATGCATCGTGGTTAAGGCTCGGTCTTAGGTCACCTGTTTATATACATTCAGCTTTATGCGGGTTATAGTCATGATAATACCGTAGGGTTATTTTGCTAGCGCTAAGGACACAAGGAGT
The DNA here is from genome assembly GCA_019022655.1 of Acacia acuminata. Classification (NCBI taxonomy): domain Eukaryota; kingdom Viridiplantae; phylum Streptophyta; class Magnoliopsida; order Fabales; family Fabaceae; genus Acacia; species Acacia acuminata. Next base: position 47,130 of record JAFJYI010000384.1, read on the forward strand.
CGTGATACTGGTTAATTCAAATGTTGATAACATTACATGTGATGTGTGCTATGTATTGTTGTGTTGTTAACATTACATCTGCTGTGTACTATGTATTGTTGTAACTTTACATATGCTGTTTGCAATATATGGTTGATGCTGAAATGTAATGAATATCTGTTATATATACTGTTATTACTTGAGCATGAAGTTAACTGTTACCTGAGATTCAATGGGTATTAAATATCAAAATTGACCCTAGCTTCAGGATCTAGAAGATCGGGAGCCAATGAATAGGGTAGGCAACACGCGTATGGACTCAGTCGGAGTTTTGATATTTTGGGTTGTATTTATACTGTTTGATATTTTGTGTCTGTATATTTGGATAACTGTATTAATATTCCTTCGACTAGATACACCACAAACGGAAACCCTCCTCCATTTATCTTAAAGAATCAAACTTTGTTCTCAGATCCGGTGGCTCCCTCCTTTTGAATACGAATCTGCCTCTTCCTCTTTCATTGATCTCCATTACGCGCTTTCGTCTGGTTAAATCTCTCTCTTTCCCCCAACCTTGCTTTGTTTCCAAAAATTCTTAGATATGTTTTTAATTCAGATTTTGATTCTTGTGCCCCTTTCTGATCTTGCTTCATGTTGATGCCCATGCTGATTGCTGAGAGACAAAGACAACATCAGATTTCTGATCTCGCTTCGTGCTTGTTAACCATCCGATTCGTGATTTGCCGTGTCATATGCGTGTCCATGTCGTTCGCGTGTTGGATACGTTTAAATCACAAAATTTCACGTGTCCGTGTTACATAGGGTGAATATTATGATCCTTGATATGCTACACATTCCTTCAAAATGTGAGCTCTCAAATTCACAACAATTAAACATTTTAGTATTATTTGGTATATACTTTTTTTATTTACTTTTTCACAGTGCACATGAAAAGTATGATATATTCCCTTCCTAATCATCGAATTGATATCATTATAAGGCTACATTAATAAATGAATCATACCTTGATTTCACATACTTTATTTTATATAGGGGTGTACGTGTATGCATGAAGTTTGTTATGTACACACACTATACGCATTTGATAAATGAGAAAAAATATGGGAAAATTTCACTCAAGAATATTGTAGCCAATTAATATCAAATGACTCAAGAAATTCTGAAACCTCACTGGAAGGACTTGGGGGAAAATGAAATTAAAAGTTACGCTAAAAAGACATCAATACCCATTATTTTTATAAAAACAATCCAACATTTTTCAACCACTGTTGTATCCATCGGAAATTTCTCCAATTCTCAACAGTCAATTGGGGATAAGTTGATTGTTTACAACGATGATTCTGAGTACAACATCCAAGCAATTCTTGCCAAGGCAGCGTTCCCACAAAACAAAATGACAGATATGTAGTTAAAGTAACCTATGTTGCACCGAAACCGATACGACATTTTCAAGACGTTGCCGATACGTCACATCGAAACGTTACTTCAAAAATACTAATATTTCGATACGTTCCGAAACGTCTTAGTATTAAATAATATTCTTAATTTAAACATGTAAGTAACCTTCAATTCCCCTAATATTCGTACCCACATGTAAGTAACCTTCAGTTCTAAAACATGTAAATATTGATCCCACATACATAGCTGATAGCAACCTTGAATTCCCCTAATTGTTCATACCCAGCAGGCCAGCACAGAGATGAGTAGCAAAAGAACACTCACAGTCGACTAAATATCAACAAAAGAAAAGGAACACTCACAGTTGACTAAATATCAACAAAAGAAAAGGAACACAGGTTGTTTTTGTTGGCAAAAAACGCAGTTACAAAATGGCCTTTAGTTTTAGAAATATTACAGAAATGCCATTATGAGCATTTCACCATTCGATTCGTCAATTCAGCGTCTCTGGCCGATTCACGAATCGGAAACTTTCTGATCTTGAAAATCAGCGTTTCCATGCTACATAGAAAATAACCATAAGCGATTGAAAACTTCACCTTCAACTGAATCTGTTACGTCGGAGCAAACACGTACAGTGGCTCCCAAGGAAACAAGGTGAGTCTCATGCTCGCTGGTGGCATGTGCAGAGGTAGTTCAGCAAAACTTTTTTTTTTTTTTTTTTTTTTTTTGCTCAGCAAAACAATTTGAAGCTAGTGCAAGCACTTGTGGAGCATGTGGGCAAGCTTGTGGTGTCACAATCCGGAGGATTGAGGAAGGTGGCTTCCTGCTTCGCTCAAGCTTTAACTCACCGGATGTAAGGAATTTCAAAACCACCCATTGATTTGGCCTTCTCCAATGTGCTCTATATGCATTTCTGAGTCCTGAACTTACCTAAAATTCGCCCATTTCACAACAAACCAAGCTACCTACTTTATATCATAGTTAACAAGTCTCTTACACTTCATGAACAAGATCAAATTTGCAAGGGTTTTATACTTCATGAATAAGTTAAATAGTCCTATGAACAAGTGAAATGTTCTTGTGAACAAGATGAATCAAATTTCTTAACAACTACTAATTTGCAAGCGTCTTAAACACCATAAACAAGATAATTTAACTTCTTAACAATTACTCAATTGCAAGTGTCTTACACATCCTGAACTAGTGAAATAGTCTTATGAATAAGATGAATTAATTTCTTAGCCATTGAAGGAAAATACTTGCATTATTTAATGTATAAGTAGATTATTATTAAAGGGTATTTTATTTTATATTTTGTAACATTTTAGTTAAAAATTATTAAAATCTAATTAAAAAGTAAGGTGAGGTCTAGAAAAATCTAGTTTGAAAGGTATAGATGATAAAAATTTTGTAGACTTCTACTGGTATGCCTTTGTCTTTGAGGGTTCTGTGGCCCCACCGTCTCAAGATTGGTTCCATTGTTTTTATTGATTTCAACATTTTTAATTTAATATAATCATCATATGAAGCTTCAAGTGAACAGAAATAACTTGTTTTTATATTTACATATTACATGTAAAGCACAAAGCTAAAATTGGACTGGGTTTGTTTTTTCCCTTTTCGGATGTTTTTTTTTTTTTTTTTTTTTTCAAGGACTTGATATAAAATTTCATAAGTAGAATGTTATCATGGCTTTCAATAAGTAGAGCAATGACCAAATGTTTCTTGAAGTTGTCACATTTTAGATAATGCATTTTGATAGAACTGACCACTTTTTAACTACTGTGATTGAAAGCTTTAAGGTGTTGTTGAATTTAATCTAATATTGTGTTTTAATGAGACCATGTCAAAATAGGTGAAGGAACTAGTTGAATATTGCTCAGTTTTAGAGAACAGAGTTATATGACAAGCAGGGGAAGAAAGTTAAGAAAGCTAATTCAATGGTCACTTATTTCACCTCATCATTAATACTACTACTATATAATATCTATAGGAACCACTTTAGCTAATTCAAGAGTTATAGGAAAAACATTGTCAATGGTCACTATTTTTGTATGTTACCATAAAAGAAGCATTGCTTTGACCGCCCCCCCCCCCCCCCCCCCCCCAAAAAAAAAAAAAAAAAAAAAAAAAAAAGAAGCATTGCTTTGTTGCTCAAACTATTTCTTCATGTTTCAACGTTAAGGACTTTGTGGCTATTATGCAATTAACAATTGTCATTGAGCAGAACTGAATTTCCTCCTCAATTGCTATTTACTTCAGCAACAATAAGGACAACAAATTAATGTATGATAGATTTAGCATTAAATTAAGCTCAATTTATTGAGATTAGTTTTTTTAAAAAAAAAAAAAAAAAAAAAAAAAAAAAATTTAACACTTTAATTTTTCTGGACATCACTATATATTGAATAATTCGCCACTTGCAAATTTTAGATTCTCATTTTAGTATTTAGATAGTGACTTTAAAATGAATATGATATTTTGTTTTCATAGCTCAATTCAAATGATGGATATGTAGAGTTTTTGTGGAGTAGAGTCAAGGGTTGGTAAGAAACTATAATCAATCATCTTTGTTCATATAGAGTAGTCTTGTACTTTTGAACTTAGAATGTTTTCTTACATATTCCACGATTAATATATTCTTTATAGACTTTTGCTGATATACAATTTGTACTTGAAGATTTTTGTGACGTAAATACCTTCCAAATTTTGGTATTTCAAGGTAAATGAACAAATTTGGTTTACGTGAGTCTCATTGTTTAATTTACTAATTCCCCTGAATTAAGAATCAAATCTCTTAATGTTAGCCTATTGGTTATTTATTTTGATGATAACAAATTGCCTTAAAATCATTTCAAATGACCATTGATTTGTTTTTGAAAATGAATCCTGATTAATTCATGTGTCTTTATTGCAAAATCAAGGAACAAATGACGTATGTTGAGGAATATTGATTTGCAAAATCAAAGAGGATCTTTTCATCAATGTTCATTTTAGCTTAATTGTGTACTTCCTCAATGTCATTGTTGAAATTTTAGTATTTTGAGTGCTTAGAGCGTTCTTACTACCTAGCCATTCAAGAGCAATATATAATGCTAAATTACTTTTTTCATATATGTTGTATTAGTTTGGGGTGAACTGTGTAAAATTCTAGGTACTAATTATGAGTAGGTTGTGCAAAAACTTAGACTTGTAACTACCGACTTTTGTACTTGGAACCATCAGCAGCAATATATTTCGTGCTTGTTCCCCCAAATAAGAATATGAATATATATTCCACCTTCATCTATGCAATTTTTTCAGTGTTTGAAAATTAACATCCAAAGAATTGTGAATGGCTTACCAATTGGGAAAAAAATCCACCTCATTATCTTGCTTGCATTTACCTCTTTTGTCTTATTACCTAACTCTTTAACCCACTAAAAATATAAAATTCTAAGGGCCTCTTTGGGATGGCATTAAAAGAATAAAAAAGCTCAGTGACAGTGAAAATTTGATTTTTGTGTGTTGGACATGACTTCATCATCTAATGTGCTTTTAGCTGTGAAGTTGCTTCTTAGTTGAAGTTAATGAATGGAGCTTTTTTTTGCTTCTCATTAACTTTTCTTGAAAAATGACTGTTGGGCCCCCCACAAGCCATCACTTCCTCTCTTCTTCAATTAATTTCCTCTGTCATCTTTCATTCGCATTTTTTACTTTAGGACCGTTGAGCTTTTTCTTTGCTTCACACTGTAATTTATTTATTTATGTTTTTCTAAATTTTCTTATAAGAAGAAACACACCAAAATAACCCAAATGTGCATATCCCACTTTAGGACATCAAGATGACCTATTCACCATAAATATATATTCCACCTTCATCTATCTATGCTTTTTTTTTTTTTTTTTTGGCTGTTTGAAAATTAACAACCAATGAGATTGGATGACATATCGAATATCACCCGGAGGCAGTGATTGGCGCTCTCTAAGATGTTTGGAGTTTGTCTGTATTTAATTAATTTAAAATGAATTTAATGTACACAGCTTTTAGAAAAAGATTTATCAAATTGGTTTAAGCTATTTTGATGGAAGACAAACTTAATATATATATATATATATATATATATATATAATTTTTACTAAACTCTAATTTTAATATGGTATGAAGAGCTATTTTAAGACACGATATAAGACGTCATAAATCAACTAATTGAAAATTTTAGGATAAAGTATAAATTTGGTCCTTTAAATTTGCATGGAGGTTTAATTTAGTCCCTTAAATTTATAAAGTATATTTTTGATTCTTTTGTATTGATAACATTAACTCTCACTTCAGCATTAACTCAACAATTAAATATTGACAAAAGATGCATAAATTTATTTTTTTAATATAATAATTTTTATATTTTAAGATTAAAGTAATAAACTAAAGCCAGGAACTGAAAATGCCTCCCTCCTCTCCCACTATTTTCATTCTTCTTTCACTCATCAATCCCGAATATTGCCAACCTCAAAACCCCAAAGCGCTTTGGAAGTGATATCTAATCAAAATCCGCAGGAATCCTACCCAAATCATTCAACAAGCTCAAACAAAGGCCCCAATTCGATCGGATTGTTGTGCATTCAAATAATTAATTATATCTCTACCTGCATATTTGCCAGGAACTATATTTCGTGCTTGTTCCCCCAAATACCAATAATGAATATTCCACCTTGATCTATGTAACTTCCAATGTTTTGAATACTACTTCTGATTCTTAATATAAGAGCTAGTATGTGATTGAATTTGGTCCTAAGTATATATCACTAATTCACTTTGTCTCTCAAATTAATAATTTTTTTCTCAAAGTATTCATATCGATTGGACATATTAAGGAGTTTCTATCTAAGGATAATTATTATGAAAGATGACATTTTAAGAAAACCAACATTTGTTATGAATAACTAACATAACTTACTCGCTTAATCTACCTAAATTAGCCAACTAGCTTTTAAATTAAGGATCGGAGGTATTATCAACCTAGGTTAGGGAATGCAAGGATTGGTGATCTCTAACTTGTTTGGAGTCTACCAGCATTAGTATATAGTCCCACATCAACTAATAAAAAAATGTATTTAAGGTCAATTACCAAAAAAAAATTTAATTTTAAGGTATATATAGCTTTAAATAAAGTCTTATCGAATTGGTTTAAACTATTTTGATTGAACACAAATTTAACGCTAGAAATCACAGAAAAAACAATCTGCCTTGTCTTTCATCAAAATAACCTAAACTAATTTGATAGAATTTGGACTATATATTCTTAATTCATTTTTCAATTAGTCGATATGGGACTACATTCTTATATCTTAAATAAGGTTTTTGCATTCAAGTTTCAACAAGGTCATGAAATTATTTGACTGAAATTCTCTTATATTTATTTTCTAAGGAGAATGACTCAAAACGATCATGAAAGGAAATTAATTATTGTCAAGAACCATGAATTTTTAAAACCATAGAGAAAGACCCAAGCCTTAAGAAAGAAGTAAATAGATCAAAGCTTTAATTCCTTTGAAATTATCTTGAAATTTCAAACCCTTCCTCGTTAATATTTTTGCATTCAACAATAACAGGAAAATATACTTTTGAATTTCATCAAAAAGAAAAAAGAAAAACGAACAAATGCTTTTGGAAAAAAGAATGGTTGTTGGGAAGTCTATTTCATGAAAGAACAAAGAAGTTATCGTAAATGCCCTTCCAAGATGAAAAATACTTATCCTTGCATTTATCCTCTCTTGTCCTTTTGATTGTTTGGTCTCTCTCTTTCCACACCCCAAAACAGTTCTAATCCAACCAAAGGACTATGACTTATTTAATTCACAAATGCATTCAAATATAATACTGTTTTTTTTTAAAAGGCAATTTTATTCCAATAAAACTGAGAAAGTAGGATTAACGCAAACACACATATATATAGATACATATATGTGTGTGTTTGTGTTTATATATATCTATACATACATATACACACACATATTCCACAACTTGAGAAAATAGTGTGCTCTCTATTTTGATTACAACATTAATTGGATCAGAGCTCAGGCCACTATCTTTCGTTAAAGTTTCCACATTCCCTCTAGGACTATATTTCTAAGGGAGGCAAAATAATTTAGGGTGTGACACCCGTCTAAGGTGCCAGCATTCTTAACCATGATCTTACGCAATTGTGTGGCAAAATAAAAAATAATTCAATATACTGATACAAACTTAAACTTTTGATTACATAATATAGGTATTTCTAGGGTTTATACCCCTTTAAATACGTTTACATGCATTAAAGACAGTGCAAATTAAAAACAACATTAAACACTGTCGTCCCTTGGTTCTTCAACTATCCTACTGCTGGGCCCTCTTCAAAGTAACGCTCCCTCCTTGAGCCTTGTTCATCACTTCTCTCCTATGCTCACCTGCATATTGGTTGATAGTGGAGGGTGAGACTCAAAGGAATCCCAATAGCTGACAATAGCAATACAGTGCATGCAAGATAATTGCTAATGTATGATCTACTTACCTTATACAAGTTCATATTAACATAATGACATTTCTGTATGCTAAATGCTTCATGCATCATACTCATGGCTGTTAGACCTGGCTATCACCCAAGAGGGGGGTGAATTGGGTGTCAGATAAAACTTTAGGAACTTTGAAAATCTTTTCGCAACTTCCAAATCGACAGTTAGATATTCAAGTAAGCGTATACTGAAAATATAAAAGATAAGGGAAGAGAATATGCAAACATAGATTTATACTGGTTCGGCCAATCCTTGACCTACGTCCAGTCCCCAAGCTTCACTTGAGTTTTTCAATCCACTATCTTTCAAGAACAATCACACACTCTGTAAATGAAGGATGGTCCTCTCACTTTTAGATTCCACTCCCCCTTACAAATTGTAATTGATACATCCGCTTGATTACACACTGTGTAAAAGAAGGATGGTCTACTCACTCTCAGACTCCACTCCCCCTTATAAATAGCTCGCAAGCTGTATAAGACCCGCCCCGTATAGCTCCACCGGCTTTATTTTTGTGGACACCGTATACCGTCATCACGAATAATAATAATGAATGCATGTGAAGCTAACCCTGTAGGAGATGTAAACAATGATGTAGAGCGTCGGGCAAGATAAAGGGAATAACAGGTACAGATGTACAGTGCAATTATAGAGATGTGATGTTGCCGTTCCTCGCGCAATTAATGTTGGCTTCGTTATAGCGCCCTTTCTTCTTTATATCCTCGCTTCGGTGCCTGTGTTCTTGAATCAGAACCCCTTTTTGTTTTGTTCAAAAGGAAGAAGTTGGGCACGATGATCAGAGCTTTTCTCCACTCTCAGTAAATGCTCCGTTCTGGTACATGACAGTGACTTGAGCTTTAATCTGTGGCAGCACAGGTCCTATGTGCCATGCCCTAGTAGCCTAGCCTATATCACCAAGCATGTTCCAAAATCCAAATTGTTGAATTCAAATTCTCCATTTTTAAAAAATAAATGGTGTTCCTGGTTGATATTTGTGCTTTTATATTAAGTGCTTCTTATATAGGTTTTTTTTATAAATTAGAGGGATGATGTATTTTTTTTTTAATTTTTTTATATATTTTATTTATTTAGATAAATTATATCCGCATCTTGAATTTTTTTCACCCAATATCTCAAATTAATTAACTTTCAAGATGCGGTGTTACAGAAAAATATTTCGAATGCGGGAATGAGAATTAATTAATTTAAAATATTGAGTGTAAAAAATATTTCAAGATACAACATATAATATAATTTAAATAAATAGAATATATAAAAAATTTACAAAAAAAAAAAAAAAAATCCCATCCCTCTAATTAGAGAGAAAAGCACATAATATGAATTGGTTCCAACACACCTGGTCCATGTACTTCTTCTCTTCCGGCAATTACCCGCTTTTATCCGGTTTCACATTAGGTGCTTTTCCTCTAATTAGAGGGACTAGACATTTTTTTTAATTTTTTTTATATATTCTATTTATTTAGATTAGATTATATGCTGGATTTAAAAAAAAAATTTCCACCAAATATTTCACATTAATTAATTTTCAGTCCTGCATTAAGAAATATTTTTCTTGTAACCCCAATATCTTGTAAATTAATTAATCGAGATATGGGTGCAAAAAAAATTTCAGGATGCATCATATAATCTAATCTCAATAAATAGAATATATAAAAAAATTTAAAAAAATAAAAAAAATGTCTAATCCCTCTAGTTAGAGGGAAAAGCACCTAAGAGAAAAGCATCCAATGTGAACTCATTTTATCTTCTTCTTTTTTAAGTAGATCCAGCCTTTGGTCATTTTTTTTATAAAAAAAAGTAAAAATAAACCAACGGTAAAATAATAAATATTTTAAAATATAATGTCTTTTCTAAATATATTCTTATTTATGAAAAGAGTATAAAAGATAGAATGAGTAAAAAATATAGGAGAGAATGAATAATAAGTGATTAAATAAAAGAAAATTAATGGTTCATTAATATATAGATATTAATGTATTTAGTAGGGGGTAGAAAATAAAAAAATAGTTTAAATTTTGAGATACAAAAATGTTGTTTATATTAAGCACTAACCCCAATAGGGAAAAAAATTGCTTATAAATAGGATTAGAGGGAGTATATGATATTCAAAGTAATTCTTAATATATGATTGTCAGCAATTTATTATGTTTTTTTAATCTTCCATATAATAAACTTGATATAAGTGTCGTAATTCAAAGTAAGTCTCTTATATTATTATATTGTAAGAGACCCTTCCTTCCTTCGTATTATAATATTTATGAGTGATAATATGGGGTTATTTTGCAATTGCTGCTTAAAAGGAAATCCAACCCTCCAAACAAGCCCCACGTTCTGCTGTCAGAAAAGTCAGACATTTATTTTCCTCTGCAATTTGAATCTCTACTCGTTGCTTGACTCCTGCTTGACGCCTTCAAACTCAGCCTCTGTTATGGCTTTTGACAGTCCGTCTTGCTCTCAGCAAGAAGTGCTGAACCGAATAACAACCATGGACTTCTCCCTCATTTGAACCAGTTTTTTTCTCTTTCTTCCTACTTCACCGCAAGTCTTTTATGGCATCTCCTTCTCTACTATTTACCTTCTCCTCTTCTCCCTGAAATTTTCTCCTTATCCCCAGAGTTTTCGGCGTTTTAGGCTTTCAACAGGTCAAAAAAGGTAACCGGGTAGCCCACCCAGATTGGCGGGTTACCCGAGTTATTCCCTCATTCTTCGTCTCCCTCACTGAAAATACCCTCTTATATTCACAAAGCAACTAGGTACCCACTCCAACACCGAAGACCAGAGCTGCTCGACGCCAGAGCCGCCGTGTCAACCTCGACCGGAGCGGCAAAGGCGGTGTCCTTTTGCAGACGAAGTGAACGCTGCTTACAGAGAGAGTGCGGACAAGAGAACAGACGGCATGATTGTAGTAGCTGAGGGACACGATCTTCCCTCTGCTTCTGTGCAGACGTTTATTGCCGCATCAAAACAGAAATCTCGTCAATGTCTCTCTCTCGGATCAGCTGGAGACAAATCTTCTCAATGAAGATTCAAAGCACTATCTAGGAGTTGGTGGTATCGGAAAATCAAGTCTGAGGTAACCGAGTATTTTGCTTGCTATCTTTAACTTATACTTTCAAAGTTGACGATGGTAAAAATTAATTTTACATAAAAATGTTAAAAGGTTAAAAAGAGATTTTTTGAGATGATTTTCAATCGAGGTCTTTTACAAGATTAATCCTTTAGTGACGTCTTAGGAACTACAAACATTATTCTTGAATAATGTCAATAAAGATACTTTAGGTTAGACAATAGAAACTACAGCAAACCGGAGATAACTTACCTGGCTTATAATTTTTAGCTGTGGATCTTAGATCAGACTCATGCTATTCTGTCACTAGTATCTGCTACTTACAGCTTGTGCCTCCTAGTTCTCTCTCTCTCTCACCTAAGAGGGCACCTTCCTTGTGTAGGAATCCTAGTTTTTGAAAAAAACACCAAAATCATGTCCCTAAACCTACTTGTTCACCTTGGATGCCTTGCAAGCAAAAGGAGAACTTTGAGAGAGAAAGAAACGTTCTTGAGGAGATTTCTGCTTGTTTGGAGAGCCCAGTTGGTGAGCTTTTGACCAGTGTTTGGGTCCGTTTGCACAGAAGGCCAGTGGAAAAAAAATTATCTGTTTGGTTGGCTTTTTTCAATCCCACTTTTCCCAACAAGGGGGCTTTTTATTAAAAGCAACTCCCCCAGCTTTTCTCTCATTATGAAGGCCCTAGCTTTTCTCTCATCGTGAAGGTTGCAGCTTTCTCTCACTGAAGGCATGACTCTGATTTCTCAGAGAGATTCCCGTCCTCAGATCACTCGTCCCCTCCCGTCCCCAGCTTTTTCACTCTTCCTCAGCTTTTATCCGTTCCTCCCGCAGAGATTCCTCCCCGTCTAAATTAATGGTAAATTAAATCTGCGATCTTGATAGAGTAAACCTGGATTATGTGATAATGCTCGTGCCTTCGAATCTGCAGTTATTTTTGTTACCACTGAATTTTTTCGTGCTACTCTTATGCTGGTTCTTTCATTTATTATCCCATGTATTTTTTGTAGTTTGGGCATGTTTGATTGTTTTTTATTTATTTTTATTTTTGTTTTGTTTTTAAGAACTGTTTTTTTTAACTAGTCATTAGAAACTGTTTTTCAAGAATAAAACTTGTTTGATGATACTTTTTTCAGAAGATTTTTAAATGTTAAAAGAACCAAAAAATCTGTTTGGAACATTTGTTTTTAAAATATTTTTTTAGAGTGAAAAAACAGAAAACCTGCTTGACTTGGGAGTGGTGAGAAGCCTATCAGTTTCCTCTTTTTCTTGATTTGCATGCAAATTCTTTATATTTCACAATGTTGTAATGTCCCGTTTCCTATTTCAAAAATATATGGATGAAGTATATGTAGTATTTTAATATCATTATAATTCCCTTTTCACACTATCTTTCAATTATCATATCTACGTGAAGAAAATGAGGAGCAAGGCAACAACACACATATCAATTCTTCTTTTCCATTTCAATTTAATGGGACCACATGTTTTCCTCTTGTCTATCTATTATCACTTTATGACAATCTATAAACACTCACGGCCAAGGAGAATTCACATGCACCCATACTATTCTCCTAATTAATAAACAAATCATCCACTCATTCACCCTCAATATTTTAACATATTTCCATATGTCCTACCTACATTCATTTTTCTCCATCCGGATAGCATTTCAAACGCACACACCACCCATTTTCCTTTTATTTCCACAACCATCCAAATACCTATCTATTCTATTGACTCTCTTACCCAAATGATTGTATTATCCGTCTAATTTTCTACATGGTTGGTTTAACATCTCTATCATCTCATTTAATATTCATTCACATGCCTACATACTATTATCCTTATAATTACAAGACGACGGATAGCGTGATACACGTTAGTACCAAAATTTCCTTTCACTCTCTTAATCAATTACGCAATTAGTGGAGTACAACTATCCGACAATTTTCTATAATCATTCATGAGTGTAAGCACGTGGAGACTACTCCTTATTGTTTAATCACGGGAGGAAATAGTTATTGACATAACGTACTCATGTCAGATTAAATATACAATCTGCATGCCTTCCTTTGTTCTTCATTTCGGTTTCGCATAATAGAGAGAGAGAGAGAGAGAGAGAGAGAGCTACGAGTGTGAGGCACTTTCTTATGGTATTTAGAGAGTGAAGGCTGAAAGTTTTAGGAGGCAAAAGGAAGGAGAAGTTACCAAGGATCAAAGAATCAAGACAAGTAAGTAAGGTTTTAACTTTACTTGTGTTATTTTGTGAAGTTGATTTGAAGATGTTGTTCATCATATTATTTTGGATTAATTAAGAAGTGGTTAAACCATAAGGATTTTGATGATTTCAAGGTTACCAAAGTGTTTACCACGAAAAATGGAGTAAGAATAAGATTGGAAATGATTTTTAGAATTAAAGGGAATAAATTATACAAGATGCCGTAGCTGCCAGTTTTAATCATTTGGAAGGCAGTCTACTTGTGCACAGTTTTTGATGGAGTAAATGATGTCTAAAAATTATGAAACTTTCCAGATTTGAAGTAGACATCCAGAGCTTTCTTTTGATATATAATACGTAATTTCTTAAGCTCTGTACAAGGAATTATGGATTTTACAAACTGACCTAAAATTCTGGACGTACAAACTGGTCAGTGAAGTAATTTATTTAAACTGGGAATGATATGGATTCTTATGGTTGTTAGGAATATTTTTCGGTGAAAATAGACACATCAAATAAAATTTAGGCTTTGGAAGCACATCATTTGGATATTTGTGCAATTAACTATGAATTTTCAAAGTTAGTGAAAATTCTGTCAATCGTAAGTATTATGCTAAAGTAAGGAAGAAATGGTATTTAATGAAATACCATATTTAACAAAAGGAAATTAATATTTATAATGATCTTACTTTAGGATATTGAAGGAAGACCGAATTTCTACGCTGGGAATTCTATAAGTATTTGCACAGTTGAGGTTGGTAACTTAATCTCCGATTCCTTGTGTTTTTATATATGCCTTATATGTTCATGTTTATGTGGATTCGTGGCCGGGTTTGTATGTCCGAGTCATGCGTTTAATTTAACTGGCTGTGGATTATTGTTTTTACATAATAATGCGCATGCCTGTTTACCTAGTACTCATATGTGCTTTCGCCGTGATGTTACATTTGCTTTGTGCTATGTATACTAATTGCGGTGCGTTTTCTTGTTAAATGTTTATAAATTTCTGCAATATATGAAATATCAGCCATGTATAATTTTACACTTTGAATATGAGATTAACCGTTACCCTGGGATTCATCTGATCACTGAATCTCAGAAATACCTAAAGATTCAGGAAGATGTTCTGGATCGAGAAGTAAGGCAATACAGCTGCAGTAGATGAAGAAGACCCTAGAGTTGGGTATTTAATTAAGTGTGCTTTAAATATAAGTTTGGAGTGTTTAATAATTGTTTGACTAGTTTTGGGATGACTGTACTATAAAACATCCTTCCAAGGGATAAACCCTGTTTATTATCGGATTTTAGTTTGTATTACGCGTATATTCCTTCGGGAATTAAAATAATTCGCTATATGTTTGGACATATTATATCAGTAACTCATCGTCCATAAGCTTATGCATGCTTTCTGTTGTGAATACTCTGATGTAGTATCGTATACGTGAATAGTTATGTATACGTGAATAGTGAATATTCGAGTACGCACTCAAATAGAGTATTTAAGGCGGGTGTTACATTTTTGGTATCAGAGCATGGTTATGAACAATTTGGTCAATAGTACTGATATAATCCCGGTTAAATGTTAACAGGAAGTAGTAGTTAAACATGGTTAGAACGAGAGCAGCTAGTCAAAGGCAAGTACCAGAGCAAGACCAGCCGGTACAGTCGCCAAATCAGCATGAACAGAATCCACCGGTACGAGGTCGAGGTCGAGGTGGAGGACGAGGGAGAGGTCGAGGTTGAGGTCAAGGTCGAGGGGAAGGAAGAGGACTACAACATCTACAAGAAGTAAATCCACAAATTCAAGAGTATCTACAACAAATACTGGGCGAGCTACAGGAACACAGGGTTCATATCAATGAACTCTTAACAGACAAGCGGGAAAGGAGAGCAGAAAGGCAGCAAGTTGAAAGACAGCTGGTTGTGGGTGATCAGCAAGCTGATATTGAACGTGTTGAACCTGACCAATTTATTGATCAAGGGGAACAGTTAGAGAGGCAAGGACGATCCGAGACACCTCCTCTAAATGAAAGGGCAGCAATAGTTCAACCCCCACCAATCCGACCAGAGGAACAGCATTGGATCATTCAGTTCGGTAAACTCAAGCCACCGGCTTTCCGGGCAAGAATGATTCAGCAGAGGATTGGCTGTTAAGGTTAGATAAAATTTTTGAAATATTGCAGTGCCCAGAAGATAAAAAAGCTCAGCTCGCAATATACAAACTTGAGGGAGATGCCGATCGATGGTGGAGGAACGTAACTACAGGCCTAAGAGTACGCTATACTGTTGTGACCTGGGAAGTGTTCCTGAAAAAGTTCAACGAACAATACTTTCCCCCATCACTTCAAGTGTTAAAGGAAACAGAATTCCTAAGAATAGAACAGGGCTAAGATGAATCATTTGAAGAGTACTATGCACGATTTACCAGTCTGTCACGATACTCCTTATATTTGAAACGCTATGATGATGAGAAGTGGAGTTCCAATAGACTGATTGAAGGATTAAAGGATGAAATGAGGGAAAAGTTGGTAGCCCATGAATTTCATAGGTTGTACTAAGTGCGGACGCTGTCGGACAATTGAACGCAACTTGAAAAAGATACATGTTTCTCGAATCAAAGGCAATCCACCTCGTAGCAATTATAGTCGTGGAGAATCTTCACGAAGAGGAGAGCACCATGGATTAAACCTCAGGAAGAAAGCAAAAGGCCATTCCAACAAGGGCAGCAGGGTTGGCTTGCTGTTTCCTTATATAATCAGACTTTCTTATAGCGTAAGTTCCAGTGAGCCGGGCCTTTCCTAATCTGTCGAGATCAATCATATATCTCTTTCCAATCTTGGTAGATTAATTCTGCTAATCCTGCGGGATTCTTCATATCTTTCAGTTTTGATCCTCCGCATCTTTTATTCCATTACGTCAGCAATCTACCTGTCATTTTCGACCTTCACTATCATTCCTGAAATCATCTAGATAAAAGATTAGAAAATATGTCGCATAGCATTGCGTCCTTTACTTTGCTATAGCTTTCATGATGTCTTGTATTGCACTTCGATATGCTGTCAGAATGTTATAGCATAGTATCAGTTTTGCTACATGTTCTTTCTCTAAAACCTTATAACTTGCTCCTTTTTAGCACATGTTTAGGATGTAAATGGTTTCTATCATTCAGTTCCTTATATCATGAATTAATGCCTTTTTGCTTAGATTGATTGCAGTTAAGTTTATATTTACCATACAATTCAGTCATAAAATATAGGGAAAACTTGACATAAATTGTGCTCATCAAATGTCCTGAGGAAAGTGTACAAAGATTGGGTACGACTTCTTAACAAGCTTGGTTCAGTCGTACAAGCTGAGACTAATAAAGTTGTCCAATCAAATGAGTGGTGGGAGTAGAAGATAGCGGTAAGAATTGACCATACTGGATTATGGGTTTGATTTTTTTCCTTTCAACAATGTCGTTTTGGTTAATTAATTGCTATTTGGTTTCATGTATGCATGCAGGAGGACAAAGCATATAGAAAGTTTAGGCACAATGGCCTCGTGCTTGGAGAAGAAATGCGACAGGTTTTTAAGGGGGCAACTCCGGAGTTTTGTGAAGGAAGCCCCCAATGTATATATATATTCACCCAATATCAAATGGCCTCAAAAACAGCGGGAAGGTTTGGACCGCCCTCCGAAGGCTCAAGGGACACGGTGAAGATGAATAGTTTGGTGCTAATAACCCATTGCTCAAGATACGGGAGTGACGGGTGAGATGGGAGGCTTAGGTCTGCACAAGCACTCCATCAGTGGCATCACGGGTTCGGAAGCATGGACAAAAGGAAGAAGCGTGGTGAAGGGTCAGTTCAGAAAACAAGGCAGAAGAAAGTGCCGATGGAAAGACATATTGCGGATGCATATAGTGTCAGTTTAATTGAACACAAAGATGTCACTGATGAACGCCATGAAGCTATGAAGGTGCTTTATAGAGTAGACGAATTCCTTCATGATGAACACTTTTGAAACTGCTGTATGTTGCTTATTGAGGACTCAGATATGCGGAAAATGTTAATCACAAAAGCTAAAATGGGGAATGATAAGTTCTTGCTGCAATGGTTGCAGTTTAAGACAATATAATATTATAGTATATATATCTTAGAATAACAGATTAGTTGGGATATGGTTACATCTAAGTAGTTAGTTTAGATACTTCTAAATTACTTATTGTATCTATATAAAGGGCACTTGTATCATGTATCAGTTTAATAAGCAATGATATTCTGAAATTGTATTTTCTCTTCTTTATTTCGTTTTAGCTTCCAAAAGAACAGAAAAATTATGATTTCTTTGTGCTGTTATACAAAAATTATGATTTTTGAAGATATGGTTATTTTATCTGTTTATAGGTGAATCATAAAGGATGATGATCAATTGAAACCAAAATAGGAAAGGAGTTTGGAAGTTTAGAAGAAGTGGTGTTGTGCATGACACTATAGGAAACGAGATACAATTGGATCCTAAGCTTGAAATCATGCAAAAAATATAGAGATTTAGTGCATAAATTGGTAAGATTGGCAAGAAAAGCACAATTGGATCCTGAGCTTGAAATCATGCAAAAATATAGAGATCTAGTGTATAAATTGGTAAGATTGGCAAGAAAAGCCGCTGAATGAAGCAGAAAATAATATTCCTAATGGTAATGAAGATCATATTGTTGAGCCAAGTGTAGCACCAACCATAGAATCAAAAAATATGTCTAAGAGTTTTAAAAAGAGAGAAGCAAGAATTTTGTGTAGGGTGTTCAAGAAGCTCTGCCATCTAATAAGAAATTAAAAGAGAGGTGAACACAAAGAAGGATGTAGAAACACAACTTGTTCATCCTATAAAACCTGCATGCACCCAAAAAAAAAAAAAAAAAAAAAAAAAATTGGACATTTTTTTTGGTCTGTAGTAGTGCTGCTCGATAAAAATAATAATAATAAAATATTTTTAAATTATGTTCCCATCTTCAGTGGATGAATTAAAAACAAGAGCATGCATATATTTATTTATTTTTGGATAATTCGGAAGCTACTCCAAATTATTAAGAATTATATTTAGTTTCATCACAGTCCTTGTTGAATTATAAAAGCACATGAATTCCTCCAAAGCCTGTCAAGCAATGCTTATGAATTGACATGTAGTTTAATTCAATTTTGATGGACAATAATATGTTGTGTATGCTTTTGAAGACAGGAATATGTTTCTAAATCACTGCATCTGCATTCAGAAAGTGATATTATTTTTACATTGATATTCTACATTTGAATGTTGTTAGTCTTTTGGAGTAGATTATTTTTTAAACATATCCACCAATGTAAACTTATATAATATTTCATATGTTCAATTTGACGAGTAGTTTCATTGTAAATTGTAGTTCCTGCAGGTTGTAATGGTTGGTTGGGTCTTCTATAATCTCTATATGTTGTGTTTACTTTATCATTTTACGAAATGCTATTTTACTTTGCTATTTTACTTTGTTGTGTTCGTTTCTCATATTTTCATGTCATGAATGAAGGGTATATTCATTTAGTTTTTATCAGTTCATTACTTTGCTGTGTTCGGTTTTATATTTACGAAATGTAAATCCATTTGTTGTAGTTCTTGCAGGTTTTAACATTTTTTTTTATCAGTTTGTCATTTTGTTTTTAACTTGGTGATTTTTTTATCTTTTTTTGATTTTTTTTTTGTACTTATTTTATGTACTATTTGTAGGATGAATTTTTGAGACGAAAGGCATCAATCAATTATGAGGGAGGTAGTGTCCAATCTAATGAAGATGAACTCAATTTATGGTTAGAAGTTATTAGTGGTAAGAACAAGAAAGGCTGAATCTATGGCCTTGGATCTGAAACTCAACATATTGTCTCTTCTGCCTCAACTCCTTCCATCAATTCTTCACGGGGTTTTAACGTTGAAGAAATGCAAATGAAGATGACACAAATGTTAGAAAATTATAAACACTTGAAACAAGGGCACAACTTAAACAAGCAACTGACCTAATTATGTTAGCCATTTTCATTGTTTATGATACTTGTGATTGAGAACATATATTTTCTCTTTTTTAAGTCTTAGTACTTTGAACTTGTATGGCATTTATCTTTGTTTAATTATTTCTCTAGTTATATATGTATAGACTAATTTTCTAATTTAAGTGCTACAAAATTGTAAACAAAAATGTTTAAAATTGAAGGGTGAACGAAAGAAGAAAGGTCAATCGGTGGAAAATTACTCACAGAATTTTCCGTGGGAAATTTCTCACAGAATTTTTGTGGGAAAATTCCATTGGAAATATTTCCCACGGATAGACATATCCATGGGAAAGTTGTGTCAAATTTCCCACGAAAATGACACAACTTTCCCATAGAAATGTCCATGGGAAATATTTCCTACGGAATTTTCTGTTGGAAATTTCAAATGGAAATTTCCCACGGAAATGTCCGTGGCAAGGTTTCCCATGTAATTTTCTGTGGGAAATTTTCATGTGAAATTTCCCACGGAAAAATATTCTGTGGATAATTGGCTTTGTCACGGTTTTTTGGGGACGGATTATACTCTGCGAGAATTCCGTCGCAAATTTCATTAGCCACAGAATTTCGTGGGAAATTTCTGTGGCAAACTAAATCACCCATGAAATTCCGTGGCAAAATTTCGTGGGTAATGCGTTGTTTTGTTGTAGTGTTGTTGTTTTCTTAAAGACAGTTTCAAAAGTTTACTTTTTTATATAATAATGATTTGATTAAGGACGTACGACTCTAGTGAATAAGTGATTAAGGAGGTCAAAAATCTTCAATTTTAAGTTGTATTTCAAAATTTTATGAACGTATGAATTACAAATAAAATAATTTCTAGGATCCAAGAAATTATTGTTTTTTTAAAGATAATTGGAAAAGCTTAATTTTGTATATGGTAACAATTTGATTGAGGACGTCAAACATCTTCAAATATGAATGCAAATAAAGTTAATGATTTGATTATAACGTTTTTCCACATAAATATGAATGCTACGATAGTTATACCGATCTTACAAAAAGAATTTTTTGAAAATTATATTTCTACACTTATAAGCCGATGAATAACTCAGTGACAGAGAATCAACATACAAGATCATATCAGCACCTTAATCCTATAACATCAATTTTATAGACTATTAGGTGGTTATGCTTTCTTCTAGCCTTGATTTCGGAGAACGCAGAACCAAAGTATATAAAACTGAGAAATCCAACCTCATGCCACATCGAATGCCAAGATTTAATTGCTCTGTCACTCCCAAACTAACCCCAATAACAGAAACTAAAGATGGAAGGAGATTTAAGAGCCTCACCTTACTTTGTTTCTGGGATTGCATGCAACGATCGGCCTCTTCCCTTCTCCGATGATCGCTCGGTGTCTCTCTACTTGCTCGCTCTCTTGCTCTCTGTTTCTTTAGGTGTCTGGGCCGAATGGGAATAATGAAATGGGTGGAGTGTGTGTGTAAATGTGTAATCATTAGGCCGAATGGGAATATTGAAATGGGAGAGGTGAATGGCTGAATGAGAAATGGAAAATGAGAGTGTTGGAAGGGGTGGGTGTATGTGGCGTAAGAGGGAGGAGGGAGGTGTGAGGTGTCTGAAAATGGAAGAGAGGGAGATGAGTGAGGTGGCGTGCTTGCAAAGAGGAAGAGAGGAGTGTGAGAGGTTGACTCACTAAAATACACATTTGACACCATTCAAAGCTTTTGTTTGCAACTTAGTCCTTTTCTCATTTAATTACAAATATTAGATAGGTGTTTGAAATTAATCGTTAATCTCATATAAGGATTTTTCTTCCTTATTTAGCTTCTCTATGCATAGATATTGACTCTAAAATTTCGAAGTAAAAAATTATCACTTAATTATTTTCTCTTGAATTTTCGAGCAAATAGGCTCTACTTTCCAAATATTGGCTTTAAAATTATTAAGGCGAAATTTTTAACAATTAATTCCCTTATAATATTTCTAATCATCTAATCCCAAAAGTTGGGATGTTAAAATATCACTTAGTATCCCCATGACCACACTGTTCCATATCTAAAGTGTTCTGCTTATCCATATCAGAACATTCTACAGTAACTGAGTTCTCCTAGGAATCTTCAATTCCAGATCTTCTGAGACATTCGCGTGCTGCTTCCTTACATTCTTTAGTTAGCATGTACCTAAAAAAGGAATAAAAGCAAAAATAATCTATATAGATATGAAGTATTTCAACTTAAGAAAGTCCAGTATTAGAACCTAACACCAGAATCCTGGAGACCATATCAAATAACAGCTCAATATCAATAATTGTATGATAGAAATTAAACTTTCTTGGTCAAAACCACTTGACATGCCGGATTCTAAATAATAATAAACAAAAAGAGATGATTATTTAAGAATAATTATCAATTTAGTTCATACAAGGAGTATCCACTTCAGCAATACATCTAACAATAAAAATCATAGAAAACCTTAGGAGATATTTTATGAACAAAGCTAAATAGAATGCACATAGTTTGAAAGAACACATGTTAAAGAGAAACCATACTTTGCCAGACGGCTGGGTTTTACAACGAAACTCTTCGTGATCAGTGTCTTCATGCAACTCCATCCACTATACCAATTCCTCGTTGAGCTTCCAAACTGCCTATGCTTTTTCTCTTCCTTTGTCTGGCCTCAACATTAAGGATCAGTTTGTCATACCTCCAAAGGCTTTCTGTGCTTGCAGATGCTTGCATTTATCAGGGTGAACCATCAATGAGAACAACAAAGAATTAGCATAAATATGTTATACACTACTACAAAACGGTGGTATTACTACCCTAAAGGACGTCCTTGTTTAAAAATGAGAAGTAAAAAGTAAACCTGGTGGTATTCTTGTAATTATTTGCTTGGAAGGTGAGCCTTAGGTGTTCCAAATTTATCTTTTGGACGCCTAAAATTCATTTTTGGCATCCTAGTAATATTTTAGGACGCCAAAGATTAGTAATTTGGCGCATTTTGGGAAAGTTTTTGGCGTGAGTTGAAATTTTTGGCATCCGAAATAAGGTTTTGGACGTCAAAAATAAATATTTGGCATCCTGAATTTTTTTTTTACGACGCCAAAGTTAAATATTTGGCATCCGGAAATTTTTTCAAGACGCCAAAGTTCAAAAAACCTTGTAAAATTTCTTTCATATCTTATCTTTTATTTGAATATACTTGACATCATAGGCTCACTTTTTTGTTTTCGTGTCACGAGAAAATAAGTCAAGCAAATACGAGAGAGGCAAGCAGAAAATAAGTATCCACATTTCATGTCTCGAGGTGGGTATAAAAAGCTTGAACGGAGGTCGATGGAAGAAGAGTTAGAGAGAATGAAGGAAGCTGCCAAATTCGATCCTTCCATTATTGTCCGTGCCCCCGATCCTCCTCCAAGTTACAAAAAATGGAAAGTCATGAGAATTAAGGGTGGCAAATACATCAATGCAGATGTTCCGAGGTTGCCGCGAAGATTGTAAGTAGTTAACTTAGAAGTATTAAATAGCCTCACTTGTTTCATATTACAAGTATTTAGTTTTTATTTATGAAAAACTTTAATGATACAGAATGAACTTGAGGCGTCGAGTAGCCAAGGTTCATTTATGTCGAGCACACGGATGGATATCCCTGTCAACGGCGATTGGGAAGCCGATAACCTTGATCATGTTTGAGGGAGCCAAGGGGAGTTCTTTGCTGCAAAATATTTTGGACGACGTGGACGTTGTTCGCATGATGATGACAATCCTAGTCCTAAGCTTGTAGCCAAAATTGGAGCGGAACTCCGAGAGGATATCTTGAGAGAACTACGTGGTGATTTGAAGGTTATGGTAGAAGAGAAGGAAAATTCGTCACGTATAGCCCACGAATCCTCGGCCTTCCCCAGTAGCTATGACCCTACGGAGGTACTTCATGGCGAACCTTCTCTCATTCCATAAGGAGGAGAACCTTGCCATCTGTGTTTGGATGTCCCACAGTGGTGAATTGTTGTCAATGCTCTTGTTTACATAGAAACAGCCACTCACCATAATAAGCAAATTCCAAGAAGTCAAAATAGGGTGACTGTGAAATTTGTTCAGGAGGGGGAAGAAAAAACAGACATCTCGATTCATGATGAGGAGGTTCCCATGCTAGGCAAGGCCATAGGATCGTTCATCCTTTGGCCAAACCATCTTATTTAGATGACGACGACACCTCCAATTGTATGAAATGCATTACTAGAACTTCATTTTTCTTGGTAACCCACTCATAAATTGTTTTTTTATGTTTTCATAGGATGAACAAGCTGTGAGTAGATTTCCCTTCTTAGCATGACGCAAGATGCGTGAGCGCATCTTTTCATAGGATCGCAAGGGCATCGACTATATCTCCTTGCAGATGCGTGAGGGCATTGTTGGCGCAAGACCGGCATATCTTTAACAATTGACATGAAAGATCTGCACCGTTTAGACATTTGGAGTCGTTAGATGTAGAATTTCTTCAACTTGCAATCATGTAAGTTTTTTTTTGCCCTTTAATTATTGGATTGATTTTTTGTTTTATATATTCAATAACATTTATTATTTTAATTCGATCATAGTGCCTTCCACAATATATGCGTCTAAAACGGAACAAATGATTCATATGGATTCTTATGTCCTGCAAACATGACGAAGCATAGAAATAAGTTGGATGGAAGGATGATTTATGTGGGTTGTACATTTGCCGAAACTCAATTGCCTTGTTGGCCCCAATAATTGACGAGTACATATTTTAGTTTGGTCTATTTAAGATTTTTAAGAATAAATTGCTTTCTTATCTTAATTTAATTTTAATATGTATATGTTGTAGTAATCATTGGACCCTATGTGTTGTTTGTCCCTCCAAGTATATTTGTTATTAGTTTATGAAAAATATAATAATATTGGTTAAATAAGTAATGATAATGGCTAAAGGGGTAAAGGTTGCCTTTAGTCAATATCATTATGTCTCTAGTCATTTCTATTACACATTTAGTAAATATTACTACGCCTTAAGTTAATATCATTACTCTTAGTTTAGTTAATACTATTACAATTTTAGTCAATACCATTACGCTTTTAGTTAATATTATTACTGACTTAATTAATATATTTATTCCTATAATTAATACCGTTACGCTTTTAGTCATTCCCATTACTCTTTTAGTTAAACACTATTACACCTTTAGATGTATCATACATTTATGTTCTTGTGTGTGTGTTTGTGTAAAATTATAGCTTGGTGACCCAATGGTCAAAGTTCTTGGAACTAACCAAGGTGTGGTCCACCCCTTGGCTCCATAGCTTTTTAAGAAAAAAAAAATTAATCCCTCCCCCCAAAAAGCAACCACTATCGGCAGGCGGTCGGAGGGTGTCGGTTGGCCTGCACCCAACCTCTGGCATTTTGGTAAAAACGCACAAACTTCAAAATTTTAAATTCCTAATATGTCACATTTTTGTCATTCACAAGTGTTAATAGAATTTTTGGAGTTTCATAAATTCAAATGGTATATTATTTAAATTTTCCCTTTTTTTTTTTATGGTTCCTTTGTCTTATTCTAACTAAGGAGTCCCTTAGTGTAAAAAGGCAAGAGATATATAATATTTTAGTAAACATATATTGTTAAACTTTAGGTTGCTAAAACATATTTGCTGATAAAAAATGATGGTAAAAAAATTAATTCTAATAAAAAAACTTAAGATGCTTGTTATTTGTAATTTATATAAATTTTTATCTATTAAACAATCTCTAATTAAGAGTTTCTTAATTAGTATTTACAATTTTTTCACAATAATATATCAATTATTAGATTGTATATAAACTCATGTCATTTTCAGAAAATTTTCATCTAAACTTGCTTTTCAGGTAATCATCCAAACAAGTTTTTGTTTGAAAAAAATTACTCCTACTACCGTCAATCTAAACATAAATTACATTTTCAATATAACTTTTATCCAATCTTAAGTTTCTCAAAATCATATTGGAAAAAAGTTACTTCATCTTTAACGCTAATCCAAAAAGGCTTTTAATGTATGTATCAGCACCTGACAATCATATAAGAAAGAATCAAGGTTGAGTTCACAAGTTTGATGACTATAGACGATGAGTACATTGTTACAATTCTTACAATCATGAAGCTATGTGTATAAAAGATACTTTGAAATTCATAAATTATAAACCTGAATTATATTTTGTTTATATATATGTGGGGTCGATTGACCTTATCCCATTACAAGTATATTTTTCCTTTTCAACCCTCCGCTTATAAGTAATTGTTTTTTTTTTTTTTTTTTTTTTAATGAAAAGTATGCTAATTTAAAATATAGATATTAGATATAGCTGATTTTAATCATATTAATAAAGAAAATATTTCCGATATATAGTTCTTATTACAAAAGGTGTATATTATTCGATGTCATAATAAAAAAAATATAAACTATTAAAATAAGTCATAAAAAACAATACATTTTTCATCCCTCCATGTAGTAGAGAATCATTATTAAATTTATTACTGTTTTGAAGTTTCTAAATTTCTAATTTCTATATCTATCAATCTTTGCATTGATAAATTTCTTGTTTACATTTTTTTAATAAATCATGAAATTCATATTGTGTCCTCACTCCATTTCAAGTATCTAAATGCTTTAAATTTGACACAAGGCTCAAGGGCTTTAGATTTCATAACTTCGAACGCTTCAAATCTTTATGAACTATACAATCACAAGCAAATAATGACAAGATGTTAAAGAGAAACACATAATACATGAACTTCTATTGCAGAACAAGTACATCTAAAATCACATGTCTCCCCAATTTGGAAATAAAATCAGAGAATGAACCATTGATTTGCAAACTTATACCACTGCCCATTATGGAACATATCATTTCTCTAGATTTTCCATGGAAACAGCATGGAGCCTTGTTTTAAGAACCAAACAACAATAATAA
Source organism: Acacia acuminata (assembly GCA_019022655.1). Lineage (NCBI taxonomy): Eukaryota > Viridiplantae > Streptophyta > Magnoliopsida > Fabales > Fabaceae > Acacia > Acacia acuminata. The sequence goes on from JAFJYI010000384.1 coordinate 73,345, forward strand.
GCACTATAGCAATTAAAATTTATAAAATAGTGAAACGAACTAAAACTACCTTATTCAATTGGAATGCAATGATGATGTTTTTGTTTCCACCAAGCAGACCAAGACTAATTTATCTTAGCAAATCTTGTCATTTCCTCATTCTCAAGTACACAATATTAATCGATGCATGTGATAATGAAAGGAGAAAAGTTCTTTGCTTTTCATGTTGCAATTTCTTAACTTCCAAAACAATGAAACACACCAGAGCTTGGGGAAATAATAAAGGTGATAGCAAAAACTGAGGTTATGAAGGGAGAACATTATGTGAAGATTTTTAAAAAGCTTAAAACATAGAGAAATCAATGAAATATCAACAACAACAACTAGTATGTAGCATTGATACAACTCTTAGACACACCTATTTCCGAGAAAGAGAACCAAGCTCGAAAAAGATGAAGAAGGAAAGAAAAAATATACACAGCGTAAATCACAGTCAAAAAAACCTATATACATGAAAAAAACTTGAAGATATAATAAAAATGCCTAACCCAATTATAAGCTTTGCTCCCTTCATTTCAGAGCCAACGGTTATGTTCAGAGCATAAATACAAACCATTGATCATTGGAAGAATGGAAGAACAAAATAAAAAACTTACATAAACATAGATAAAATAGTAAAGTAATCCAATGTTTGACATGCAATATGTTCAATTCTTATTTAAATCCACTAACAACCCTGAAATGATCAGGGCCTAAATAATAATTAGTGCTCACTATCATGATTAGGATAAAAACCCTGTCCGTTGTATGGATCTAAGAAGACCAAGATCAAAATATTTCTTTTAAATATGAAAAGCTAATCATGCAAGATGAGCAATTCAGCTCACCCGCAATATGATATATGCCTTGCTTATTAGAATTTAACACTGAAGACTAATAGGAGAATGAATATAAATTGAAACGCCCTAGATTTTGTATGCATAAGCAAGTTTTAAACTATATATAACTCAATTAAAAAAAAAAGACTTCCATAACTCAAAAATATTAGCTTTCATAATCTCCCAAGTCAAAACAGAATTATACTATGAGTACTTGCTGCTGGATCATCTATTTCTGTTTGAAAGATGGATCCACAGCCCCTCTAATTAATAAAACAATTAGATATGAGATAAAGTGAATATCAATTTTCCTGAAATTTTCTTAATTTGTGGCTATCACTGGAAACTTTCTTTCACAAATGGAGTCGCAAGAGCTTTGTTTGTATATACTTTATCAATTAATAAAAATATAAATAGATAACTAATAAATTTGAAACAAACTATAAAAACTATATTAGAGATTTAGTTTGATGAGAGGTAAATTAGTTATGTATAAGGATTTAGTCTAATATAATCTTTAATATCAAATATCTTCTGAGAATAATTTTTAATAGTGTTAATGATGATTTAAACTAACATACATATTTTCAAAATAGAATACATATTTGCATAGAAGCTGCTAACTCACATAGGGTTGTGATAGCTAGTAGACCGAAGTCATTCTTATAAGTGATATTATAGATATAGATTAAGCAAGATTAATAGTCCCCAGGGATGGGAAGATTTTGTTTAATCATGTTCCTGGGGAAAGACTTGTCATGGTTAATTAGTTAGCTAAGCTGTCGTATAAACTTGAAGAAAGTTTTTGTATCATTGATTACCTTCGACCTCTTAATCAAAAGTTGGAAGCTGATGAAGGAACCTATATCTTCATCTAAAATCAAGAGTTTTAATAGACCTCAGTTTTCATTTTTTTTTTTAAAAAAAAAATGAAAGATAGAAGAGTTGCCAAACTAACGTCGTTGTAATTAAGGCCCCACATAAGGGGAGTTGTTTTCATTTGTAATGTGACAGCTACCAACACGGCAACTTAAATAACCTTCATATAGGCATTAAGAACACTTTTCCTGCATTGAAGTAGCTTAATTATAGTTACCATTTGTTAGGCATACCTCAAAATAAACAATACCTCAAATTGTATAAAGGATGCGAATTTACCACATCGTATGGTTCCACCAGTTTTCCATCATGTGCGTACAGTGAACCTGAAAGCATCCCTATTAGAAACGGATGCATGTGAACCTGACCATGAAGGAGACGTAACCATGAGACAGGGCCTCGGGCAAAGGTAAAAGAAACCACAGGTACACTGCAATTACAGGGCATGACTTACCATATTGAAAAGGCTATAGGGATAATTTTGCCTTAAATTTTTTTATTGAGAGACAATTTTACTTCAGAAATTATTCGGGGCAATTTTCTCTCGAAAGTTTAAAAAACAAAGTTTATTCTAACTGTTATCTCAGTTAATTTTTATAATTAATTGATTAAATATGTTTAGTTGACAGTCCAAATATGATCCACATCATTTTTATTAAGATACAAATTTGTCTTAAATGTCTATATATCATCTACTTTATTTTTTCAAAAGTTAGATTTAGGATTTTGGGACAAATTTACACTATAGCAAAAATGATGTAGATTATATGTAGATTGTCAATTTAACATATTTAATCAGTTTATCGTCAAAATTAAATGAAATAGTGGCCAAAGAAAAGTTACTCCGTTTTTAAAACTTTCCGGCCCCAAGAAATTCCTGGGCTAAGATTAACCATTGTTGGAAATTTATGGGACAAAATTGCGCCTAAACTGTTTGAATATGGTAAGTCATGCACTGTAATTGCAGTGTCCCTATGCTTCCTTTTACCTTTGCCCGAGGCTTTCTCATGGTTACGCCTCCTTCATGGTCAAGTTCACATGCATTCGTTGCTGTTCGTGATGCTTTCAGGCTCACTGCACGCACATGATAGAAAGCATCACGAATAACAATGAATGCATGTGAACTTAACAATGAGACAAGCCTCGAGCAAAGGTAAAAGGAAGAACAGCCATACTGCAATTAGAGTGCATGACTTGCCATATTGAAAATCCATGTCCTTTTTCTCTTCCTAGCAATTACCCTCTTTTGTCTTTTTTGATAAATGTATGTGGCATTGAAATAATTATAATTAGTTGGGAGAATTTCCTTAAACCCCACAATTAATTTTATTTTAGTTAACACTTAAAAGAATATGAAATTTCATTGCATCTCATGGATCAAAATAAAATTAAGTTTTGTGGATAAAAATAATAATAATGACATTGCTTTATTTTTGCTTAAAAAAATGTTTAATTGTCGCCAAAGCTTTGGCGATTGGTCATCTTTGCTAGGCCAAATTTACTTTCGGTGATTGGCCAACGAAGCTTTGGTGCCAATTGATACTCTGGCAGCCAAGAATTTGTGTTATTCATATACTTTTTTCTCTCCATACGAATTCATGGTCAATATTAGAAAAATGGTTGGATTGTTTTAAAAGTTGAGCTCTCAAATTTCCCAACAATTATATTAAACATTTTATCATAGATTAGTATATATGTCCCCCCCCCCCCCCCCCCCCCCCACACACGATACACATTGTCCCTGATCAATATATCATAAAGTCCTATATCCCTGTATTATTGTAGTCATTTCATGGTTAACATTATGGGCTCCTTTATGAAAATTGAGCTGACAAAAATCCATTGTCATAGCTTTTTGAAGGAGCATACCAATAAAAAGGACACAATTTTTAATTGTGGTCTCTATTATGTTAAGAAATTTTTTGTGCAAGTTTATCCTTGATACATAGAAATAACCATCTATTCACATATTTAAAGGATCCTTTAGTTGTAACGGTGTATCTCTTATAAACAAGGTTGACCTCATTTTCATGCTCTATTGCCAAACTAGCTTTGTAACATTAATTGTTTAATTTTTAGGTTCATAATTCTAGTGTTATGCATGTCTAAAGTACAAGTTGATGGGGGCAATTTTCCTAATAGGAAAATGATTGAGTAAATCTATATGCTTTCTTTCTTATTTTGGAGAATATGTAGTTAATGAGCAGTGGCACAAGTGTCACGAAATGTTTAATTCAATATTTAAAAATTTAAAAAATGTTTAATCCAATTTAATGAATTAGAATATGCAACTCATAGGAGAGTACAAGTATAATTAATATATTCTCAAATCTGGGCACACAAGAATTGATTTTCCTCTTTAGATCCAAGCTAAAATGAACAAGTGGTCATGTTGATATCTTCCATAAAGGTTAGTGGAGGATAATCTTAAACAAACTTATGGCTTAATGGAAGTTCCCCCCCCCCCCCCCTCTTGTGAGGCACATATATCTTTCTATTGGTCAAAGGCAATCATGTTTGAAGCATTGTCGGATATTGAATGGAGGCACATTTTCTAATGAGGATTCAAATTTTTATTCACCACATTATACGAGACTAGCCCTTTCGATATATTTAATAGAAGTTGTATATGGATAATTATGCTTAACAAGCCCCTATAATCTTTCATATCCACAATACAATATTACAAATATTACAAAGGGTTATAATACAAAAATAAGATAAAACATATGCCATGTTTGTTTGAGAAGTGTTAGAAGGAGCAAGACTTGGTAACCAAGTTTGTTCGATTAATATATGTTTGATAATTTAATTTAACAAATAATATTTAGTTAGTACTTTTTTAATATAATATGTAAGATATTGTTTCTATGTATCAGGTCATTTTGTTAGGGTATGTGGTTAAAAGCTTTTAATCATTTATTTTTATTTTTTATCTTATATATTGTTTTTATTAAACTAAACTCATTGAAATTTCCCCGACCTCCCTTTCCTTTGTCCCAAACCCTAAAGATGTGTTTCAATATTTTGCTTCCCGTGCCTAAGAGGGCATATTTTAGAGTTGGGAAATCGGGCCGGGCCATCGGACGCCTTGCGTTTAAACCTGGCCCCGCAAGGCTCGGGCTTAAAAAATAGGCTAAAAATTTGAAATTGGCCCTGCGCAGGCCTCAGCCCGGCTTTGCAGCCGTTTAACCATAGCTATTTTTTTAAAAAAAAAAAATTAGTTATTTAGGCTTCCACTTAATCAATGTGTTTATTTGTAATTATTTAGATTTTTATAGTTTAAACTATAACAATTTTTTTTAATGTTTATTATTATTCTGTATTAAAACACATAATTAGTTATTATAGATTTTAAAGAATGAATATTTTCATATTAAATAAACACATACTTTGATATTACAATATTATATAAGTCATAAATTATAAATATATTTTGTGTAAATTAAGTATATTATTTTTACCTGTTAATAAAATCATGCATGAACCGAAGGAATCTACGAGACACACACAAAATTACGAAAGCAATTCCTTTATTTAATATTTTTTGAAAAAAAAGGAAAAAACATATTCTTTGTGTTTATTTGTTTTTTTATTACGAATTAATGAATGTGTTTATTTGTTGAATGATTTATATTGTTTAGATATTAATGTTGATAACATTTATTTGATAGATTAGAACTTTAATGATTGCAATTTACTAATTATATTTCGTTAAAAAAATTGAAGAAAAAATAGTTAAAATTTGGAATAGTAATTTTTAGGCGCTTAGGGCCGGACTTTTGGTACTATCGGGCCGGGCTTTAAAAAATAAATGTTTTCCTTACCCTAGGCCCTATAGAACTGGCATTAATTCCCAGCTCTAGCATATTTTATATCAACAAATCATGAATTTTATTCTGTTCATACAAAATTGACAGGAGGGTGTATACACACACAAATATTTGTTAGACACTTTGTTGTTTCAAATGCATTTATCATAATTTTCGATACAATATAATAATTAACGGATTATAAATTATAAGCTTAAAGCTTACCCAGGTATAAAATAACTTTTTTTTAAATACATGAAAAAAAGAACTCTAAAATTACAACATCCCCGTGACACGCATACAAGCATATTCTATTGTTTTGTAACGCCTGAGTCACTAATTCTCGTTGATAGCGGAGAGGGGCACGCTGCCGAACCCATATTATATATACCCAGAGATTTTTCCGTGACAACATGCTCGTCCTTTCTTATTAAGCTCCGTGACAACTGACTTCCTTTCTTAACAAATGTCTCACTTCTCACACTCTTTCACTGCTTTCACTGCCTGTCCTTATTTGTTCTTCCCCCTCCTCACAGCGCGACAGCCAATCCCTAAACCCTACAGCTATTTAATATATAAAATAGCTTGCTTGTTGTTCCGGAGAATCCAACAGAGAAAAAAGTCCAAATTCCCGACGACAACATTTGTTTTGGTTCCTATTTCTTCTCTCTATCTCTTTCTGCGATCGGTGCTCGGACTGGCTTTCAAGGTACCATTTTTTCCCCAAAAGATTAAAAATTGGTTTTGGTTCATGTCGCTATGGCCTTCGCGCGAAGCTTTCGGTGAATCTGGGAATGGATCTTCTCATAGTTATGGGTTTTTTGTTGGCTTTTGGTCTTGTCATCTTTTATCTTTCGATTCATTCTTCATCTGATTTATGCTAAAATTGCAAATAATTTCAAAGTTCTGGGGTGTGGGTTGTGGAAACATTTTGAGAATTGGGTTTTGGGTTTTGGATTTGGAAAGTCTCTCTCACTTTTAAGTGGGTTCCTTGGGTCCGGTTTCTCTACTTGGCGGAACTCTCCTCATCCCTCCTTATCTCTTATATTTTGGTACCAATCAGTATTTTAAAATATATTTTTAGTATCGTTAGTATCATAAAATATTTTTTTAAGATCTTAACATAATTTTTTAAGATCATAAAGTATTTTTTTAATATCGGTAAGATTATCTTAAAACATTTTTTTAGTACCCCAAGATAAAGTGAAATATTTTTTTAAATATTTTTTTAAGATCCATCTTGAAAAAATATTTTAAAATCTTTGATATTAAAAGATACTTCAGAAGGGACAGTTAAGATTAATTTAAATCAATGGTATAGATTGATTGAGGAGAGAAATTAAGGGTTGAGATTTAATGGGGAGGAATGAGGAGAAGATTGATATGGAGAGATGCTCTCCCGGGTTCCTTTATGATGTTCTTTTTCTTTCCTCTCTCGTAAGACTTGCATTCATCCAAAGGAAAAATATTTGGTCAGCTACGGGTTTGTGGGTTATAATTCCTTACTGATGTTTTGATTTGTTCAGAAATTGTCTTCACTCTTATAATATGTTCCCTTCGACAGAGGAGGCTTTGCTTTGTTAGTTAAAAAACTAATTGTCGTTTTTGGGTATGCTGTCAAGATCTTGCCATTTCGTTCAGTTAGTTCTTGTTTTTTGGGTGGAATTATTTAAGAAAGGGCTGTGAAGTTTTGATGGATCTGTTTTTTCATCTGTATAGGCCTCAATACTCACTCCGCTCCAATCAGTTGGAGACCAATCTTCTGAATGAAGATTCAAATCATTATTTGGGAATGTGTGGCATCGGAAATTTCAAGGTAATTGAGTATCTTGCTTATTATTTTTGTTATATTTACCTTATGATAATGATACAAATTATTAATTCCACATAATAATCTTTAAAAAGGTGAATAAGAGATTTCTGGAGATTATTTTCAATCCAAGTGCTTTTCTAAGATTCATCCCTTATCCGCAAACATTGACACTGATCCCTCTCTCTTTTTCAGTTTTTCTTTCTTTTCCAACACAGCTCTAACCTCTCTACTGAAATATTGTCCTGATTCTCCTATCTGAATCTTGCTAAAGCGATTTTATACCCACAATCACTATTTGACTTAGGGATGTTGATTTGAAGTGCTTGATTAAAATTGTCTAGATCGTACGCTACATCCTTCCCTCTAATATAGTTCACGCGCTTGTCTTGGTCATCTTTACAAATGAGGAATGTATTAGCATAAAACTCCTTGTACACCTCAATAGAACTTGGGCAAGGTGTTTGGTAGAGTTGTCGCCACCCTTGACGCTTTATAACGGCCTGAAATTCAGGAAAATATCAACCAACAACAGAAGTGTAAGTGGCAAACACTAAAAATCTGATGTAAGATTACCTTGGAATTAAAGCTGAATATGTAAGTATAGTATACTACAAGCATTAAAGTCTCAAATTCATTGTGACAATAACAGCTCAACGATTTAATTTCATGTATTAAAAAACAAATTAATTTCATGTAATTGAAAGAGAGAGCAAACCAATATCTCAACGAAAAAGAATTCAAAAAGGGTTGGAATGGTAGGTTATGCATCGATATTATGTTATATGTAATGGTGTATTTTATAGATACCATTTTTGACAGGAATTTGATGTTTCTGTCACAATAGCAGTTTAACAATTTAATTTCATGTAATTAAAAAAGAAGCAAACCATTATCCAAAAAAAAAAGAAAAAAATCAAAGTACTTGTATGATAATGCATCCAAAATGTATAATAATTATTATCATTTTTTAACTAATTAGATAAATTATGTGGAAAAGTATAAAATTAAACATTTGCATGTCTAACATTTCAGCATATAATCACCATAGTTATATATTCATAAATCCACAATCTTATATACCACATACTCATTTCATTTAGTATAACCAATTAGTTAAATATAGTAAATCATCATAAAGCCAGTACCATCCATACCAGATTACCATTTTTCACAAAATTTTCACTTAGGGGTGGCTGAATTGAAGGCTTGTTTTTGTTTTTTAATTGTTGGTTGAAAGTCCACGAAAATTCGCTGTATCTTTTGGACTGGGTCAAACTAATAGGAATTCTTTATTGTCAAGATGTTCAGATTCTTAGTTTATGGTTGAAACTTGCATAATTGCGTTAATTTCAAATTTTGTCGTAGATCCTAATAATCTTCTGCTGTTTGGCAGGGTTATATTTATCGTAATTATACTTTGGAAACGGTTTTATATGGTTTTTCAATTCTCAACTTTCCTTTCTTCTGATGCCATCGGTATGGCTGGAAATGTGCCAGTTTTAAAGAATTGATGCATTTCTAAAGTTGAAGCTATTCATATACCATATTCCCTGTACTTCTTTAGTTGTTTCTTTTGGCAACTTGATTGAATTATAAATCCCAGTTGTTTCTTCACCTTTTGGGGTGCCTCGAGGCCATCAAAAAGAATGAAAGCTGTCAGACCTGTGACTGTGGTGTGTTTCCTATTGTGGTGTGTTAGCGGATGATACAAATAATATTATGTACTATTTGTTGTAATATTTTAAATTAAAGAGACATCTTCTTTTAATAGTCATGTTGTAAATTATGAAACTTAATGAAAAATTGCGTAGAGTGATAATACTAAAATTCAACAAGCTCATATCTATTTAACTCTTAAAGACAAACTACAAAAGGTTAGAATCAAAGATTCGGCAACCATCATTTAATAAAAAGTTGTGTTGATTTAAGAAAACTCGATAAAATACATTCACCTCAAAACTTCAAGCTTAAAAATTTAAGATGCACAACTTCAAGGTGTATATATACCTTTAATCATCATTGAAATTATACAAGAATATTAAAACCTATTGCCTTTATTTTTCCAGTGCACTCGAGATAATGTCAAATTATCATTTGGTGAAAATCATTATTGTCTTTGCTATAGTTTTGAGAGTGCAATCTACACTCAACGACATCTCTTTTTTTAAAATATAATAATTCTAAGCTAATTATAGGCTCGTGGGAGTTTTTTTAATTCCACTAGCAAAATTTGAAAGCTTGTGTGCTGGAATTTTTCTCAAGAATACTATTTTTATTTTTAAATCTCAATCTTATAAGTCAAAGAAAAAATATATTTTTAAACATTTTAAAAAGCGGATTTAATGTGATGTATACCTTGCCTTTCAGAAGATCATTGATCAATGGAGAAGTGGACAAAGTATGAAGACACAACTTTACAAAATGAAATTTTACCATGACAAGGAATTCTAAATCAGATTGAAAGTGCTTTCCTCTTTTCAAATTAATCCAAAATATCTCAATAGTGCTTTAAATTATAGCACCCTTTGACAGAATCAACAATTGCTATTGAACTCATTACATAGTATAATAAATTTGCAATTGTAATCCTAAACAAACAAGGTGTCAAATTGTACCCTTTTACTTGATATTCACCTGCCAATATTATACGATTAGGCAAAGTGATGAGTCATTCAAATTTATTTTAGGATAGTACAAGCATGGCTTCGTCAGGCTGTGGCACTGTATACCCGCATGGCTTCGTCAGGTTACTATTGAACTGTTGATGGAGCATACTTTGCAGCATACATGACAGAATCCAGCAACATATGATAAATACAAATAGTTCCAACAAATGCTTAAAAAATAAGCTAAGGAAAGGAGAAGTGATGAGAGCATGTCAATGACATGTTACTTTATGACACAAATCAAGAACTGAGTTGTTGGCCTAAAGAATAAAAACGAATGCAATTCATATATCCCATCATTTACAAAACTTTCACTTCTGTGTGCGCGCCATATTTATTCATTTCTTTTTACCTATCTCAAATTTTTTTTTTTTTTTATAATTGATTATTTATTTGTTTGCTTATTTTAAATTTAATTGTTTACTGATATGTACTTATTCTTTTGTTTTTTTCCTATCTCAATTTTTTGTTGTAATAGTTGTTTCGTTGTTTTATATTTACTTTTGTGTTGATATTGTTCATTTTATAACTAATTATTTAATTTATTTTCTTATGCTTTTATTCATTTACTTTTTCTTGTGTGTGCGTGCCATATTTATTCATTTATTTTTTCTTTTCTCAATTTCTTTGTTGTAATTGATTCTTCGTTTGTTTGCTTGTTTTAAATTTAATTGTTTACTCTGTGTGTGGTATATAGATATGTACTTATTCATTTCCTTTGTTCCTCTCTCAATTTTTTTGCTGTTTGTTTGCTTATTCATTTCTTTTTTTCCTATCTCATTTTTGTTGTTGTAATAATGTGCTGTAGTTAATTATTGGTTTGTTTTCTTTTTTTAATATTTGCTTCAATGTTGATATTGTTCATTTTATAACTAATTATTTAATTTATTTTTTTATTTCTTTTATTCATTTATTTTTCCTTGTGTGTGCGTGCCAATATCCTAATGTACATTTTATAAAAACAATATGCTTATTGGTATGGCACGCATGTTGTATTTGAGAGAGAGAGAGAAAGAGAGATCTACTTGTACTCAGAGAAGAGATGTGGCGCCCAACCGCCTCATGCCCTCTCTTTGCAATTGCATGTATGAGACTATGAGGGATGAGACATTTTTTTTTTTAAAATTTTTTTATATATTATATTTATTTAAATTTAAATTATATGTTGTTTTTTGGAATTTTTTTGGACCCGGTATCTTAAATTAATTAATTATCGGGATACGGTGTTACAGAGAAACATTTCTGAATACAGGACTGAAAACTAATTAATTTGAGATACTAGGTGTAAAAAATTCCTTAAAACCGTATATAATTTAAATCCAAATAAATATACTATAAAAAAAAAAAAAAAAAAAGTGCTCATCCCTGACAAGCACATAAGGCGCACATAAGGATGTGCACCTAATATGAAACCGGTGCTGTACATGATGGCCTACCACAGAAAATACACGTCCTTCTTATCTTCCTTGCAATTTCTCTCTAAGGTGAATTTTGAGAAAGTAGAATAAGGGATCCAAGTAAATTATTATATTTCTTACTGGATGTTTCCCAGAATATCCTAAAGCACAAAGTGGTCATATATATAAGTAATTTAACTTCCTCTTTTAATGGTTCTCTCAATCAATCTAAATTCCAGCGTCACTCCATCGCTTCCCTACCAAACTCTGTTCGATCACTCTCAAGGGTAACGAAGGCATGGCCGCTGCAGCTGTGGGACAAGCCTTGCTCTCTGCTTCTGTGCAGAACTTACTTGATAGGATTACCTCAAGCGAGTTTCGAGATTTCATGAAAAATAGAAAGCTCAAAGTCTCTCTGCTGGATGAGCTGAAGATAACTCTGTTAATGCTTGGTGCTGTCCTTCATGATGCAGAGGAGAAGCAAATCACCAGTCCTGCAGTCAAGGAATGGCTTGAAGAGTTGAAAGATGCTGTCTATGATGCAGAGGATTTACTTGATGAAATCAACACCGAATCTCTGAGATGCAAGGTGGAGCATGACTCTCAAAACGTCGCCAACAAGGTGCTCTCCTTCCTTTCTTCTTCTTTTGGTGAATCTTGCTGGAAGCTGAACTCCAAGCTAAAAGAAACATCCCGAAGGCTTGAACACTTTGCCAAACAAAAGGATATCCTTGGTTTGCAAAGTTTTAGCTTGAGAGTGCATAAACAGCCACAACATCATTGGTAAATGAATCTTTTGTTGTTGGTAGAGAGGATGATAAGGAGAAACTGTTGCAAATGCTCCACTGTAATGAAGATCCAAAGGGTAATGCTATAGGAGTGGTCACTATCTGGGGTATGGGTGGCCTCGGTAAAACTACCCTTGCTCAACTCCTTTACAATGATGTCAAGGTGCCAGAGCACTTTGATTTGGAAGCTTGGGCATGTATTTCAGATGATTTTAATGTTCTCGAGGTGACCAAGAGTCTTGTTGAGTCTATTACTTCAAAAGTCTATGATATGAAAAATCTTGACTTCCTTCGTGTCGAATTAACAAATAGTTTAAGCAATAAAAAGTTTTTGATTGTGTTAGATGACTTGTGGAATGAAAAATATAGTGATTGGGATGATCTCATAACTCCTTTTCACAGTGGAAGAAGGGGAAGTAAGATTATCGTAACAACTCGCCAACCAAGAGTTGTTGAAATCACTCATACATTTCCTGTACTTAAATTGAGTTGTCTGTCAGATGATAATTGTTGGTTGTTACTTTCCAAGCATGCATTTGCAAATGAAGATCCAAACAAATATCCTGAGCTAGAAGCAATTGGAAGGAAAATTGCAAGAAAATGTGGTGGCCTCCCAATTTGCTAAAACAATAGGAGGTCTTTTGCGCTCAAAAGTGGATGAGAAGGAATGGGATGAAATCCTGAATAGTAACCAATGGGAGATACCAAATGATGATGTTCTACCCGCTTTGCGTTTGAGTTATCTCTATCTTCCGTCACATTTGAAGAAATGTTTTGCTTATTGCTCAGTTTTTCCAAAAGATCTTTTGTTGGACAAAAAGAAATTGGTTTTGTTATGGATGGCTGAAGGCATTGTGCAACAACCTCCCCATGTGGAGAAGACATTTGAGGTAGAAGCAGAGGACTATTTCAATGAATTACTTTCTAGGTCATTCTTTCAACAATATGGTGGTAATCCAAGAAAGTTTGTCATGCACGATCTCATCAAAGATTTAGCTAAATTTGTATCTGGCAGGAGTTGCCTTCAATTTGAGGGAAATGAAGTCCCAAAATCTACATGACATTTGTCGTTTTACCATAAACAATATAGTGGCTCTAAAGAATTTGAGAGCTTTCTCCATCTAAATTGTTTGAGGACTCTTCTGCCAAAAAATGAATTCACATAATGGTTTCATCCTTGTTTTCTGACTAAAAAGGTGCTCCATAACTTGTTCACAAAACTTTAATGTCTAAGAGTATTGCCCTTACCAAATTATACCAATGTCGTTGAGGTACCAAATTCAATTGTTCTGTTGTAGCAAAGGAGAGCCCTCTTCATTGTTTTTCGCTCCCACCATTTGGAGAACTACCTTCTCTCTTAGAACTTTTAATTGAAGGAATGGCATCTATAATTACACTTGGAGGTGAGTTCTATTGTAGCAAAGGAGAGCCCTCTTCATTTCAGCCATTTCCATCTTTGGAGATTCTTATATTTGAAAATATGCCTATTTGGGAGGAATGGACACTCTTTGAAGGTGACGGTGAAAAGTTTCTTTTCCCTCGGCTCAAACATTTAAGTCTGCATAATTGTCCTATGTTGAAGGGAGGCATACCTGAGATCCTTCCATCCTTGACAAAGGTTTCTATATCAAACTGCAAACAGTTGGAAGCAAAATCAACAGCTTTACAATGGATCACATCTATTGAAGAATTAAAAATTAAGCAAGGGGAACATGGGTTATTAGGAGCATTTGATCATTTCCCTGTGGACTCTTTGAAATCACTCACAATTGAGAAGTGTGACAGCTTGCAGTGTTTGCCAAGAACAATAATATAATGGGTAGCCATTGTCTTCAAATGTTGTCTCTCAAAGATATCCCATCAATCACGTCCTTCCCAATTGATGGTTTGCCCACTTCTTTGCAAAGCCTTGAAATTGAAAATTGTGAGAAATTAGAGTTCCTACCTCAGGATTCTTGGCAAAACTACACATCACTTAAATATTTGAGAATTAGAAAGAGTGGTCATTCCTTGAAATCTTTTCCATTAGGTTGTTTTCCCAAGATTGAATTCCTTGACATTCATGATTGTCATAATCTGGAGAGATTTGCACATGTTGGGGGGTCTGCTCTTCCCTTAAAATCACTTTCTGTCAAAAGGTGTGAAGAATTTAGATCAACGTTAGAATTATACATTGACTCCCTTTCCAATCTTCAATACTTGTCCCTAACTTTGGTTCCGAAGTTGGAATCACTGCCTCAAGGGGGTTTGCCTTCTAACTTGGGATCATTGATTATTGGAGGCTGCAATGGACTATCTTCTATACCAATTGAAGATTGGGGCTTTCAACGGTGACTTCTCTCGAATTGTTTTTGGTTGCGAATGATGGAAGTGAAAGTATTCTGCATATTTTACTAAAGGATCAATTACTACCCACTTCTCTTGCGTATTTTAGAATATGTAATATCTCCAATCTCAAATTGTTAGAAGGAAAAGGGCTTCAACACCTTACTTCTCTTCAAGAGCTCTACATCCTTGGCTGTCCAGAGCTTGAATCCTTGCCAGAAGATGTGCTGCCTTCCTCTCTCATGTTATTGATAATCCAAGACTGTCCCAAATTAGAAGAGAGATATGATTATCAAAAAGGGAAACATTTGTCCAAGATCGCTCATATTCCCACCGTCGAAATTAATGGTGAATACTATGATCCTTGATATGCTATCCATTCCTTCAAAAGGTGAGTTCTCAAATTTCACAACAATTAAACATTTATTAATGTCTGTTAGTTCATACTTTTTTTTTTCTTTTTTACAATACACATGAAAATTATGATATATTCCCTGTGATCATCGAATTGATATCAACATTATAAGGCTACATCTTAACAACATACCAATGCTTTTGCAACATTTTTTCAGGGGGAAAACTTTGAATATTTTAAAACAAGTTGTTCAATTTTCCTTTGTATACAACCAAACATACGATTTATCAAAATAAAAGTGGTACCATGATAACTATTGTCTCAAAATTTATAATTATAGCTTGCACCTTATATCTTTTTGTCTCTTTGAAAAATAAATCCTTTCTTGATTTCACCTACTTGCTTTTCATTGTAGCCAATATATACTTGATATTTGATCATATTTTTAATAAATAAAATAGAAATCATTTATTTTTTCACTGCCATACATGAGCACATGTTTGGTTGCAAAATGATTTGTATTTTCGTGTAACTTCTTCGTAATTTTTGCAGATTCTTAAGCTTTTGGAAAAATTGGTAATGATATATAATTCTTTTGAAAAAATCTCTTTATTTGTGCTCAAGATATAAGATTGTAATTTGAACCCCAACCTCTATATTGGGGTCTAATCTTTCTACTCTTTAAGCTAACACAAATATCCTATTTTTATATGGATTCATTTATTTACAAAATGCATGAGAAGTTTGATTTAATTTTTTTATATTTTTCCGGTTGCAAATTATTAAAAGCTTTGTTGCATAGGGTTGAAACTCTGGAATCACCAAAAAGCCTTTTGAAGACCAACAAGACAAAGTACATTCAAATTAATCCTCTGCTTCTCATTCACCGATTTGATATCATCTATTATTTTATATGTCTTTGGGAGTTGATTCATGAGAAGCGCATGTGAGTATCTACATTTTTTCTTAAAGAATTTCTTTCTAGAAAATAAGGCTTCAATAGGTTCATAAAAGTTTCATAAACTTTTTGCGCTTGAGTTTCTTTGTCTTTGTTTCCTTAAAAATTTCTTTATTTGCACTTGAGGAGAGGACGTGTGATCTTATATTCCTACTCTCTTAGGTTTTTTTTCCTCAAACAGATTGTTTGTAATTATTTTTCCAGTTTGCCAATATACTTTAAAGATTGACAAGATTTAGAATTATTCTTTCTTCCTCTACGTATATATAAAAGAACCATTCTTTCTTTATCTAACTCAGTATAATACAATTAGTATCTCTGCTCCCTAATAGAAGAGTTGGTTAACAAATAATATAAGAGTTAATTAACAAATTTAGATATATTAAGGAAGTTAGTTGTATTAGTTATTTATAACAAATATAAGTTAGTTTTTTTAAAATACCATATTTCATTTCGAACCAAAAAAAAAAAGCATATTTTATCATGATTACCTTAGGATAGAAACTCCTTAATGTATACTATTAATAAGGATATTTTAGTAAAAAAAAAATTCTATCAGTTTCTTACAATTATTTCTAAGCAAACCTTCTTTTTTTGCCATCATATTTCTATGCAAACTTGCAACATGTATACCAAAAAATTATTAATCATATATGAGTAAATTATTATGTTTTTCTCTTAAGAAATACCCGTATTTAAATTACCAAGGTTCTCTTCTCTACTATGAAATTCGACTAGGGGTCAAATCCGGTAATTTAACCAAGAAAAATGATTAAATCACGAAAGCCATTCTTTCTATTGTGATATTTGTGGGTCTCCATTTTTATTATGTGAAATATTATTTGTTCATATTTCTTATAATTTTGTAAACAAGTTTCATAAAATTTTTGCAGACTTCCACTGATATGCCCTTGTCCTTCACAATTTTGTGGCATCACCCGTCTCAAGATTGGTATTTCAAGGTATTGGATTAGCTAGCCTGATTTGTACGAGGCTCATTGCATTTTAGAGAAATTTACTAATTTCAATGTTTTTAATTTAATATAATGATCGTATATATGAAGCTTCAAAAATAACTTGTAGATCACAAAGCTAAAATTTGGCTGACATTTTCCCCCCCCTTTTCAGTGACTTGATCTAAAATTTCAAAAAGAGAATGCCGTTGACTTTGAATAAGCAGAGCAATGGCCAAATGTTTCTTGAAGATCTCACAGATCTTAATTAGGTAATGCATTTTGTTAAAACTAACCCACTTTTTTAATTATTTTGATGGAAAGCTTACAAGTGTTGTTGAATTTAATCTAATATTGTGTTTTAATGAACCATGTCAAAATAGGTGAGGGAACTAGTTTAGTTGCTCTTTTTTGAAGAACAGAGTTGTGCCATGTGAGAAGCAATTAGGCAGGTAAGAACACTATTCCAAGAGTTATGGGAAAAAAAAAAAAATCATGAATGATCGCTATTTTTGTATGTTACCCGCAGAAAAGAAGCATTGTTTTGTTGGTTAGTAATCAATCATTTTATATGTTGGATAGAAAATTTGATTCCTGGTGTTGTGATTTTCTTCAGGTTTCAACATTAATGAGGTTGAGGAATTATTTGCAAAATGATGGAGGATTCTCATCATTGTTGAATTTGGAGTATTTGAGTGCTTAGAGCATTTTAATTGCCTAGCTATTCAAAAGCAATTTATATAGCCAACTTATTTTTTAAAAAACATGTAGTATTAGTTTGGGGTGATGAGTTGTCTAAAACTCCATGTAAAAATTTTAGAGCTGTAACTTAGAATTTTAGGTATTTGCGAGGTTTGTAAATTTTAAATGGGATTGTAATTGAATTTTTATAGTGGGAAAATCTCTTGAATATTTTTTTCAAGAGGACTGGATGTAGGTCAAGGGACCAAACCAGGATAATTTCTTGTCGTACTTAATTCTCTTTTCCTTCATCTCTAATTTATCAACTAACTTTAGTTACACATTTCACCCAATGTCATAGTGTTTTAAATTGAATATAATAAGATCATACATGAAACTTCAGCTAAACAGAAAAATTACTTATAAATAACCTATATCATTCTAACAAATTATTTATTGCGGCTTGCAAACTAAAACAAAAACAAAAAAACAAAGTTAATTCTTTTTCTTTCTTTTTTTGCTAGATAAAACAAAGTTGATTCAAATGTAGTGATATTATCTCTATTATCGGCTTTACATTCTCATATCTTCTATTATCATTATTTTGATTTTCCGGGAAATTTTTTTTTTTTTATTCTTGTGATTTATTTTATGCACTTCATTTTGCCAATTTGTGAAAAGCTCATGTCCATGTTAATAAGATTTCTTTTTCGTTTTTTATCGAGAGTTTAAAGTTTAATTGATTAAATTAAGGTCGTAATTTTGGTAAAGGCTTGAACAGCATCGTTAGAATTTCACGTCCTCTCTCTTGAATAAATAAAAATTAAAAAGCATTTTTTTCCTAAAATTATTTATATTTAAAATATATCTTTGAAAAATAAATAGTGCAGTGTGTGTTGGGCTCTTAGCCTTCAGTCAAGTTTGAGTCCAAAAAAAATTGTTGGAACAAATCACTTATATGGTAGCCACGTGGTATACTTAACTCTCCATCTTATCATGACACTCCACATCATCATCCCACCTTTTCTCTCTCCCTCTCATTCACTCTTTTCTCCGTCAGCTTCCTAGGTCCCACGTTCATGAACAAAACCCAAAATCCTATAAGCAATAGTTAATCAATTAAACGAAGCAGCATAAATTACAGTAACAATGTATCACATTTTGAATTTCACTTTTGTGCACAAGTCACACTGTCGGACTCCGAAAATTCCATGCCCTTCTTTTTTTTGCTCTTCTGATTGTCCAATGTCGCCGGTGACGAACACTTTTCCATCTACTCTTCACACTGTCTTCGCCGACCAACGGACCAGGTCGCTAGGATCATCTTGCAAAATGGCTTCTTCTCCTTTTATTTATTTATTAGTTCAAATTAGCATGCTCCAACCAATTACAACATTAAATAAGCTTCAGGCCACTAATATTTCTTTTATGGTAACATACAGAAATAGTGGCCATTCAAAAACATTATGAATGGCTACTATTTCTGTATGTGACCATAAAAGAAGCATTGCTTTGTTGCTCATACTATTTCTTCAGGTTTCAACGTTAAGGACTTTTGGGTATTATGCAATTAACAATTGTCATGGGGCAGAACTGAATTTCCTCTTCAATTGCTATTTTTCTTCAGCAACAATAAGGACAACAAATTAAGGTATGATAGATTTAGCATTAATTAAGCTCACTTTATTGAGATTAGTTTTTTTTAAAAAAAAAAAATCAACACTTTAATTTTTCTGGACATCATTATGTATTGAATAATTGGCCACTAGCAAATTTTAGATGCTCATTTTAGTATATTTAGACAGTGACTTGAAATAAATATGATATTTTGTTTCAATAACTCAATTCAAATAATGGATATGTAGTGTTTTTGTTGAGTTGAGTTAAGGGTTGGTAAGAAACTATAATGAATCATCTCTGTTCATATAGAGTAGTTTGAACTGAGAATGTTTTCTTACATATTCCACTATTAATATATTCTTTATAGACTTTTTCTAATATACAATTTGTATTTGAAGATTTTTGTGACGTAAATACCTTGCAAATTTTGGTATTTCAAGGTAAATGAGCAAATTTGGTTTACGTGAGTCTCATTGTTTAATTTACTAATTCCCATGAATTAAGAATCAAATATCTTAATGTTAGCCTATTGGTTATTATTAATTTTGATGATAACGAATTTCCTTAAAATAATTTCAAATGATCATTGATTTGTTTTTGAAAATGAATCCTTATTAATTATATTCATGTGTCTTTATTGCAGAATCAAGGAACAAATAAAGTATGTTGAGAAATATTGATTTGCAAAATCAATAAGGAGCTTTTTATCAATGTTCATTTTAGCTTAATTGTGTGTACTTCCTCAATGTCATTGTTGAAATTTTAGTGTTTGAGCGCTCAGAGTGTTCTCACTACCTAGCCATTCAAGAGCAATATATAATGCTAAAATACTTTTTACATATATGTTGTATTAGTTCAGGGTGAACTGTGTAAAATTCTAGGTACTAATTATGAGTAGGTTGTGTAAAAAATGTAGACTTGTAACTTGTTAGAGTTGTAGACGGGCTTATTGTTTTATAGGGATTGTAATTGAATTTTTATAATGGTAAAATCTCTTGAGCATTTTTCAAGATAACTGAACCAGCATATAACTTTGTTTAGTTCAATTTATCACTAATTTATCAACTAGCTTTGTTTAGTTGCATGTTTCATCTCACGCTTCAAACAGTCTTATAGTATTTTGAATTCATTATAATAAAATCATTACATGAAACTTCAGTTAAACAGAAATATTACTTATAAAAAAACTTATCTTATTCCAACAAAAAATTTATTGAAAAACAGTCCATCCAGATTTAGTGAAATTATCTCTACTATTGACTTCTTTTTGAAACGCTCATGTCCATGTTAAAGGGATTTTTTCTTAGGATCTTGAGTTTGAAACTTAATTGGTTAAATTAAAGATGTTTTGGATAAGCCTGTAAAGACCTGTCTTTGAGTTTCATATCAAGAAGATGGGCTTGGGCCCAAAATCTAAATGTAGATAGAAGCCCAATCAAAATAGGCCCAATAAATATTTCCTAAAATATAAACAACTAGATAGGGTTAGTTTGTATCAAAAAAAAAAAAGATAGGGTTAGTCCATTTTACTTTATTTTTTGGGTTAAGGTGAAGATTGGCCAACCAAGTTCTACTCTAGGAGCATCCAATACAAAAAGCTTTAAGTGAACTAAAAATACCAAAAAACTTTTAAAAATGTAAAGTTAGCACAACATCGTTAAAAAAAAAAATCAACGTCTGTTAAAAAATAAACTTTTAGGGATTAAGGTGTAGATTGGCCAACAAAGTTTTACTTAGAGCAGAGTAATGGGCGGGTTGGGCAACCCAAGGCTAAACCCATAGCCCGCCCATTTAATTTTAAATGGGTATAGGTTAGCCCATACCCGTACCTCAACCCATTTAAATCCATGTAAATGGGCTAGCATATAAATGGGTGGGCTAACTGGGTTTTGGGTAACCCATTTACATTTGACTTGTTTATTTTTCATAAAAAAAAACATATATAAGCATTAAGTATCCATCCAAATTCATCATTCCAATTCCTGAAATCTGAATCTTCAAAGTTCCATAATTATAATTCACACAAAACAATATAAATTTAGACAAGTACCATCATTATATAATCTTGAGAGTTGATGACCATTATGGTTATGGATTAGAGGTGGCTGAATACTCGAATAAGAAGGAATTCAGGGAGTACTTTAAGTGGAATGCGGAATGAGATGGGTAGTTAATAAAAAAAATTACACTAAATGGGCGGGTATGGGCAGCCCATAGGTGTGCCCATTGCCTGCCCATTTAAATCTTAAATAAGCGGGTTCTAACCCAACCCGTTATAAAATCTTTTTGGGCGGGCTCAATATGACCGAATTACATTGAGTTTTGGGCTGGCTCATGGGTTTTAGGTTTCATGCTCAGCCCTAGTTTTACTTCAGGAACAACTAGCACAAAATTTTTTTACCTCAGGAGCGCCTAGCACAAAAAAGTCCATGTATAATCTACCCAAAATCCGACTATTGTAAATCCTTACTCGGACTCCCAACCATGTACATTAGGATTACAAAAAAATACAAATGTAATGAGTATATTTCATTTTGAGTAAGGGTGGTAAGTTTTCGAACTTGCCCGACGTAGTTGCATATTGTGATTATTAAGTTGACCTAAAATATCTACTCGTTACATTTGTGATTTTTTTGTTGCATTCAATCTTTCTAACCCTAATGCACATTGGTTAGGGGGTCCGGGTAAGGATTTGTAATAGTTGGATTTTGGGTGGATTGCACATAGACTTTTTTGTCTTTGAGCGCTTTTAGAGTAAAACTTTCTTATCTTCAAGCACTTCTAAAGTAAAACTTTGTTGGCCAATATGCACCTTAGTCCTTAAAAGTTTACATTTTAACAAACGTTGATTTTTTTTTTTCTAACGGCGTTATGCTAACTTTACATTTCGAAAAGTTTTTGGTATCTTTGGTTCACTTACAACTATTTTTTGCTGGGCGCTTCTAGAGTAAAATTTGGTCGGCCAATCTGCACCTTCACCCTTTTTTTTTATGAGAGAGTATTAAGCAATACAAGATAAATAAAAATAAAAATGCATAGAAGAATGTTTATCAAACATTTATCTATCATTTGGAGGGAGTAGAAACGGCTCTCCAGTCTCCACGAAGGGAAAATCAGCCCTCGTTGTCTGTCCTTACGGAATACAAGGATTGTTGGCTCTGATGACCTCTTTATCATATGTTTCTTCCTCCCTTTGCCCACTTTCTATGTTCCAAAATATTGACTCATATATATTTTTTTTATATATATATATATATATATATATATTATACTTTCAACTCATATTAACAGATATCGAACAATTGACTACTCTTATTTTAGAGTTCGTGACTTCTTCTTTTAATATAAGTGTCTTTCTAGGATTCAAACTCAAGACCAACTTTGTGTTAGTCAACTCTTTTAGTTTTTGTTCTTGTATTAATGTTGTATTTTAACCTTAAGATTTATAAAATTTTTCATTTTATTTAACAAAAAACCAAACATTATGGCATCCCATAATGCAAGTAACTAAACATGTAATTGACCGACTTTTGTGCTTGGAGACATCAGCAGGAATATATTTCGTGCTTGTTCCCCAGATAAGAATATGAATATATATTCCACTTTCATCTATGCAATTTCTTTTTGCCGTTTGAAAATTAACAACCAATGAGGTTTAATTTAGTCTTTTAAGTTTATAAAATATATTTTAAGTGTTTTTGTATTGATACCGTTAACTGTCACGAACAGAAAATTTTGATTCAGCATTAACTCAACAATTAAATATTGATAAAAGATGCTTAAATTTTATTTTTAAAATATAATAATTTTTATATTTTAAGATTAAAATAATAAACTAAAGCCAAAAACTGAAAATGCCTCCCTCCTCTCCCATTATTTTCATTCTTCTTTCACTCATCAATCCCGAATATTGCCAACCTCAAAACCCCAAAACACTTTGGAAGTGATATCTAATCAAAATCCACAGGAATCCTCCCCAAATCATTCAAAAAGCTCAAACAAAGGCCCCAATTCGATCGGATTGCCGTACATTCAAATAATTAAATATATTTCGTGCTCGTTCCCCCAAATACAAATAATGAATATTCCACCTTGATTTGTGTAACTTCCGCTGTTTTAAATACTACTTATGATTCTTTATATAAGAGCTAGTATAGGATTGAATTTGGTCCTAAGTATATATCTTTGGGGGCAGCAAAGGCAGAGGTTATTATAATTGTCAAGAGATTAAATTAATACCAAGTTCATATTTAAGTCATAAAAGCAAAAAAGAATTATCAAAACACTTGGAACAATTAAGGGGCAATTACCAACAATTAAAGAGCAATTAAAATTACACTAATGGAATATTTAGGTAATTCTTTACAATTAATGTTAATAGTCACCAATTAAAGATGTATTAGAATAATTAAAGGTCAAGGACCAATAAGGGGTTAGGATTAGCATAAAGATGATTACTAATGATCATGATTAAATTAGTAACCAAGCAAATAAATTTAATAACACCTAAAACACCATTTTAGGATTAATGACCAAAGATTAAGCTAATTAAAGACTAAACCCTAGAGTATTTTGCTTAATTGCTAACCAATCACCAAAGTCATCTAGTTACAAGTATACTTAGAGTAACTAGGAAATTAGAACACGAAGTTGGGAAATGCATGAAGATGGAGATGCCACCAATGCATGCTTGGAGAGTGCATGAAGGAGAAAGAGCCACGAAAGCACTCGGGGGCCAAAAGCTTTACACATGGGGACAATTTTGACACCAAGGCAAGAGGCTTTAGTGAAAAATCAAAGGAGGAAGAATGGGAGGGAGGTAGGCCATGTTTTTTGGCTCGGTGGAGGGAGAAATCGATTCAAACCCATGGCCAAAAATGAAAGATGTGTAAGCTAGAGAATTACAAGATTTGCCATAGCTTTTTCCTATAAATAGAGCACCAACCTCTTCACAAATTTCACACCAAAGCATGCTTAGTAAATCTGATATAGAGAGTGAAGGTGAGAGTGAGGAGTCTTGAAGAAGGAGGAGCAAGGTTCTTGGTAAGTTCTCTAGCTCTAGCTTTAAGTTCTTTAAGTTCTAGTTCTTAAATTCTTAGATAGAAGTAGCTTAGATCTTAAATATGCTAGGATAATTTTATTTACATGTTTTTATAGTCAAAATTATCTTTATTTCGAAAAAATGATGAGGGAGGTCATATAGCAAAATTTACGGAAGAAAATCATCAAAGTAACGAAGTTCGCGAAATTTCATCGGTTTCGAATTTTTGGAGGCAGTGATGAAAACGCCAGAATTTCATATTGAAAATATGGTCACAAAATTCTGATAAAATTCATGGTTAAAATAGACATATAGGGATTTTTAAATATGTTAAGAACATGTCAAAATGATTTCTGTACAGAGGGATAAAAATCCTCAAAGTTAGGCTACGAATTTCTGGAAAAATTCTGGGCAGAGGTTCAAAACTTAAAGCCTGAGAGTGATTCGTGTAATCTGGGAAAATTTGATTATTTTTACTTGAAAATAGACATCCTAATGATTTCAAAGAATTTTACGGATCCTCGTTTTGAATTTTTTAGAATTAATTATGATTTTTCAAAGTTGGACGAAATGCTGCCCAGATTTGTACCAGCGTTGTTCTACGAATTTTGAAGGAATAAAGTGAAAAATAAATGTTGCAAGGGCAAAATAGTCATTAGTGGCCAAAATATCTCTTAGGATATTATTTGTAAATTAATAAATACGATATTACCATTATAGGGTACACGTGATCACCGTCAGGACCGTCAACGCATCGATATCACCGACAAAGGTACGCCACGCGTCTTGTAACACTAACTCGATGTTTATTGTATACCTATATGTGTGATAGTTGTATTCCTAGACTGAAACTCTGTTTTAAAAAGTATTGATCATACATATACAGCTATACACGGGTTATGGTTCTGATAATACCGTTGAGTTTTCCTAGCGCTGAGGACACGGATGTACACCGTGACACTGGTAAATAGTGCAGATCGTAATGACGTTCATATGCAGTGGCTGTGTTCTGTTATTATCTTTCGTATGTGAATATTGCTGTGATATCATGAATAAACTGTCATACATACTTATACATGAACATGAGGTTAACCGTTACTTGAGGTTCAATGGATATTGAACCTCAGCTCTTACCATAGCTTCAGTGTCCGGAGTGAACAGGACTGGAGACAAGGGTAAGCAGCGGATCTAGGAGCCAGCTGGAGATAGTCCTCTTGTTTGTACTTATGATATTTGAAAATTTTGTACCCGCCATTAAGGCCGATCACATACATTACAGTGGATTTTATCAGTTACTTTTTAAATACTATTTACTTCCGATGCTTTACTCTGATCAGGATACCGTGGAAACACTTTCGAAAACTGGGATGTTACATTCACTCCCTTGGTGGGGGCAGTGAACGGTCCACTGCAGTTGCCCCCTATATCTTTAATTCATTTTGTCTCTCAAATTTATAATTTTTTTTATAGTATCAATATCGATTGCATACATTAAAGAGTTTCTATCCATGGGTAGTTATTATGAATATGACATTTTAAGAAAACCAACATTTGTTATGAATAACTAATATAATTTATTTCCTTACTCTATTTAAATTAGCCAACTAGCTTTTAAATTAAGGATTGGAGGTAGTATTGGCCTACGTTCAGGAATGCAGGGATTGGTGATTTCCAACCTGTTTGGAGTTTGTCAATCTTAGAATATAGTCCCACATCAACTAATTAAAAAAATGTATTTAAGGTCAATTACAAAAAAAATATTAATTTAAGGTATATATATAGCTTTGAGTAAAGTCTTATCGAATTGGTTTAAACTATTTTAATTGAACACAAATTTAACGTATATCTAATTTATTACTAAATGCTAATTTTTAAAATGGTATTAAGAGCTATTTTAAGAAACGATATAAGAATATAGTCCCATATCGACTAATTGAAAAATGAATTAAGAATATATAGTCCAAATTCTATCAAATTAGCTTAAGTTGATGAAAGATAAGGCAGATATTTTTTACTGTGATTTCTAGCTCTCATTGACCAAGGCCTCTGGAATTATTTTAAATAAATATTTTTGCATTCAAGTTTCAACAATATCATGAAATTATTTGACTGAAATTCTCTTAAATTTATTTTCTAAGGAGAATGACTCAAAACGATCATGAAAGGAAATTAATTATTATCAAGAACCATGAATTTCATCAAAAAATAAAAACGAAAAAATACTTTTGGAAAAAAGAATGGTAGTCGGGTAGTTTATTTCATGTAAGAACAAAGAAGTTATTGTAAATGCCCTACCATAATGAAAAATACTTGTCCTTATTCTTATCTTCCTTGCATTTATCCTCTCTTGTCCTTTTGATGGTTTGGTCTCTCTCTTTCCACGCCCCAAAGCCCAAAACGGTTCTAATCCAACCACGGGATTATGACTTGTTTAATTTACAAATGCATTTAAATATAATACTTTTTTTATAAAATGGAAATTTTCTTCCAAAAAAACTGAGAAAGTAGGATTAACGTAAACACACACACATACACATTCCACAACTTGAGAAAATAGCGTGCTCTCTGTTTTAGTTACAACATTAATTGAATCAGAGCTTCAAGCCAGTATGCTTCTTTAAAGTTTCCACATTCCCAGTAGGACTACATTTTTAAGGGACGCAAAATAATTTAGGGCATCAAATTTTGAAAATAACAATTAAAAAAAATATATCAGAGAATAAGTGATTGTTTCGTTGCGTTGACTCTTCCACGAAAGAACAGATGTTGCAGTGCATGGCTGCATGCCCTACCATATTGAAAATACACTTCCTTCTTCTCTTCCTTGCAATTTGACTAAGTTTTTTTTTTTTTTTTTTTTTTTTTTTTTTTTTTTTTTAATAATAAATGTTGCTATTTTTCTTCCTTTTCAGTGACTTGATGTAAAATTCCAAAAGCAAAATGTTATTGGCTTCGAATAAGCATGATAGGAATCTAAAGGGTAACTTTGTCAATTTTGCTAGGTATCTCATATGGAATTCAACTTTCAAGATTCGCATGTGGAGCAATAAAATTGAGCTCTCAATTAAATACTCACCCCGGTCCTAATTATAGGAACATTTTAAGTAGTGTAAATTGACTATGAAAGTGTTCCTATAATTAGAACCGGAGGTAGTATTCTTTTTTCTGTCCAATTTTATTATTTTAAAAGTCATGTTGTATATCCTAGATTATTAGGAGGATTTGATATATCTTTTAGATATTTCTAATCATCCCAAGAATCTTTTAAATTTATCAGTACTTTTCTTTTTTTAGGATATTATTCTAGATATATGAGTTGCCAAATAGAGATCTCAAGGATATTATTTAATGTCTTTGATTTAATTATTTTTAGATGGTATCTTATCCTCAATATCTTAAAATATCTTTTTTCTTTTTTAATCTTTGAGTCTTGTTAGAGTTTAGAAAGTTTCTCTATTTAAGGGTTGAGATGTACTCAGTTATTTTTTTTTTTTAGATTTTGGAATAAGAATTTATTTTGTAAGTAGAGTTACTTGTGAGATTGTATTCGGGATAGAATAAGGTGAGGTTTTAAGAGTCTGATCACTGTACGGGGTCCACAATATAATGCTGGTGGAGCCATACAATTGGGTCTTATACTCCATCCAAATTTATTTATAAGAGACTCTTTTTTGTTTTTTAAAAAATGTCCTTATTTAGTTATTATATTTACGATGAGTAATAAAATAAATATATAGATATTACTAACTTTTAATTAATACAATATAACATTAATGTTGGAAAAAAATGAAAAATACTCATTACATGATCGGAGACATTTATCGCACTCTTATAAAAACAAATATCAAAATAATTTAAATTTTGAACTTATATATATATATATATATATATATATATATATATAAGTGGAGTAATTTATAAATCCCACCTAAAAGTCTAAAACTACACATACTAATAGGGTTGTCCAAGGACCGGGCTAGACTGGGTTGGAGGTCAACTCGAGGTCTGGCCCGATATGATCTCGATTTGGAAAATTCAGCCCGAGGTCGATCGGACTAGGCGGCGGACCGCCCGACTAGTCTAGGCGATCCGATTTTTTTTCCAGTTTTTTTTTTTTTTTTTTGCCCCTTTTTGGGAGGCAATATTTTAGCTTTGAGTTTACCTAACTTCCGAAAGTAATAAAAAGTGACTTAGTGAAAAGTGATTACTATAAATTAAAAAGTACATTAGGATGTCAAGACTCCAGTAAGCGGCTCATTGTAGTGGTGATTTACACACACACAAAAACAAGACCTCGGGTCGGACGGACCGATCCAAGGGGTCTAAGCCTCAGGACCGAAATCCGATCCAACTCGAGTAGTTTGGTCTAGTTCAATCCGGTCAAATTGTCTTGGACCAATTTTTTTTACCCGGGACGGAATCGGGGTGGACCGGACCAACCGGACCTCGGGTTTTTTAGACAACCCTACATACTAAGTCTAAGGTCAGTCAAGATGCCTCGTCCTTATTTTTGTAAAAAGAAGAAAGGAAAAAGGGCGAGTGAAAAGTGAAAACATTAAGCCCACCTAAAAGTCTAAAATTACACGTACTTAAGAAAAATGGGCCCCATTAACACCCACTTAAGCAAAATGATTTCGAAGCCCACCAAAAATTCTAAAATTAAAGGCCCATGCTTCGTCAACAAATAAAAGACCGATAAAGCAAAAAAAAAAATTCTATAAAAGATGGCATAAAAGCCTACATTACAAAGAAATAAATTACACCCATGGGGAAATTAATCCCAAACTCTTCGGGATAATCCAGTTCCTCAAATTGAAAGGGCACTCATGCAAAATAATAGAATTAGAAATGCCTCTCTTGGCCAAGGCATCCGCTATTCTATTAGAGTCCCCAGAGATACTTCTAACATCCACTTGCCAATTACGAGACAATAATTCTCTAGCTTTCAAGATTAAATTACTACAAGTGGTACAATCATGATCCAACAAAAGATTAACAACAAAGTCCGCATCAGACTCCAAAATAATCTTCCTGAAGCCTAGGTCCCAAACAGTCTGTAGACCTTCAACAATAGCCCATTCCTCCGCCGAATTAGACCGACAGTCACCAATCATCTTAGCATAGCCAACTATCCAATTACCCAAACAGTCTCTAACCACCCCACTACACCCTGCATGAGATGAAGCCAAGACTCTAGCCCCATCCACATTAAGTTTGAGCCATCCACTTGGGGGTTTTTCCCAACTCGGTGTCTAATAAATATAAGGATGAGACAAATCACCTGCAAGGCCAGAAACAAAAATAAAACTGGACCAAAGCATATAAATAGAAGCACCCGAGTTAATAGGTTTGGAGAAATTATAATAAAAAATACATTTGTTTCTCCAATCCCAAAGCTTCCATATAGCCACTCCAAAAAACAAGCTCCAATATCTTCCCCATTTGAATCCTACCTACTGATTTAAGTTAAGCCTCAGCCATTCTCTAAGGTTCAGCGAGAAAAAGGAAGCCACATACCTCAATTTAATCATTGAGCACCACATATTTCTTGCATAAGTACAATCACGTAAAATATGCAAAATATCCTCTAAATCAGCCTTACACATTCCGCACAAAGGGGAATCATGAGACCGAGAGCTCCTCCATAAATTAGTAGGCAATTTGTTCAACGCCACTTTCCACATAAAGACTCGGATTCGTTCCGCTCCACCCCATTTCCATATATCCTTAAAAATTTTATCCCTCAGATTAGAGGAATGTGATTCCAGTAGCAAGTAGGCACTCTTAACAGAGAATACCCCATCTCCAGTTAGTCCCCACACCAAACAATCAAGTTCTGCATCTGCTCTAGGGGGTAGCACAGCAGCAATCTTCCTCATCCCTGCAGAATTAATAAAAGAAGAAATTCTATCGATATTCCAGTACCCTCCATCACTCCAATCAGCCACCACAAAATTTTCCTCTTCTAATGACAAAGGCCGTAAACAAAAGTCTTTAAGAGTCAAATCAGGTCCTAGCCAAGGATCAGTAAAAAAGTTAACAATCGAGCCATTCCTAACAAGCCACTTAGAACCTTTATCAACAATGTCTCTTTGCTCACAAACAAACTTCCATAGCTTAGAATCACCCGATTGATAGTGGATGAGGAAATCATCATCTCTAACCATATACTTATGGAAAAGAATGTCAGCCCACAAACCTTTAGCACCCTTCACAAGGTTCCAAGCTAACTTAGCACCATAAGCTTTATTGACTGAGCTAAGTTTTCTCAACCCCAATCCCCAAACTCTTTTGGTTTCATAATTTGATCCCAACCGATAGGATGGAAATGTCTGCCAATACCATCATGTCCCCAAATAAAATTCCTTTGAAGACGTTCAATTTCACTACAAACACTTTGCGGCAATTTTGCAACCAACATAGTATATATAGGAATTGTACTAATAACAAACTTAGCAAGAGTAATCCTTCCTGCCATAGAGAGACTATTCGCTTTCCAGACACTCAACTTAGCCTTAACTCTATCAATCACATATTGGAATTTATCTTTTGGTTTTCTATTCCAGGAAAGAGGAAACCCAAGATATCTTCCTATCTCACAAGAAATATGCATTTGAGTTATGTCTTTGATCCGAAGCTTAGTATGCAAAGGCACTTTAGGTGAAAAAAGATAGACGGTTTACCAAAATTAACCTTACCACCTGAAGCCCTATAAATGTCTAAACACAATCCATCATAGCACAAGCTTGAGTTTCATTTGCAACACCAAACAAGAGCAAATCATCCGCAAACATCAAGTGAGAGACACTAGGGCCATCTTTAGTCATGTAAATAGGCCTCCATCTACCATCCTCAACATAATCACAAATCAAATGTGAAAGTTTATCCATACATAACACAAAAAGAAGGGGAGAAATAGGATCCCCCAGTCTAAAGCCCCTAAGAGGCCTAAAAAACTCTGTTTTAGACCCATTCTAGAGGACATCATAGGAATCGAGGAAACACAATCAATAATTAAGTCAATAAATGCATTATCGAATCCCACCCCCAATAAGACCTACCTCAGAAACACCCAACTTATCCTATCATAAGCTTTTTCCAAATCAATCTTCATTGCCATTAGCCCTTTCTTACTCCTATTCTTGCCCATAATGTGAAGGATTTTGTAATACCCCATATTATTATTAATAGTAATGATATTATTATTAATAGTAATAACCTTTTTTTTTATATAGCCAATTACCCTTAGTCCTAATTGCTTTAGGAATTTTCAACTTATGCACTAAGAAAGAAGTTTTAGGTAATAAGTCCACTACTTGTCAACCAAGTCACATTAAATTCACATCAGGATTGATTGATTGAATTTAATATACCCTATTAATGAATTGACAATAGTAAAAGAGCTCAAAGCTAAACCCTAATTTTAAGTTATAAATAGAGGTATAGCCTAACCCTGAATATTCATCTTCTCTTCTACTACTCACTTCTATTATTTCCTCTATTCTTCTAAGAGGCTAGCAAACGGAGACCAAGTAATCCTAATCCCCAGAACAATAGGAGTTAATTGTTGCGTGTCGACTCGATCTATGTGAAAAAACCTTTAAATGTGTCGCTGCATTTGTGTATATATATATATGTGTGTCTTCCTTTTCGGTTAGCGTGAATTGCTTTATGAAAACAAAACGCCTTACCTTCTTCTATACATGTATTTTTCTCCTTGATTTGTGTGATTAACTTTTTTGGAAAACCATTTACCATTGAATATACATGTACACTTTGGGTGCCTCATTTTCGTGATTGAAACTTATTTATATCCTTTCATTATTATACATAATATATGTACATCTTTTGTTTTTTTTTTGAAATCTCTAAATGCCTTTCATTAATATATATATATATATATATATATTGAGAAATCCATTTTATTATGGGTGTATTTTGAAATAGTTAGACTTTACTCAGATAGGTATTTGAGTTATGATATGAGTTGGATCTTATATCGAATATTTGAATTATTATACTCTTGAATAGTTTGGAAAGTCATGATGCCCTTGAGCAACTAATATATTCAATGAAGAAATTGATAATTGTGTCAAGATTGAATTTCATAATTGTGTGTGATCGTAATGAATTTAATCGTGGGAGGATAGCTTTGGGATGATACCCCTAAAGTGATGAACACTACCTTTAGGCTTTATGCCTCGATATATTATTTGATGTGAACCGATTATATCCGTTCTTCTCAAAGTGGTATCGCGGGGTAACTCGGGATACTAGTAGCAACTTTGGGAAGAGGTGTGCACATTAGGACGAAATGTTTTATGGCCAATTTGATGATTTGTGACTGGCAGGTTTCCGGGTCACAGGGTAGACTGGAAGGTTTCCGGGTCTATATGAAATTAATAAAGATAATGAATAATATTTGATTCAGTGTGAATATATGTATGTGTATGTATACACGATGAATATTGGGAATTGATAGTTGATTCAACCACTATGTGATTATATGTTTGATTTAATTAATATATATGAGTTTTATAAATTGTGTTTTGATTAGGATTACCAGCTTTTGCTGATGTTTGTATTCTGGGCTATGACGATCCTTCGGGGGCAGATTTTCGAGGAAACAGGTTTCAAAGTTGGGGCTAGCGGTGAGAAGTGAGGAAGAACAATAGTTTTATTTTATTTTATGCTTTGAATACACCATTTTTATTTCAGTTTGGATTTATGTTAATGTAATAAAGTAGCCTTGCACTTGTCCCAAAGTACAAGTGCGGCGGTAGCACTTCCCAAATTTTAGTTATTTTGAATTTCGGTAATCATTCTCGAAAAAAAATTATAGCAAATTTTATGTTATTATAATTGTTGGAAATTTGGGGTGTTAGATTTCTTGCCCCACTATAATATTATCCTGGATGCATCTTCCTTTAATAAAACTTGATTGAAAAGGAGACACAAGATCATTCATAACACCCCTTAGCCGCAAAGCAATTAGTTTAGTAATGCATTTGAAGTGCACTGTACATAGAGCAATGGGTCTAAAATGAGACACAAATTCAACATTATCTCTTTTTGGGATCAAAGAAATAATATTTTTATTAGCCTCGTCAGATTCATCTCTCTTTTAAAAGATTTTGAAATAAAGTCACAAAGAGCGGGACTTACAATACCCCAATTTGATTTATAAAACAAAGGGGGAAAACCATCAATACCTGGAGCTTTATAGCTACCCATAGCAAACAACGTTGCTCTCTCTCTTTTAAAAGCTTTTGAAACAAAGTCACAAAGAGCAGGACCTACAATACCCCAATTTGATTTATAAAACAAAGGGGGAAAACCATCAATACCTGGAGCTTTATAGCTACCCATAGCAAACAACGTTGCTCTTATTTCAGCATCATTAGGCACAACCGCAAGATCAGCCATCACCCGAGGATCAATCACAGGGAAAGTAGCCCTCGTAGTCATATCAGTACAATCACTAGGACTAGTACAATAAATATCTTTGAAATGATTAACAACCATATCCTTTAGATCAGCCGCATCATCAACCCAAGTTCTCTCACCGTTTTTCAACATCAAAATCTTGTTCCACCTATTTCGCATTTTAGCTTTCAGGTGATAATACTTAGTGTTTCTATCACCCTTAGTGATCCATTCACTCTTGGACTTTTGGAACAATTTGATCTCCTCAAGTCTTAAGAGTCTCTCCAATTCTTCCTGTAATTGAAATTCTAAGTTATAGAGGAAATCAGAATAAGGGTACCCAACAAAACTTTCTGAATTCCACCTAACCTACTCAATAAATTCTGTTTCTTTTGCTCAACCATACCAAAGATATCCTTATTCCATTGGCTAAGCAGGGACTGAAGATTAACAAGAGACTAATTAATGTCAACACCCCACTCCCAAGCATTGCTTAGGAATTATGAATAATTCTCATGGCTAGTCCACATAGCCTCGAATCTAAAAGGCCTATCACCTCTAGTAGCAAAATTATAATCCACACATTTCAGGAAGACAGGATTATGGTCTAAGAACCGAGTTCGAGGCAATACCTGAACAGAACACTCAGAGAAAGCTGAGAGAAAACTAACATTCCTAATAGCACGATCCAACCTCTCACAAAGCCGCCTGCCATTATTCAACTTAGGGCCCTTCCGGGTGAATTTAGGGCCGAACGCCCTTAAGTCCAGTAGATCACATTCCTTCATACGATCAGAAAAAAGTGAGAACCGAGCCTCATTTCCGCCAAGACCCCCAGTCCTTTCCGCTGAACAAGCTACATCGTTAAAGTCTCCAATAACAGTCCATGGATAAGCCATCGAAGAAGCGTAACATCGAAGGGTACTCCAAAGAACACGCTTATGACTACTATCCGGAATTATATAAACCGCTGTAACACAGAACCACCAGTCACCAGGGAAGTGGCATCTGAGATGGATCAATTTCCGATCAAGATTAATCACTTCCACCTCAATTACCGAAGACTTCCAGGTAGCAAGGATGCCCCCAGATCTGCCGATGCTAGGCACACATGCAAATCCGTCAAATCCGAGCTTCATCACACACCGAGACGACCAATCAACTCACATTTAGTCTCGCAAGAAGGATTAAGCAAGGAGCGTTCTTAGCACAACTTAATCGGATATTGTTAAGAAAGTGTCGCCCACAGGCTCCCCTCACATTCCAGAATAGAATAGTTTTAAAAGACATTAAAAATAAACAAATACTAGATTATACAAAAATTCCAAAAACCAGAAACTCAAGGCTCATTGCTCTTCGGCCCACAAATAAGGCCCATTAAGTCTGCGGCGGTGTTGGCCACGTAGCTACACTCGGGATCCATAGAATCGTCTCCATCCAAAACTTGCCCACCAGCGCGTTGACAAGCCCGAAATTTGGATTAGGCCCACCATCTTCTGGGTCCAAGGGTAACATGTCCTGGGGGTTATCTTTATGGATAGAACTTGAGGAATCAACAAGAATAGGAACCAAGGAGTCCAGCTGTCCTTCCCCTCCCTTATCCCGCTCGACACCCGTCCCAACACGTCTCTATCAATGTTGACTCTCTCAATATCCTTACCTATCGTAGCTTTCACACTCCCCTAAGTCTGTATGTAATCCTTGCTTCTTTTCTCCAAACTTTGTGATCCCTGACTTGCTATTTCACCAACTTCCTTCCTCACTTGTTTACCCTTTGCCTTTCGGCTGATCTTCCCCCCAGATTCCCCCTTCTGTCGAACGACAGTATCCTTCCTCGGTTGTTCCCTAGCATCTTTCTCTCCAGTCCGCACAACAACTGCCAATTTTTCCTCCCACATCAACGTCTCCTCTCTCTTCCTCAAAGAACTAACACATTGAATCTTGAGCCAAAGGTTTGTTGAGAATCATCTCGCTCCTTTCACCTCGTTCTCTTCTTTTCCTGCGCTTGGTTTTATGAATTATATGCCAAACATCAAAATCATTGTTCTTCTTTTCCAGATAAACCTTCGACCCCGTCACATTTCCTTCCTCTTTGTTTCCCTGCTCAGTAGTAGTTTTCTCACCACTATTGTCAGACTTGCAGTTTTCTGCATGATGTCCGTAAATCCCACAAGAAGTACATAGCCAATGCAAACCCTCATATTCAAGAAAATACTCCTGCCCATCTAAAGTGAAACTAGCCATCAGTTGTTTACTTAGATCAACCAGCACACACATCCGTGCATAGTGTCCTCGAAGTTAATCTGAGGTGTTGATGTCCACTTTTATTGTCTCCCCAATCCTATTGCCGATCCAAGTAAGAGATTCACGATCATAGTATTCCATGGAAATCTTTGGCATTCTAACTCATAACGCCACCTTATCAATAGTGGCTCTCCAAGGGTCGAAAAGAGGCTCCCATGGCCTCACAGTCAAATAATGATCAAATAACAACGAAGGTCCTCCAATCAGCGCATGAAAATAGTCCTCTTTATTGGTAAGTTTAACCACAAAGTAACCATTTCCAATATTTATTAAACAAATCACACCTCGTTTAGCCCACAAAGATTGGAGAATGGAAAGTAGAATCTTGTACCCAATGTTCCTGCCTAGAAGCTTCACAATCACGGCATTGTTCCATGCTTTATAGAGACATTTTTTCATTTTTCCAGAAAAAGCTAATGTTGGGAAATTTCTATTCATCTCCTCAAAAATCACACACAGAGGTTCTGAAGTGTCTTCATTTGACTCAGAGATAGTATCATCAAATAGCAGGTCTTTAGATAAAGAGTTCTGACCTTCAAAGTCTCCAGCTACATTCGCAGTTTGATTAATGCCCCGTAAAATATCAGCAAAGGATTTACCCCCTTCTTTTTGTTTCTTCTCAGTTGTTCCCAGTCGCGGCCACTCCTCTTCCATACTATCATTATTACCATTCTTAAGTTTCTTAGAACTCCTACTAATGAGATCATCTTCCTCAGTGGAAACCGGAACCAGTGCAGCACTTTTCTTGCTAAGGACAACCGCCATGTTCTTCTGTTGTTACCAATAAAGCAAAATGTATAAGATGAACTTATAGAAAACACCGAGCCCGTTAACACCCCAAAAGGGCCCCATTATTTGGTAAGCTATAAACCAAAGCTAGAGAACAAGAATTGGTTATTGAATTGTGTGGGATATACAGTGTGGGACAAATGAGGTAACCAAACTGTGATTGATTAAAGACATATGGGAGATAAGCTACACTAAGTTAAGAGTTCTTGTATTCAAATGTAAGTGGGTTAACAATAATGCTGTTGAAATAGATCAATTTGGATTTACCTTAGTTGACCTTTATAAAGTGGTTATAAAGATGAACCCTTTATTCTAGCGAGTTAGACGAAAAAAAAAAGTGTTTTATGTCACTGATCCGCAAATAAAAAATTGTCCATTGTATTTCAAAGTAAAAAAAAGAAGGATGGTGATCCAATTTTAAATCTTGATAACACATAACCTTTCATTACAAATCCACCTACACCAAGTGAAGTAGAATTGATAGATGACGAAAAATATGCAACTAGAAATGATAATTATGATGGAATATGGGAAACCACATAAAGTAATATTTTAGAAAAATAAAATAAGACCGTATGATTTTCTTTCATTTTAGTTTGTTTATTTTATTAATTTAATTTCAATTTACTTATCCTATCTCAACTTAATTTCTTAGAAGGTGTAACATCCTAATTTTTTTAGAAATAAATTACAAATAAGGAAATGTAATTAACCATGATACATGAATTTATTGTGATTATCAAAATAGAGGGTTGTATATAAAATATCATTTATGGCAACAAAATAAATTTGTGGAACAAGGGTGTGGAAATAATAAGTTGTTGTTAAAAAAGAAGAAGCAAGAACGTGCAGAAGTTCAAAGAAAAAAATTGGATTAAATAATAATAGATTAATATTTATTATAATTAAAATATAATAATATATTATATTGTGTACGGTGGAGGGAAGTAATAATTATCTTCTACGGGCACCACCTTTCCTTTTATTTGATCAATCCTAATCCACCGCCTTTATTAGTGTTATATATGTGTGTGCGTTGTGTGTTGAGAGCCGGAGGGAGCAGCAGAAAAAAGAGAAAGAAGAAAGTGAGACGAGAAAAAGAAGGAAATAAGGGAGAAAAGAAGAGTCTAGAAGATATTTTAAAGTATGTTATTTATTTTATAATATCATCAAGGTAATTGAATTAATTCCTTTTCAATCAGCTTTTCTTATGAAAGTTATTCTACACATTTTTCTCTTTCTAATGAGAGTAATATAGTACTGATTAGTGAAAATTTTAAGGTTGGAATTATGATAAAGTTTTGAGTTTTGAGTTTTGATTATAGATGAATGTATATATTAAGAGCATGATTAATAAGTTATTTTAATCGGTTTAGATTTATTAGTTGGTAGTTGTGAAAATTTAAATTTAATTTTCTATCTAAAAGAATTTAGGATTTATGCTTTATAAGATATTTTTACCAATTAAATAAAGTCTAAGGTATTTATTTGGATTACTAGAAGTATTATTGTTGGTTTAATCAGTTTAGTTTTGTTGAATCTTGAACAAAAAGATAAAATTTTGAGTTGGAATTTGGAATTTAAATTTGAGTTTGATATGATTTTGATTATATGAAGATCTGAAGATTTGTTAATAAGTTGGGTTATGCTTATATAAATTAATATTAGGTTAGAAAATTGAGATTTGTGATAATAGGTCTTTTGTATTTAAATTTATAATTCATTTTTAATCTATTAGATGTTATATTGAGGATTTGGTGGATTAGATTTGAGGTTTATAAATGATGTGAATATTTGGATTTTTAGGCTAAGCTTTTATTGTAAGAAAATTAGGTGTTTTGGTTAAATTGAGGATATGATGATATTTTGATAATTCCAATTAGTAAGAAAATAATTTATGAGAGAGGAATTGAAATTGTAACGATAATTTGAGGAATAGATAAATTCTCACATCTTCTAAGAAAATCTAAAATGAGACAATTATAGTTTAATTAATTATTTATTATTATATGAGTTGGTATTGTTGTTAATTCTATTAATGTGTAATTATATATTTATTTTTAGAGTGGACTTGGTATCTCTCAAGTTTAGTTTTTGTATCAAAAACTAGAGGTAATCATTTTCCACTCATTGTACTTGTTTGTATGATGTTTGTGAGTGATTTTTAATCTAAGAAAACTATGTTTTTGATAAAGTTGCATTGTTGTATTTTATTTAAAATGTGATTGGTGAGATTGTATTATTGATTTAATATATCAATGAGTACTTTGAAATGGTTATTGAGACAGAAAATTATGATATTCTATGTTTAGGATAATGCAGTTCTGTTATGATTTTGTGAGTTGCAATAGTATTGTTATCTTAATAATTATTGAGACGATGTATTATTTTATAAATCATGATTGACATTTTATATATACATGCCAAGATTATGATGATGTGGAGCGGTGATGGTTGGGGAGTGATGATGGGAGTTATTGTGTATATAATACCCGTGGTATACCACCACTCGGTAAGTACGATGGATGACTTTGATATTTTCAGGGCCCATGGTATCACCCTTTTCCTTTTTAAGGGTCAACCCTTGGGACAGTGACACCTTTCCATATTTGAAGAAAAGGGAACCCATGGTCTGATATGAGTTATGTAGTCTTTGGCCGGGCTAAACCTCATCATTGAAGAGCTTGGTGCAGTCTTGTCATAGAGACTAAACCTATTACGTTATAGCTCATGGGTTCTGTCAGCGGAAATAAGGGTGAGGGCTGATAAGGATTGTCGTGGTATCGACCTATTGCTTGGCATATTATATATGTGATTCGTGATATGAAATTTGATTTAGAAATTGTGACACGTAAAATTGCGATCCGATAATTTTGTAAATTTGATATATATAGTATTTTGTTATTTAAAATGTTTCACTTGGCACCTCACGAGCACGTATTAGCATTTACAATGAGCTGAATTGATGGTTACAAATATCTTTTAGGTGATAGTTCTCGTGTGGGTCAATCGGGGAAGGATTCCGAAGCTTAAGTTATTTTTGCTAACGGTAGTACTTCCACTTTTTGGTACATGTTAAATTATTGTATATTGCCACGTCACTAGGGCTCACTTGACATATTCTAGTATATTTGGGATATTCTCGGCAAATTCTAAAGGAATATTTAGTTTTAAGATATGGGCCTAATAAAATTCAAAGCTTAAATGTTTGTATAAAATATTTTAATGAATAGTTTAGTTTAGTTAATAATTAATAAATTGTCCTTTAAAATGGAGGATATTACAGCAAGAACATGATAAGTTCAAATGAGGGAACTCAAGTAACTCACCCGTTAAGAAAAAGGCTAGAGTAAGCACAAAGCCGAGAATGTTGGTTGCACGTCATGAGGAATAAAGGGAGAAGGTGCATGTAACAACCCTAAAAATAAAATAGTATAATTATTTCATTCATGGTTAATATTTAATTTCTAGGGTCAAGGTGCAAATTTGCCAACCAACTATTACCCGAGGAGCGCCTGACACAAATAACTATTGAGGGGACCAAAATGGCCAATCAACAATTAAAAAGTGGAAAAAAAAACACCAAATAACTATTAAAAGTTGAAAAAAAAACACCAAATAACTATTTTTTTTTAAAAAAAAATACCAAATAATTAAGTTAAAATATGAGGCACTGGCATAGGACGGTGGCAGAAACGCTAGAGAAAAGAGCGGTTAAGCCTTCTTGTTGGAAAAAGAAAACATCAACAGAGATGAGACCCATAGGAGCGGAGCATTGTATAAAGATCGGTTCTTGTGGCATCGGAGGGATGGAACGGGGTGTAAGGTGCGTGCGGTCGAACATTGTGGACTCTTGGATGAGTTTAAGAGGGTGAGTGGAACACCCGAAACAATAAAAGCTTTGGAAATGCCGACGTCGCCGACATCGTGACTATACCTATACATAGAGTCCACATTATATGCATATATCTTATGTCTTCTTATATGCTCATACCTCTATTAGAGATATGAGCATTTTTTTTTTTAATTTTTTTTTATATTTTACTTATTTAGATTTAAATTATATGATGCTTTGTTACATGTTTTTTACACCCAATATCTCAAATTGATTAGTTTCCAGGTTCGTATTCGAAATATTTGTCTATAATACCAAAGTATCATGGACTAATTAATTTGAGACACTTGGTGCAAAAAAATGTCGAAAAGTTAAAGATATAATTTAAATCTAAATAAATACAATATATAGAAAAATAATATATATATATATATATATATATATGCTCATACACATAAGAAGCACATAAGATATGTGCATATAATGTGGGCTCCTTGTATATAAAGGGGCCTCCTCAATTGCTCCTAAACTGATTTGACATGGCTAAATTTGTTTGCCAACTTCTCTGATTTTTTTTTTCAAAATTTGAAAGCTTTTTTTTTTTAAAAAAAAAACAAAGCGAAGATGGAATACAAATAAAGTAAAATCAAATACACCAAAATAAGCCAAATACTAAAACATCCAATCACCGTACTTAAAGATTTAAGAATAGAAGTAGAAGCATGGACAAAATCGGCCTCCTCGATTCCAAGGTTAGAAGTGACGTGAAAGAAAGTGTTAGTTGTAAAACGCATCCTAACGGGCACACCTCCTTATAAGCATTAGTTGCAATTAGAGCAGCTGCGCAGATACCCAGACTTGGGATAACGATCAAAGAAAACTCAACCTCAGAAGTAAGAAAACCCATGATATCCTGAAGAACACTTCTACTCCTCCGTTCAAGCAAAGATGGTGACCTCAACCACACATCGAACAACACCTCTTGAAATCTTCCCCCAAGAATGCAGATCCGAGCCACCAAGTGATAGTTGAATCTAATAACGTTCAAACAACCATCCAACCAAGATGATTTATACTTAGATCTCACAGATCTGTTTATTTCCCAAGAAAACAAGAACACCACCACAAAACCCAACACCACAAAAAAAGAAACAAAACATAGGTAGCTCTCAGCGCTGCAGACCAGATCTGAAGAGGGAGAGGACAAAACTCGCCACAAGAACGAGAGAAGTCCACAACCATGAGAAATCAGAGGGAGAAGGTCACAGATCAAAGATTTGGGAACCGATCTACCCCTCTGACGTAGTTGTGGCATAGAATGATACTCATCGGCGGCTTGTGATGGTGTCACAAGTTGCCGGTGAGAAAGAGATGAAGGAGGGTCATAAGGTAGAGAACAGAGAATTCAAATTTTAAGGTTACTAGATAAAGCGTGTATGCTTACCAACGTCTTTGATAAACTTTAACTCTTCTTTTAAGCTTACTATACCCGTGACTTTGCTCGTCTCTTTTGAAACCATGCCTGCCAATTTTAAAATTGAACCCTGAAAATTTGAGGAAATGGCTTGCTTGCTGCCCAACAACAAATCAGGATGGCTCATGAATAGTGATTCATGGCTTATGAATATATATATTGATGTTGATGTGTGTATTTTTGGTGTTTGAATATTGGGATTTTTGGTGTGATAATGCATATCCATGATTGTGAGTGTTTCAATGTTCCATAAATAATCTTTTTTTTTTTTTTTTTTTTTTTTGTCAAAATATAAATAATCTTTTGATTTGTTACAAACTGTTAGGCCCCATTTGGTACGGGAAAATTTGAGGAGAGAAAGGAACTTAGAGAAAGAAAAGAAAGGGAAGGGAAGATATTGAAAGATGAGGGAACATGACTTGTTTGATAAGAAGAAAATGAAGGGGTAGTAGTTGGTAAAGAATCAAGAAATATCTATTTTAACATCAAAAGTAATTAATTCAAAATAGAAAAGAAAATAATTTTTTTTGCTAAAATATATTTTCCAAAAATATGTTATTGTCAAGTTTGAACCCATGTAAAAAAATTTCACGACAAATTCGGACTTTCCCGTCAAATTTAGATTTTCACGTCAAGTTCAAATGTTCCCACCGAGTTTAAATTTGAGGGATAAATTTGTCCAAAAATGTGGACATTACGTGGGAACTTGAGATCCCACCAATTTTGGTGGGATCTCGATCTTCCCACATATAAGGGAAGATTGGTGGGCGGAAACTTGGGTTTCGAAAAGATTTATCCAAAATACGTATCAAACGGATGAACTTACTAATGTTGCCAATGTTCCATTCTTTTCCACTGAATCCGTATACCAAACAGGCTTTTGTTTTTAGTCTTGGTTGTGCTTTCGCGCGTCGTGTGATCAGATTTCATTAATTTTAGTGCATTATGGCTCGAGAAAATGATAGAGAAATCTTAATCGACTTGAATTTTCTTCTCCACATATAATACATCTCCTTGCTTAGCTTGTTTCACCTTCTTCATAGAGCTTACACATTTAATTTCCTTAAAAAACGCTTCTCAATCCCTTGAAGGCCTTTTAACATAACAATATGTTGCTTTATTTTTACCTACCAAAAAAAAAAAAAATCGTAAAATCACAATTATTTATCAACTTGAGCAAGATTCATAGTGAAATTACAAATGAGTATCAATCAAAAATTATAAATTTAATTTGAACATAAATAATGTAACTGTTATAAATATAAAGTTTGGAAAAATCTCATATAAAGATGGTTGAATTTCCTATATTTTAAATTGGGTTAATAAATTTTACAAATCCTAAATTAGGTTACATGTTCTAAAGCAGGATTTTAAAGTTTGATAATTTTACCTTAATACCCCTAATTAATTCTCTTTGTACCCTTTCCATCCGCTGTTTCCTATTCAACACTATTTGCAAATGACTTCACATTACATATCACTTCTTTCTCTCAGTCTCTTGGTAGAAAAAGCTTGTCTTTTGGCGGCTTTCGTATGGTTATGGAGATGGTCACCGAAAAATCCAATTGGAATTTCAGTGATGAATCCAATATTTTCTCGTTGTTGATGCAAATTGGGCTAGGAGAAGAATTACTTGAAATTCCCCATGATTAATTAGAATATGGGAAGGAATTTCTGAGAAGGTGTTTGGTGAAAGATCCCAGAAAAAAGATGGACAACAGAGAAGCTCGTGGAGCATCCCTTTATGGCCGACAAAACTATTTCATTAGAGCATCTCAAAGAAGTGTCGACATCTTCAAAAAGTCGCCTGAATTTTTCAGGCTAGTTTTGCAATGCAATAACTTCAGCTCTAAATTCATCGGAATCTAATGACAGTGCAAATGGAAATCAAAATTTTGATTTTCGTGCCTAGCTAGGACCCGTTTGTTAGAGCGAATGTGGGTGATGGAAAGGGAAAATAACAAGGTTCCCTCGCCAAAAACGTGTTTGGAGCGCTGCTTTCCCAGGAAGGTGACTTCCTGCCTTTGTCAATGTTCCCTCAAATAAGGGAACCTTCATTCCATCCGAAAATGGAGGGAAAGCTTAAATCTTCCGGGAGAGTGAAATCATCTGACGAAATTGGCCCTGAAATCTTCTTCTTCCTGCTTCTTCTTCATCGCCGCTTGTGTCGATGCTTCGATGGCAGGCATCACCAAAACCCACCGACCCTCCTCGAAAAAACCAAGCGGCCTCCAATTCGACGATAAGTCGAGCTTCGCTTTGAAATTTTGTCGACCCTCTTGCTCTAATCATGTCTCATTGCTCAGATTAAAGGTGGAATGGAGATAAATTGCAATGGGTCTTCATTGTTTGGTGTTTTAGCCGTCTGTCAGTAATGTTGCGCGATGCCCTGTTTCTTCTATGATGCCCTATTGCTCTCTGAAATATGTTTTTTTCCCCTTTACATGCGTCTTTGTTTGTTTATAGTATAGTTTCTGTGTTCTGGTGGTCTGGTTTTCTGTATACAGGTTTGTGAAATTGCTGATATAAACCTCAAGAAT
Source organism: Acacia acuminata (assembly GCA_019022655.1). Taxonomy (NCBI): domain Eukaryota; kingdom Viridiplantae; phylum Streptophyta; class Magnoliopsida; order Fabales; family Fabaceae; genus Acacia; species Acacia acuminata. Next base: position 117,858 of record JAFJYI010000384.1, read on the forward strand.
CTGTCAGATTTTACGTTCGAACGCAAGCGATTGGGTGCTTATTACGTTCGAACGTAACATTGTCGTTCAAACGTCCGAACGAACAAGGGGTTTCTTTTAATTGTGGTTTAACTCTTGCTTTCATGATGTACTTTCAGTTTTACATCTCGCACCTTCATGCCATCTCGGGTTTAGGGTTTGTTTATGTCCCATTGCGAAAACAAAAAGAATCCTTCCACGATTGGTTTTTTTATTTAGGGGCATTTTATGGTGGATGAAGAAGAGGCGTCGGTGATGGTGGTGTGATGTTAGAGGGCCCTGGTGATGGTGGATGCAGCAGAGCGCCGTCGATAATGTATGAAGAAGAGGCACCGATGATGTGAAGGAGAGGCGCCAAGGGCAGAGACGAGAGTGAGGAAGAAAGGCAGAGATGAGATCGAGGGAGAGGTGTGGTGGTTTTTTTGTTCAGGGGTATTATAGGTATTTTACCTTTCATTCCCACTTAACGAACTTCCTTTTCTTCATACCAAACATTTTATTTTCCTTCAACTTAAGTTCCATTCCTATATCTATCAAACAGCTCAACTTTTTAAAGTTCCATCTTAATCTCCCTTTCCATTCCTTTCCCTTCTCTAAGTTCCTTTCCCTCCTTAAATCTTCCCTGTACCAAACGGGGCCCTAATACCTGTTCATTAGAGGATAGGCTCGGGAGTTGGCGACGATTGAGACGCCAAATTGGTCAAAACGGCATATAGTTGGGTTTGTGTTGGATAGGAATACGAATTTGTTTGTAGCCGATGGCGAGGTTGAGGATCGAGCGGGGAGTGGATTCTTTTATACAATTCTTAAATGTTTATGTAAATACCAAGTACATCAATTGATCATACTAATTTTTTTCTCGCATTGTATGTGCCCCTCGGGATAGAAATTTTGACAATATCACTTCGAGTTATTGTTTTGGTAATTTTTTTTTTAAGGGATAAAGATCTTAAATGCCATGGAAGTTTTCGCTCAGGAGCACTGGTAAGAAGGAAGTTTTTTTTGGACCAAAAATGCCACGGAAGTTCATAAGACGTAGCAATTTTGCCCCGGGAGTATCATTTTTGCCATGAAAGTTTTCGCTGAGGAGCAATTTTGCCCGGAAGTTTTCGGTGAGGAGCAATTTTGCCCCTTTAAGTTTACACTCGGGAGCAATTTTGCCTCGGAAGTTTACAAAACGTAGCAATTTTTCCTTTCGTCCCCAAATATTAAATTTGACTATTAAAGTCAAAGACCACACATGTCATGTCTTGAATTGGTCGAACTTGGAGTCGAGAGAAGGAGATCATTCGGATGTTGAAATCAAGGTGGCTGAATTTGTGAAGCCAAAGCGGTCAAAGAGCCTCGAAAGGCTGTCACAAAACACAAATGAAACGCAAAACGAGAAATGAATTGTTCCAAAATTGGTTCAGTAAAACAAATCAATAGTTATAATATTTACGTTTGTATAAACCGATCATTTGCTTAGATCATAAGTGATGCTTCCTTTGGGTTTTGTGACGATCGACCTTTTAGTCCCTTTGACCTTTGGCTTCACTAATTTCCGTCGCCTTGAGCTCAACATCTCAAGGATCTCCTTCTCTGGCTCCAAGTTTAACCTTTCAAGGCATAACATGTGTGGTCTTTGACTGATTTAATAGTCAAATTTAATATTTGGGGACAGAATGGCAAAATTGCTCCTTAGTGAAAACTTTCGGGGCAAAATTGCTCCTCAGAGAAAACTTCCGGGGCAAAATTGCTCCTCAGAGAAAACTTCCGTGGCATTTTTGGTCAAAAAAAAAACTTCCGTCTTACCAGTGCTCCTGAGTGAAAACTTCTATGGCATTTAAGACCCGTATCCCCTTTTTTTAACCATTATATTCCCCACCAAGCGACCCTATTTGAAACATTAATTTTTTAGTAGCGGTCTGACTGGGTAAAAGATGATAGTCGGGGTTTGAGTGCATATATCCCCAACGCGGTGATTCTCTATGTCCTAAACAGAGAGGGATAAACAGATTCAAGAGATGATCTTGGTTCTTGATGAGGCTACATTCCCTGGGCCGCGGGCTTAGTTTGGGAGAGAAGTAGTAATTAGGGGAGATAATTAAATGAAGGGTAGTAAGGTAAAATTATCAAATTCTAAAATCATGTTTTAGGACATCTGAACTAATTTAAGTTTTGTTAAATTTAACAACCCAATTTATTATATAGGTAATTCAACTGTCTTTTAAAGAGATTTTCCCATAAAGTTTTCTGTTTTTAAATTTTATCATAAGAACTCTTAATTGTTAATTAAAGCTTCACCTTGCCATAAACAAATTTTCTGAAGATGCGTATTCTTATAATATTGTGTGATTAATCTGTTTTAAGTAAATAATATTATCAATTTTAAAGATAATTTTTAAATAATAAAAAGATAATTTCATTCATTTTTATTTAAACTTGAATTTGTATTTGTATTATAAATTTAATTGAAAATAATATAATAGAATAGCATACGAATTTGGTAAATCATAATTTTTAATACAGAAGTGGTATATTATTACAACAAGCACAAAATTCCCCTGTGCGATGCGCGAATGCAACAATTCCATAACATATTAAAGCACATCCGAACCTTCCACTCATAGAAATAATTAAGGAATTGAATACAACACTAAGGAACATAAAAAAAAAAAAAAAAAAAAAAAAAAAAAAAAAAAAAAAAAAACAAATTAGATTTCAAATCTACCAATAAAAAATATAAGTTGTCTCACTACCTAAAAACAAAACTTGGTTACAACCACATCAGTAGTTTTACTCTTATATGTCTAGCATCTAGCAACTTCCGTGTTTTACTCTTATATGTCTAGCATCTAGCAACTTCGGTCGTAGTTCAAAATAAATAAATAAATAAATTACTGGATCAATGAAGAGGGAGAAGGTTTATAAAAAATTACTCAAACCCAAGTAAATACTGCGTATGCATCATATGGACCGATGCATCCCTACATCTTCTCCTTCTTGATACACTTCATTGCTTGGGTGGCACCTTGGTTGGTGAAGAAAGCATATAATTCCCTGCATTTTTAGTTGAAATAGCCACCTTATTCCAGACCTGTTTCCTCTTGCCCTTGCCAGTAGTCTTCTAGAAAACATGAGATATAGGAACATCATCCAAATCAGTGTGCTCCTCCACCGCATTCACCTCATTGCCTCTTGATAAAACGGTTAGCTCCACTACCTTTGGCTGAACATTATCAAGCACTACACAGCTCGACCATGCATGTCAACACTAATTTTCAATCCCCTAAACTTCCAACCGCATATATCATCATGAATACAAAAATTGATGACACGTCGACCTTCATACCTAAGTCTAGTCCAAGTGACTCTGATAAGGTACCTGAGGAAAAAAAAACAAAGAACTTGGAAAACTCACCTTACTTAAGATATAATCTTAAACCATCAACTAATCACCTCAATGTCTGAATCATTAAATTCGTCGATAAGATCTGAGCACTCAATATATCCAGCAACATTAATGCTTGAATTTTTTTTCGTTGGTCAACAACATTAATGCCTGAATTAGGATAATCCATATTATACTTTTTCAGTTTCAAACTTAGCAGCATTTTGATCCCAACAATTTTATCCAGCTCATCAGGGAAATCATATGAACGATCCTCCTGCATTTCATTTCCATGTACATTAATAATTTTTCAAATAAAATACCAACCAAAATTATACTAATAAAACTGTGTAGTGTCCCACCTGATTCACCTTTGCCTTCAACTCAAATGCAGAACTCTTAATGAGCTGCACAACAAACTTGTTGAAAAATACAACAGACATCTTCCCAGTCTCATCCATTACAGGTGGCCCTATCTTAAATCTTCAATTTAAAAAGGTTTTAAAAATGTCCTATATATTTGTTTTTCTCACAAAAAACATTGCATCCTTATTTCGGTTCAATTGAATGAGGAATCCTCTTGCACATCAAGCACATAAACTTGTTGGAGTCAACTTTTGGTTTGCTACCACACTTAGAACACCTCTCATACATCCAACAATAACGGGTATCCAACTTAACAAACTCATATGTGAAGAACGAATCTTGTTATACGAATTAATATCACACACCATTTCACAATCCAATTAACATTCAGACATATGGATTCCAATGAAGTTCATATATCCAAATATATACCACTTCCTATTCAGCAATCTCATATATGATCCTTGGATGATAAAGACAAATCAAATCGAAGCAAACAAAGATTTATACTGGACACTTCTCATTGATAAAAATTTTAATGGCAGATTGATTGGTCGATTGAGTAAATGTTATTATCTAAATTAAACATTGTTTAAAAAATCATTAAAATATTTATGATGACAATTACCATCGTCATCAAATCCCACTCTGGCAATTGGAGAAGGAAACTCCCATCATAGAGCACGTACAGATAAAACAAATAAATAATAAATCAAGTCAAGGTAAACCGAAAAAACACATCTAAAAAATAAGGAAGAACACCCACCAATCAAGTAGTCCCTCGGATGCTACTCATCCACCTGCTTAATTTGAGAAATTGGGAAAAAGCTATCAGAATGGTCAGGGATTGCTCCTTCCAATTCCTTAACATATGTCTACTGCCCAAAGCTAATATGGATGATTCGTAACCCTAAACTCTTTGATATTAGGAGCAACAACGAAGTTGGCAAAGAAATATGTCTTCCCTTCAACTAATAACGTTGAATAGCGCTGAAATAGACTCTTCGACATCCCAGATGCTTGTATCTTGCACCCCTGAACAATAAAACTCATATTAACAGTCAGCATGATTTAATAATCAGATTAATGTTTAATATCTAATAATATAATAATATGAATAATATGACTACTACAATTACAATAACCCCTTCAGACTTCCTCACAAATTCATCAGCCAAAAACATAGAGATATAGAACACTTCAGTAGGGGCTTCCTTTTGATACACATTCCATTTACGATTCACACGAGCTACAATCCTCCACCTATCAGTGCTGTCGTTCACTGACTCAGTGAGAGCTACCTTTGCTGTTGACATTTGATAGATTATCAAGCTCAAACCAATACAAAAACAACCTGAACAGAGGTGTGTGCATACAGGTAACAACACATCGACTGACTTTATTTAATACTTGTAAACTTGGGACTTTTTGCAAGAAATCTATAAGTCGTCCTCCATTTTGCGCCTCTCTGAATCTACTTCGTCTCCCTACATCCATATCATCGACCTCCGTGACCTTAAAGCCTACATTCTTGAGCCACGAAAAAGATGTCACACTACCAGCAGCAACAACACCTAACTTTATCAGACCTAACCATTATATATTAAGCAAAATGCCGGTAAAAAGGTAATCACAAAGCGTTGTACTGATCGAACAGACACTTACTATAGTACCACTGGCCTTCGATGACTTTGAAAACTTTTACAAAATAGTTTTCTGTTAACAAAATACGATTATGACATTAATATCTCTATGGCAGACATATATTATAGAAATCGTCACTACATCATTCGGGCTTAAATTACATTCCCAACTCAACAAATCTCAGGGACATTCGACGTGGCTTATCTCAGTACATAACTTCTACATATCACCAATACATGACGATTTTAGATGTTCCGAGAAATTTTGATCACCTTACTCATGAATATATCAAACACTACTGAAAGTACTCAAAAATCAACTATGAACAATGAGCCTCACCAAATACAGTCATAAGATCTTACAGTCAAAAGTACAACACATACGCAGTATTAGACTGATCTGTCTCTTCGATTTACCTACCCCACATGAATCTATAATCACTAATGCGGTTATTGAGTCATTTAACAACGTCGTGGCACAGCTCCGGGTTCTCAATCCTGACATCACCCTGAACACCTCCGGGCTGCACTTTCAAGCATATGTCAGTCAGAAAGAGAAATTAATTCCCCCCGGGGTTGATGAGGATGATGGTGAAGAGGAAGAAGATGACGAGGAAGGCGAAGAAGAGTCAATTCCTCCTTCTTAGGCCTATGTGCGACCTGCCTGTCATGCCTTTGTTTTTAGTCATTCTTCTTCGCTAACTATTTGTTGTTGAGGTTATATCCCGGCTTTTGACTTTATCTGTATTAAGCTGACTTCTGCCTCAATATTAGTGGCATCCTTTTTGCTTTCCTTAAGTTATTCACTGCTCGCATAAATTGATCGGTTTATTTAACACCTACCAACCTTGCGAATTTGCCGAAATTATCCACCCGTGATAACCATAAACTCGTCAAATGTTTTAACTTTGTGAGCCAAAGCTTTAACAACCCGACTTGATCACGGTTGGTACTTCCGTCTACAAAATTATCTCGAGTATCTTGTTTTGCACTGGCTTTATCCGCCTTGTATGCTTTATAGCACATGAATTTTCAAAATCCGGTTTGAAAATTCTCGCATGTTTGGCTCTTATAGGCCTTTCGAAGAATGGTTCCTTGACCATGAATTCGCACATATCTGCTTTATGCATGATTTTCGAAAGACTGAAGTTTTACCCCACGAATTTCTACATGTTTAGATTGGGAGCGCGCTCTTGGAAAACTGGTTTATTAACCATGGATTGATACGTGCTGTGAAAATTGGGTGTGTATGCCCAAAGCATGCACACACTTACATGATTTTCGAAAGGCTGGCATTGACACCAGGAATTTCTACATGTTTGTTTGGTACTTGGTTCTGAAAACTGATGTGCGCACCCAGAGTTCATACCAATGTGCTTAATACATGCTTTTTGAAAACTAGTTTTTTGACCATGAATTCATACATGTTTCTTCTTAGACATGAATTTCAAAAACTGGCTTTTTAACCATGAATTCATACATGCTTCTTTTTGGACATGATTTTTGAATTCATACATTTTTTGTCTTAGACATGATTTTTGAAAACTGGCTTTTTAACCATGAATTCAAACATGTGTTAGACAACGACAATATGATAATTAGATCCTTTTTGAAAATGAGCTCCTAGGCCCAAAATTCATTGATTCAACCAAATGATTCGGCAATGCCGTCATTACATAGTCTCCCATGGGAGTAAACTTGTACTTTGAAAACTTCAAAGTACCCCTACAAATTGGCATAAGCCAGTCGCTAACTGTAATTTGCCTTTAGCTTATCCGCATTCCAAGTCCGCTTGACAGGTTTCCTCTTCAACGTCTCAAGCTTGTAGGCGCCTTTGCCCAAGTTCTCTGCTACACGGTATGGGCCTTCCCAATTCACTGCGAGCTTACCCTGACCGGCATTCTTGTTACCTATGTAGGCCCACCGAAGGACGAGGTCACCTCTTTCAAAACACCGGGGTCTGACCTTCTTGTTATATCGGTTAGCAACGAGCTGCTTAGCCGCCAGATCTTGGCAATGTTGTAACCCGGGCTTCATCAACTAGATCCAGCTCCACTTCGATAGCCTCACTATTTTGGCCCTCCTCATGTAGATCCTTGATTCTCCTCCATGATGGTTCACCAATTTCGACCGGGATCATCGCCTCACAGTTGTAAGTAAGCTTAAATGGAGTTTCCTTAGTTGTTGTATGCACAGTAGTTCGAAGTCCCCATAAGACAGAATATAATTGCTCCACCCAGTTTGACTTAGCCTCCTCCATCCGCTTTTTCAGTCCACCAACAATAACCTTGTTGGCCGCTTCAGCTTGCCCGTTTGACTGCGGATGTTCGACCGAGGCAAAGTGTTGCTCGATGTGGTAGTCAGCCATCATCTCTTGGAAACCTTTATCAGCAAACTGGGTTCCATTATCCGTGATAACCTCAGCCGGGATCCCAAAACGGGAAATGATATTTCGCTTCACAAATTTTGCACTCGGGCTGAGGTTATAGTTGCCAATGGATCCGCCTCTATCTACTTCTTGTAATAATCCACGGCCATAATGAGCCACCGCAGCTGCCCAGGCGCCAGCTTAAAGGGCCCCAATAGATCCATGCCCCACTTAAAGAACAACCATGGAGCCGAGATATATGTTAACTCTAATGGAGGGATCCGGATCACCTTACCATGCTTCTGGAAACTATCACATTTGTAAATGATCCTTAGCATCTGCTGCCATTGTTGGCCAAAAGAAACCGGCCCGAACCGCTTTCCGGCTAACGCCTTCGCACCCATATGGTGTCCATTAATGCCCTCATGTATCTTGGACAACACGTACCCCGCCTCGGCCGAGCTAAGACACTTCATCATTGGGGAATGAAAACCTTTTCGATACAGCTCATCCCCAATCATAGCGTATGATGCCGCGGTCCTCCGCTGTTTCTGCCGGGAGGATTCCCCTCTCACGATAGTCTGCGATTGTTTTCTCCAGTTTGCCATATCCGAGATGATCATCACACAACTCGGTTCTACCAAGTTTTGCTGGATTATTGTGCGGTGATTTCTCGGGCTCTTCGTACTTGCTAATTTAGACAAGATATCCGCTCTAACATTCTCTACTCTAGGAATGTGGGTTACCCCGACCTTGTCAAAATCAGCCATAATCTGCCGCACTTTCCCCAAATACTTAACATTAGGGGACCTTTAGCCTGATAGGTACCTTCAATCTGTGAAGCCACCAGCTGGGAATCAGTGGAGACATGAATCCTCCTGGCTCCACTTTCTTTAGCTTGAAGTAATCCGGTAATTGAGGCCTCATACTCCGCTTGATTATTGGAAGTTTTGAAGTTGAAACGGAGGGAATGCTCCAATGACACTCCTTCTGGACTTTCTATGATAATTCCAGCTCCGCTTCCCTTTACATTAGAGGATCCATCAACAAATATTCTCCAAGTCTCGGCATCCTTTTCTTCCTCTCCCTCTGAGGGGGTCAACTCCATCATGAAATCCACCAATGCTTGTGACTTAATGGCATGTCGGGCCTCGTAGGTTATGTCAAACTTGGATAGTTCGATGGCCCAGCTAACCATTCGTCCCGCCAAATCAGGCTTGTGGAGAATCTGCCTAATCGGTTGGCCGGTGCGAACAATGATATGATGACTCTGGAAGTACGGTCGTAACCGTCTTGCCGCAACAAGTAAGGCAAAAGCCATTTTTTCCAACTTTTGGTACCTTAACTCTAAGCTTTGTAAAGCCCACTTACGAAATACACCGGACTCTGGCCCTCTTCGGTTTCTCTAACCAAGACGGCACTCACTGCCTCTTCTCCTACGGGCAGATATAGAATCAAGCTCTCCCCGGGCTCTGGTCTCGAAAAAACCGGCGGAGCAGACAAACATTGCTTTATCTTTGCAAATGCCACGTCACATTCTTGGTTCCATCCATTCGAAGCTTCTTTCTTTAACAATATGAAAAACGGGAGAGAATTTTCTGCCGACTTGGGTAGAAAACGAGTTAGCGCTACCAGCCTTCCAGTTAGCTGCTGAACCTCTTTCTTAGTCCGCGGAGCCTGCATATCCAACATGGATTGACATTTGTTCGGGTTGACCTCGATTCCTCTATGTGTTAACAGAAAACCCAGGAATTTCCCGGCCGGGACCCCGAAAGCACACTTTGCCGGGTTAAGATGAATTTGGTATTTCCTCAACTTGTCAAACGTCTGTTGCAAATCCCGCACATGGCTTGCTGCCTGCGATGACTTAACAATCATGTCATCTATGTAGACTTCAACATTCTTCCTGAGTTGATCCTCAAATACTCTATTCATCATTCTTTTATAAGTAGCCCAAGCATTCTTCAGACCAAAAGGCATAACGGTATAACAGTAATTGGCCCTGTCCGTGATGAAAGCCGTCTTTTCTTGGTCGTCGGGTGCATTGCTATTTGATTGTATCCGGAATAGGCGTCCATGAAAGAAAGTAATTTGAAACTGGACGAGTTATCCACAAGTTGATCTATACTCGGCATAGGGAAAGAATCTTTTGGGCACACCTTATTCAAATCTTTATAATCAGTACATACTCTCCATTTGCCATTCGGCTTCCTAACCATGACAACATTTGACAACCAAGTAGTATACTATACATCCCGGATGAAACCGGCCTCCAACAGCTCTTCCATATGAGCTTCTAATGCTTTTCTTCGGTCATCGCCTATTTTTCTTTTCTTTTGAGACACCGTGGTTGACCCCGGACAAATTGCCAGCTTATGACAGCAAAATTCTGGATCTACCCTGGGAATTTCGGAGGGTTGCCAAGCAAAGACATCCTTGTTGTTCCGCAAAAATCTTCAAGCTCCGCCCGCACCTCGGGATTTAACATTTTACCAATTTTAGTAGCTTGCCCGGTCTCGACATTTAACACGAGATCCAACAACTCACCGCTTGGTTCTGACTTTTTCATCTTTTCTTCCTCACGTAGATCCAACTCTACCGCATTAACCGACTTTTCTCTTAAATCGGCTTTGGACGGGATGAACCTATTTGCCCGAGATATTGTCTTCAAGTCGGTCTTGTTGTCTCTAACCGTGTCGAAATAGCATTGCCGAGATTCCTTTTGATCACCTTTTACCGTGATGACTTGGTTCTTCTTGTTAACCAACTTCAACTTCGGATGCTTTGAAGACACCAGCATGTCCCAATCATGAATAGTTGGCCGTCCCAAGATTACGTTATATGGGGAAGGGAAGTCGGCCACTACAAATCTAACTCGGTCTGACTTAAAGGCTTCTCTTGTTCCCAAAGTCAACTTCAAATCTATGTACCCCTTGGGACGGGTATCCTGTCCATTGAACCCGGTCAAAGTTGTCCGACATGGCTTCAAGTCTTCCGGATCGAATCTCATTCACTTAAACGTGTCCCAAAGGATAATGTTGACCGCACTGCCGTTATCGATAAAAATCTTCTTGACACAGTAGTCCATTATGGTTCCCGTGATTACTAAGCCGTCATGATGACCCGGAGGAACATCCTCCAAGTCTTGCCTAGTAAAACTAAGCATTGGCGGTTCCAGTCTGGAGAAGTCTTTCTTAAACTCTGGGCGGTCTCTAATGGAAAGTACCTCCCTTAGGTATTTTTTTCGTCTGCTGACAGAATCTCCTCCCCCCCAAAACCGCCACTGATGACGTTGCAAGCAAACTTTGAATCCGGGAACTCATCATCACTACCCACTGGTTTCTTCTTCTGATCTCGCCTTTTCCTCTCTGGGGTTGGGCTTTTGCTCCGACCCCCTGTTGTTTATGGTTCTGTCGGTCTTGCGTCTGAATAACATACCGATGAAATTTTCCATCCCAAACAAAACTTTCAACCGTGTCCCTTAGATCCCAACAATTATCCGTCGTATGACCATGCTGGTCATGAAATTCACAATATCGGAGCTTGTCCAAGGTAGCTTCCCTCCGCAACGGTCGAGGTCGCTCCACCTTCTTCATCTCTGTTGCGGATACCTCCTTCCATATCTGGGACTGTGACACCTTCAAGGGAGTGTATCTATCAAATTTTCCTTCCACCTTATTCCCCTTTTGCCTAACATCCCTATTGCGCCCAGGGGAATCTTGCCGGTGACCTCCATACGGTACTTTGCCTTTATGAGATGGGCTCTTACCTCTTTCCCCTGGTACTTGGCTTAACATCTCCATCTGCTCAAGCTCTAGGTAAGTTTTAGCTTTATCCTGGAACTCGGCTAAGTTCTCAGGACGATGTTTTAGCACGCACTTCTTCAGCTAAGATGAACCATTGAGACCGGCTATGACGCAATAAAGGTGCACCTCTTCTTTCAAACTGGGCACCTGAAGAGCGGTATCCTTGAAGCGTGCTAAATATTTCTGCAAGGTCTCCCCCGGTAGCTGTTTCACCTGATCAAGCTGAAACTCGGTCTTTGGCTGCTTCCTACTTGTGGCAAAATTGAGTAAGAACTTCTGCTCCATGGATTTCATATCCTTAATAGAGCGCAACGGTAAGGAGTGAAACCAATCTTGAGCCGGCCCTCTCAGGGTTCCTGCAAACAACCGCGGAATAACATACCCCACAATTCCTTTAATGATCTCCATCTTGAAGTTATTAACGTGGTTAAGCGGGTCCTGGCTCCCATCATACTTCGGCAATTCTCTCGAGTCCAAACCTTTGGGGCAAATAGCAGCCATGATTTCATCTGAAAACTGGCTCAGGACACTCTCCCCACCGTGCCCTTCTCCACCTGTCGTAGGCACGCTGCTTGATGGGGGTGTCATATCATTCTTGCTATGATCCAGGTTTTCAACCGATTGCTTTCCCTTTGCCCTGATCAAGTCGGGATTCGCAACCGGTGAATGTCCGCATTGACCTCCGTAGCTGTAGTATCACTAACCCGGCTGGGCTTACTAATCCCCTGGCCGACATCCTGGACCGGATGCTCTAACATCCTAACCCGTTCTTCGAGCAGCCATATCTTCCTAGCTTCTCCTTCAAGAATCTTTTCTTGGTCGTTGGCGACCATTTCTCCCTCTTCATGATCTTTACCGGGTTCCTCTACCTCGGTGTGTACCGATGTTGAAACCATTGCCCGACTTGGACCGGCACCGTCATGTCCCGTACCCCGAATTTTCTTTTCCTTATGCGCGAAACGCTCTTCCAACGCCTGCCTCATCCGCCTCTGTTCCTCTTGCCGCCAAACGGCATTTTGACGCTCCAAATCTTCCCGGATAAGCTGGACATCCTCCTCTCGTTGAAGTTGTAACCGAGTTTCCATGTTATCCATACGCTGAGCCAGCGAATTGACCGATTTATGCAGCAACTTGGCATCGGGATGCTCAAGCTGAAACTCCAAAGGTGGGGGAGGAAAATCTTGTTGTATCACTTGCTGTTGCTTCCGTAAGACACCTCGGCTGGGATGAGGAGAATTCATGGTATCCTTAGTCTCGTCCTCCACTCCCACGATCTCGCGGTGAGGGCCGGGAACAATAGAATCTGAATATTGGACCGTTTGCTCCACTCTCGGCTGCTGTGGTTGTCCCTCCAGTAACCGGTCTTGGCGAAGCGACTGACTACGACTCCGAGTGCTTGTTGCCATCCTCAGCGGTTGTTACTGGCCTTGTGTGGCTTGGGAATCGAAGTTTACGATCCCCACGGTCGGCGCCAATGTTCGATCGTAGAACATAAGTGTCTAGCCCAATGAGGCTAGGAGATCTTAATGTAGGATCAATGAGCTCTCCACAGATGCTTATGAGTAAAACACCTATGAAAAGAGGATTACTCGATGATATCTATGGGGGAGATACCAGCGAGTGGTCTCAGATCACTGTGCTACACAATGGTGGCCTTTCGCCAGTGGGTGGTGTGTGCACAGTGAGGCTGAATAGTAAATAATGTAATAGAGAATGTAGAGAGTGCACCTGGCGGGTAACCTCTTATTTATAGGGATTACCTAAGGTTTCTCCCCTAGTCACAGCAAATCCGTTACTCCAATAGGATGTGCCTCCCATGTTCTGTGAATGCCTGCTCCACTACCTGTACGGTTCTGAATCACAGGCACAATAAGGGGGTGACTCACCAATTATCCAGCTGCAAAGGATTCTGTAGTCTCCTTGGGCCGCACATCTATAAAGCCCAATATATGGGTCCATAATAAGAACAAATAAATTCCATTAATACTTGCAATGATAATTTTGTTCTTGCAACTAAATTCACATCCCTCGAAAGATATAGGTTAGTCGAGATAACATTGTTTGAAAGAAACCCATTGGTGAATTTTCTTTTTTTTTTTTTTTTTTTTTTTTTTTTTTTTTTTTTTTTTTTTTTTTTTTTTTTTTTTTTTTTTTTTTTTTTTTTTTGAATATGACTCTTGCTCCCTCACATGAATATGAGCACGTAAGTCCTACTGGATAATGCATGAAGCAGTTTCTGATATGAACTCTAATCTTAATCTTTCACAAGGCTCAAGGGCTTCAGATTTCACCAACGCTTCTTAATCTTTATAAACTATACAATCACAAACAAATTTATAGAATGGAGCTTGATTTGAACCATTGATTTGAAACTGATACCACGGCCCATTATGGAACTTGTCATTTCTCTAGATATTCCATGGAAACAGAATGGAGCCTTGTTTTAAGAACCAAACAACAATAATAAGCACTACAACAATAACAGAAGACCATTTAAAATTTATAGAAAAGTGAAATAAGCTAAAACTACCTCATTCACTTGGAATGCAATGATAATGTTTTTGTTTCCACTAAGCAGACCAATACAAATTTATCTTAGCAAATGTTGTCATTTCCTCATTCTCAAGTACAAATATTAATCGCTGCATGGGACAATGAAAGGAGAAAAGTTCTTTGCTTTTCATGCATGTTGCATTTCGTAACTTCCGAAACAACGAAACACCTGGGGAGAACTTGGGGATATAATAAAGGTGACAGCAAAAACTGAGGTTATGAAGAACATGTGAAGATTTATACAAAGCTAAGATCATAGAGAAATCAATGACATATCAACAACAATTGGTATGTAGCATTTATATAGCTCTTAGACACACCTATTTCCATCAAAGAGAACCAAGCTTGAAAAAGATGAAGAAGGAAAGCAAATAAAGAAAGAAATATATATATATGTGTGTGTGTGTGTGTGTGTGGCGTAAATCACAGTCAGAATAGCCTATATACATGAAAAAACTGAGGGTATAATAAAAATGCCTAACCCAATTATAAGCTTTGCTCCCTTCATTTCAGAGCCAACGGTTATGTTCAGAGCGTAAATACAAACCATTGATCATTCGAAGAATGCAAGAACAAAATAAAAAAAACTTAACAGTAAGTTGAGATCGTACTGTATGATGGGAAATAGTAATGACTAATAGAATGAAAGATACAACTTTGATATCAAAATGAAAAACATCAACAACACACTATAATTTGACATCATCACGCTATAGGATAAAAAATAATATCAGCATTTGACATAAACAGTGCAATGAACTGGATATAATTTAACCACAATAAAAACAAAGCACAGAATTCAACAGCCCGATTATGTCATTCAAGAGGCTAAAAAACTTTACGAAGGCAAATTGGACATGGGACTTCCTTACAAAATGAACTTATTTACAAAATTCTAGGTGTTCAACAAACACAAATATGAACATGAAAAAAATGAACATAAACTTAATACCAAAACTTCATGAGGTATTCGGATCAGATATCTACAAGGACTTGAATCTTGATACAAATATATATATGAATATATAAAATATATAGAGTAGTAGTAACAATAATAACACAAGAACAAAATGTCCAAAGTCTTATACACAGTAGACAGTAGATAAGCATTGGTTTCATAAAGTAAATCTGCAAGTGACTTAAAGCCTGTACCAATCAATTCGCTGTCACAAATATGCGCTGAAGGATCCTTGATACATAGAAATGGCCATCTATTCACAGATTTAAAGGATCCTTCAGTTGCAACGGTGCATCTCTTACAAACAAGTTGGCATCATTTTCACGCTCTCCAGGTTGTGAAACTGGCTTTGTAATAATAATTGTTTGTCTTCCAGGTTCATGTATAATTCTGGTGTTATGCATGTCTAAAGTACAAGTTGCTGGGGGCTAGTAAATCCACATGCTATCTTTCTTATTTTGGATAATATTTAGTTAATGAAGCAGTGACATACGTGTCATGAAAGGTTTAATCCAATATAAAGTATTTAGATACTCAAAGGAATGCAGGGGGTGCCACTTTAAAGAATTACCATGTGCAACTGTGCAAGTTAGACATGGAGCCACTAGAATTGATTTTCCTTTTTAAATCCAAGCTAAAACTAATAAATGGGTATGTTCATATCTTTGATAAAGGATAGTGTAGGATAATCTTAGGCAAACTTATGGCTTATTTTTTAATGGAAGTTTTTTTTTTTTTTAGGCACAAATATCCCCCTATTGGAAATAATCCCGTTCGAGACATTGTTGGACACTAAATATAGACACCTTTTCAAGTAGAGATTCGAATTTTGGTTCGCTATGTTGTGAAGGACTAACCCCTTTTGCTATGTTTAATAGAAGTTACATATGGATAATTGTCCTTAAAATGGCCCTATAATCTTTCATATATATAATACAATATTAAAAAGGAATATGATACAAAAATAAGATAAATTATATGCCATGTTTGTTTGAGAAGTGTTAGAGAGAGTGAAAGACATATTATCTCAAATAATTTTTTTTTTTTTTTTTTTTTTTTTTTTTCTTGGCGGCAATTGTTTGAGAAGTGTAAGGAGGAGCAAGACTTGTTAACCAAGTCTATCCTCTTAATATCTATCTAATAGTTTAATTTAATAAATAAATTTAGTTACTTGTCTTTTTTCGTCCGAGGTTGGGTGTTCTTCGTCCGGTACCCCAAGTAGGGGTGATTATGTAGTGATATATGTGCAGCTTTTTCTTATAAGGAGGTGTGCCCAATCGGGTAGGTTTTGCAACCAACACCTTCTTTCATGTCCTTTCTAACCTTGGATGTCCAGGAAGCCGATGAACTCTTTGAAGTTACTTTTATTCCTATCGTATTGTAGTGACTAGCTCTCCTTACATTTGGTTTGGTGTTGTTGTATTTGTTAGTCTTCTTATTCGGTTTGTTTGTCGTTTAAGTTGTTGTTGCGGTGTAATCGTTTAATGTAACTTTTATTATTATTATCAATATATGTTCTTGTTGACCAAAAAAAAAAAAAAAGAATGAAACAGATTGAAATAAATTTCTCGAACATTTTTTTGATAAATCATGCAATTCATAGTGTGCCCTCCCTCCATTTCAAATATCTAATTAAATGCTTTAAATTTGACACAAGGCTCAAGGGCTTAAGATTTCATGACTTTCAACACTTCTTAATCTTCATAAATTATACAATCACAAGCAAATTTATAGGATGGAGCCTTGATTTGAAGTTTGTTATGGACTTAAATATGAGGCTCGTCCAAGGTATAGCCCAACAAGAGGCAATCTACCTGGCACAGACATGATGGCCCACTGTTTGGGCTTGGAAGCACAAGAGGCCCACAAGTTTAAACTCTAACCCTAAGGTACACTCTATAAATAGAGGGTAAACCCTAAGGTATACACATTCGACACTGTCTCTAATTATTATTCAGCCTACACTGTGCACACACCCCACCCCTTTTTGCGAAAGCCTTTATGTTTGTGCACAGTGATCCTCTATTCTGATAGGTATCTCATCCATGGATACCTAGGAGAGAGCTATTTGATCCAATATCAATACACTAGTCAACCTTAGGCTAAACATTTGTGTTCTTAGAACAGAACATTTGGGCTGGCCATGGGGAATCGGTAAATTCTTGATTCCCACGACTAAAGATGGTCAATGATTTCGATTCCGATTAGCATTTGAAAAATCATCACAAGAATTCAAATTTTTCTATCCAAGAAGAACTCTGGTTTTCGATTTGACTGCGAGACAGAATTATGATGGTCGCAAAAGAGGCCAAATCCTGGAGGCTGAGACCTGATTGCGCGGAAATCGCCAAGCAAGTGAATCATCTCCCAGCCATGCTCCGATCTTCGTTAAACTCGCCTCCACCAGGTCTCCAAGAACCTTCATCGAGCCCCAATCCTGGTTCGCAGGTGTAAGAAGTACAGTGGGGTTCTCCGTCAAATCTTTTCCATAACCTCCACCGCCGGCTGCTTAAAGGTTTCGAACCTTCTCAAATCTTCCATCGGTGGCAGGAAGTGGTTTCTCAGTGTTTTGACGCAATCCGAGTTGCAGTCCAAACAATGGCTATTATTAATTCCATCCGAGTTGCAAGCGTGAAGGCCGGGATGCCTTGAATCTTAGAACCGGGTTGAATTGTTAATTCCATCCGAGCTTCAAGTGTGAAGTGGGCCCGAGTCCGTGCCGGGATGCTTCAAATATTTGCCGGTTTGGAATTGTGGCCGGATATTTGAATTGAGATTGAGGATTGAAAAAGAGAACCCGAGTTCCACTAGGATTTGTGTGTCTTCTTCAGTGACAGTGAATATAGGTGTGTGTCTACACACAAATATATATAGACACACACACACACACATATATATATTTGTGTGTGTTAATACATATATGTATATTTGTGTATATATGTGTGTACATATATGTTGTGTGTGTGTGTGTATACATATATATCTGTGTGTGTGTGTGTGTGTGTGTGTATTTGCCACTTTGGTGCTTGTGTCTGCAGGTGTAGACAGTGGTGGAGCCAGGATTTTAAGTTTGTGGGTGCACAATTAGTGGTAGGATTCGGGGTTCAAGGACAGCGCCCCGAAATTTTTTTTTTTTTTAAGGAAAGTTTTAAATGCATTAAAACTTTTAAAGAATAAATATATTCATTGTTTATTAATCGGGAAAACGGACAGATAAACCAAATAGTTTATTTTGCACTTGGGAGGGGGGACAGGTTCCTCGAGTTTTCTACACACTCCACTAGAACTACCTTGCCTCTAGGCATAATATATTTTGATCATCTGACTTTTTAATTGATTAATCAACTTTTTCAGCAATGATATTCAGGAACCGGATGAAATTCATACTCATTAAAAACCCAAAAACTTAAATAAGAGCATGGTTTTAGGCCATTCAAAGTGATAGTCCATTGAAAGGTAAATCTCTTGTTTACTCAATAGAAAAGATAAGATATTTTCAAGCTCTTGTTCTCAGATCAGAAGACTAATTTAGCAAAAAATTACCTGAACTTGAGACCCTTCCCACATGCCAGATCTGACAAAAAAATATACCACCTTTGGCATGAACAACATCCACAATGGGCTTCCATTCTTCCACTTGCTCTTTCGTCCATATTCCAGGTGTATCAGTATATCTTCACATAGAACAGAAAACAAACATTAAACAGATTTTGAGAACATCCAAGCAAACCAGAGATAAAGTTAGCATAAGGAATAATAGTGTGCAAATTACCCTTGAGCAAAGGTCGAGAAACACCGTAGCTTCAGGTTAGCAAAAGACCCCTTGGTAGCTCGCCGAGAGTAATATAAGATAGCATGAGGTGAGGAAAATTGTTGTCGATCTCTGTCTAGTCATTGGTGCCGAACAACTCGTATACCAAAAGTAAACCAATTTTTAATTAAGAAACCACAAATATTCAACCGATAGTGACGCCTAAAGTAATCGAAAGAAAATTTTGCTATTCCGCTTCACCAAAGAATCCAAGATGCAAGTGATTTTTCGTAGCACACAAGCAAGGAAAACATAAGGGCTAAATAATCAAATTAATGAAAATAAGAATCCCATTAATCACAAAGTTATAGAACAAAATTCAATATTTGAGATCTCCACGTATGATTGAACTCATGACCCATACCAATGCTCAACTGAGACTTTTCACAAACACCTGATACTCATGAAATTAGGGCAGAAAAATTGAAAGAGAAAACGAAAAGGAAATTGAAGAAATTGGAGGGAGTGTGAGTACCTATGGGATAGATTGAATTGTCCAAACTTGTAAGGCGTAACAAGAGGAATGGTTGGAGCTTCATCAGAACCCATTTTTGCACAAAACAAGATTCTCAATTGCTATAAGTGAAAAGAATCAGAGACTAATAGCTATTATATACTAGTAGAACTGAAAGTGGTTTACAAAGGCAGCAATAATAGAGACCCCACCACCAGCTCGAACGGCGAGCGATGGCGGACGAGAGCGGAGAGCGTGGCTGCAAGATTTGGAGAGTTGGGAGACTACAATAGAGACCGACGACGGACGAAAGCGGAGAGCGTGGCTCAATCTTGACGGACGAGAGCGGATGATTTGGAGACGAGAATGGAGAGATCGATGGAGATGAAAGTTGGAGACAAAGCGAGAGACATTTGAGGAAAAAAATCCGTTCGAGCGTGACTGCGTCTGTGTGAGAGTTGAGGGCGGAGAAAATGAAATTGACAAAAAAAGAAGGGACATGCAACGCGTTCGAACCCGGGTCCTTCACACAGATGGCCAAAGCTTTAACCAATTAATCCAACCAGATCTACTATAATAATATTCCTTCACAAAAAATATATATATTTTTTAAATTTTTTATAGGTTCACTTGCCCCCATAGGCATTAGTGTGTCTCCGCCCCTGGGTGCAGACATAAATATTTGTTACATTGTAATTTTCCAAAGAGATACCAATAGCATAGTGGATGAGGTGTGTGACTTTAAAGTATTAAAGTTGGATGTTGCCGGTTCGAATCCTATAAGCGAGTTTCATTCAATTTCATTTTTTTAGATGAATGAGCCACTGGCACTTCCTGTCACTCCAATGGTTGCTTCAACTGATCCTCCCCATTTGGCTGCAATCCCTCTTTCCTACTCTACAGTTACTCCAAATGCCAGTAGGGTTGAACCAAGTATGGGCGCCGATTTGAATGCTGTACCTACAGGAGTTGCAGGAAGATCAAGAGTAGTTGCAAATCCGCATGATTCTAATGCTTCATCCACGAAACAATTTTTTGCGATTTTTAATTTTTCTATGACTTTAATTTTAAACATACTTTGAGCCAAGTATTTAATTTTCAAGTTTATAATATCTTTAGATTAGGTGTGGACTTTGTATATTACACACATACAAGTTTGATCAAATAAAGATATTCTTTTAATTTTTTTTTTAATTCAGTAATGCACTCTATAATTTTTATTTTCATTCAAAACCGATCCACGCATATATTTTTCCTTTGTCAGTTCTAACTAAATATGAAGAATGCAATGTAATCAAATTTTAAGTCTCAAGGTCTCCACTTTCATTTTTGCTAAGGTACATTTGTTCATTAACAAGCCTGCATGCCTCTTTCAATTTTAATGCTGGTTATATTCTTTTATTTTTTAATGCATTTAAAACTTTCTTAAAAAAAAATGGGGGCAGCCCCCAAATCCCCCTACTAATTGTGCAGACACAAACTATAAATCCTAGCTCCGCCACATATATATATATCTATGTGTGTGTAGATATATGTATACACACACATATGTGTGTGTGTTTATATATGTATATGTATACATATATACACAGACATATATGTATATATAGCCAAACCATTATTTTAATTATAAAGCTTGTAGAAAGGAAAATTCTAAATCAGCAAGGTATATAGTAAGGGTTGTTGATTTACTTTTATTTATGTCATTTTAAATTTATATAAGAACATTTTATGAAAATGAGTAAAATTAGCTAATTTAACTCCTCTTCTTAATCTCCCTAAAATCGGTTAAATATATCCTATAATTAGGAGAAGGAGTATATCAGAAGTAATACCTTCTACGTTGATATTTTAGTGTGATCATACCATTTTGGCTATCACTGGAAACTTTCTTTCACAAATGGAGTCGTAAGAGCTTTGTTTGTATATACTTTTGTTCCACCAGGGCGAGAAGGAATTACCCACTTCGTAGAAATTAAAAACGAATCAAGTGAACTGGACAATATTTAAGATACCTCAATTCGCATTATATGCATCCCCGCGTTGAAGAATGCGAAAAAATAACAAGTAATTATATATATGAGCCATCGAGGAAATATAATTGTGAATCAACGAGCTTATATATATATTAAGGCAATTAACCTGAGTTTTTGTCTGCATGTGTTTGAAAGCGAAAAGCACGGCTTTACTCAAAGACTTTTATTATTGGTTATCAAATGGAAAAATATATATATAATAAAGTACAATATATTGAATATAGTAAGAAGTATATACTGGTATTATTTATAAATCTTTTTAACTAAATCATATATACTAATGAATGGTAATTAACTCAATAATTATGAGGTAAATTTTCAATTTTACCCTCATTGATGAATATGTATTTTTTAACTTTTTCTTCCCCATCTATTTTCATTTGTATAACTATAGATAAAATTGTCACAATCACATTTACTATCTTTAAACCATATTTATAAATAAGATTAAAGAATGGTATATATATACACATATATAGAATTAGAAAGACATGTACTCATTAGTACAAAAAATTTCTTTTAACAACATAGATTTTTTAAATTTTATTAACATTAAATGAATTTTTTAACTCACATAAATTTCTTCTAAAATAAAAATAAGTCATATATTTTTTTTGTTTAACATATATAATAAACTATAAAAGACCTTGAGTTTCATTTAAATCATATAATTATATTTTTAATCAAAACTTTTGTTTATTTTAGCAAATTATAATTTTGCCAAAATTGAAGAATGAGTAATTTTTGTCCATAGATATTTATACAAGTAATTTTGAATAATGACAATTGAGAAAAAAATTATTTAATTTGGTAAAATTTAGAATTTTGTCTTGAACGTTTTTGGAATAATAGTTTGTTGTCTTTGGCGATACACTTAATAGTTAATTGTCTTTGACGCTCATAATTTGCCCACTAGTTTATTGTGTTGGACGCACCTTAACCCTTTTAAATTTTTAGCTAGTGTTGGGGCCCACACACGTGGCCCTTGTTATATTGTTAGGGTAGCACTCTCGGAGCAGATAAAGATTTCTCATGGCATCATTTGCATCAAAAGTACAATAATGCACAACATATGGTAACAAGCCAGTAAAAAAAAAAAAATATATATTTTTTTTTTTGCTCAAAGAAATATATATATATATATTGTAGGATTATAAAATAACATAAATAATAATATAGACATATTACATGTTCCTTTAAACATATGTTTATTTCAAAAATTTCTCAAATTTTTGAACAAGGTGTTAATTGCTTAAGTAAGAATTACTTAAATTTCTTCAATTAATAAATAGGTAACTAAAAAATATTAAACAAACTATAAAAACTATATTAGAGATTTAGTTTGATGAGGGGTAAATTAATTATGTGTAAGGATTTAGTCTAATATAATTTTTAATATAGAATATTTTCTAATAATGTTAATTATGATTTAAACTAAAATACATGTTTCAAAATAGAATATATATTTGCATATAAGCTGTTAACCTAATCATCAAGGGTTGTGAACTTGTGATAGCTAGTAGACTGAAGTCATTCTTATAAGTGATGTTCCTGGGGAAAGACTTGCCATGGTTAATTAGTTAGCTGAGCTGTCATATAAACTTGAAGAAAGCTTTTGTACCATCGATCACCGTCGACCTATTAATTAAGAGTAGGAAAAGCTGATGAAGGAACCAATATCTTGATTTAAAATCAAGAGTTAATGTGCCTCAATTTTCTTTTTCTTTTTAAAAAAAAAAAACATAGAAGGTAGAAGAGTTGCTAAACGTCGCTGTAATTAAGGCCACACCGCCCACATATAAGGGTAGTTGTTTTCATTGTTATGTGACAGCTACCAACACATGAGGGGCAACTTAAATAACCATAATGTAGGTGTAGTTTTTAGGTTGAATTAAGTAAGAAACGCCCGCATTAAGAACACTTTTCCCAGATTGAAGTAGCTTAATTATCGTTACCATTTGTTAGGCATACCTCCAAATAAACAGGACCTCAAATTGTTTAATGGAAGCGAATTCACCACATCGTACGGCTCCACCAGTTTTCTATCATGTGCGTAAAGTAAACCTGAAAGCATCATGAATAACAACGGATGCATGTGAATCTGACCATGAAGGAGACGTAACAATGAGACGGAGCCTCGGGCTAAGGTAAAAGAAAGAACAGGCACACTGCAATTACAGTACATGACTTACCATATTGAAAAGGTTCTGGGCAAACTTTTGTGGGAAGTTTTTATTAAAGGGTAATTTTACTTATAAAATTTTTTGGAGATAATTTTGTTCCGAAACTTAACCATTATTCTATTTAATTTTGACCGTAAATTAATTAAATATGTTGAGTTGACTGTTTAAATGAAATCATGTCATTTTTATTGAAATGCAAATTTGCCTCAAAAATCCATATATCTCTATTTTATTTTTTTCAAAGTTATATTTAAGATTTTTGGAACAAATTTGACAACAAAAATTTTAATAAGGGGTACTCGGCATAACAATATTTAGGTTCAAAAGACCAAATTTCTATAATTAAATTAGTCACTCCATTTGATAAAGTGCTCATTATTAGTGCACCTTTTTCTTTTTTCTTTTTTTGAATAATATAGGCAAGCCGAAGCTTGATAATATGAAATAGGAACTAGATATGAGACTCCAGCCCCTAATATAACGAGGAAAAAAAAACTAGGAGTGGCAGGATCACTGATCCTTCAAAACCATATCCAGGCAACCTCTCGGGATAGTTGGAATCATAACCAAACCGGCATCAATGGCAACACTATGGCCTTCCTTGGCCATATAATCAGCACAAGAGATGTTTTCTCTTGCAGTATGATGGAGCTCCATGACCCAGTTTCAGAACAAAAGGTCTCTAGTCTCCCCAATAATGTCCTTAAGAGGACGATCAGTGGGGCAATCTCTCATTAGGATATTGACAGCATCAAGAGAATCGGAGTATATGACGATTCTCTGTAACCCCATCTGGAGACCAATCTGTAACGCTATCATAATAGCATAAATTTCAGCTTCAATGGCAGAAAGAAGGCCAAGGGGTTTGTAGAAACCCATTAACCATTTCCCTTGAGTATTTCTTAGTACTCCCCGCACGTAGCTTGGTGTTGTTGAAGCACCGATCCATCCACATCAATGCGAACCATGTTCTCAGGAGGGGGTGTCCAGGATTTCTCCTCCATCATGTCCAGTTGGAAAATCTGGTGGTTTAGCTTTTGATTCGCTCCATTTTCCATGAGAAGGTAGGTGCACCAGTGTAACATCTCCCTTATTTCTGAGCTCTCCGTGAAATACAAATTTACATCTGGTTGTCCAAAGAATCCAACACCCCAGGCTAAAGATTCTTGTCCATAGGAAGTTCTAAAATCTTCCTTTGCCAGGTTTGTGCCTGGTATTCCAGTTAAGCCAAACCTGCAAGCTGCCAAAAAAAAACTGAGAGAAATAGTTAGGTTTTAAAATAAGTTGCCATAAATTTCTAGCTCGCTCACAATGTCGAATTATATGAATCACACTCTCCTCACTATGACATTGAAAAGGGCAACCATTATCGTTGGTAAGGTCCCTCCTGGCCTGAAGAGAGTTGGTGACAAGTCTCTCGTGACCAACTAGCCACATAAAATATTTAACTTTTTCCGGAAGTTGCCATTTCCATACTTGGCCCCAGAAGTTATTAGTGCTTGCTTCTTCACTGACAGAAAGGTACCGGTAGGCAGATTTAACAAAGAAACCCTCATCCTTAGCTGCTCTCCAGGTAAAACAATCTGGGGAATTGTTGGAGGGTGGGTTCGATTGTAAAATGATGTTTATAATATTCGGACGTAGAACTCTAAGCCATCTATGATAGTCCCACCGTCCATTTGACAAAAGATGATCCCTAACCGTCTCATCTCCATTAACAGAGGAAGGATACTGGATAAAGGAGATGATTGGTTGATTAGGGGGGGCCAGAGGTCAGTCCAAAACTTGGTATCCGCCCCGCTATTGATCTTTTTACCAACACCATTGAGAAAATTATCCCAAACTTCAACAATCGCTTTCCAAGCAGAGGAGGAGTTTCTCTTTCTGGAAATATTAGGCAGGTACAGGTTACCACAATTGTATTTAGACCACAAACATTGAACCCATAGGGCATCTTTCTTAGTTAAAAGACTCCAAAGATAGTTTCATAATAAATGCTTTGTTCTGACGACAGAGATTTTTGAAACCCAGACCCCCTTGTTTCTTAGCTTGCGTAATTTTTTGCCAAACAATAAGATGCATTTTCCTCACATCTTCTTCCTGAGACCATAAGAAATTTCTAGAAATTCGCTCAATTTCTCTAATTGTACATATTGGGAGGAGAGTTGATTGCATGCAGTGGCTAGGCAGGGAAGATAGTACAGACTTGATAAGAATTGAACGACCTGCCATAGTCAAAAATTTACTCTTCTACGAGGACAACTTTTTCCTGGCTCTTTGCACAATAGGGTTGTAAGTGGCATGAGAAACTCTTTTATGAATGATTGGAACACCCAAATATTTACCTAGGTCAGCAGTAATCCCAATGCCAAGGAGTTGACTCAGCTCGAGTGCCTTGTTGAAGTTAACTTTTTTAGAGCAGAACATTCGAGATTTGTCAAGGTTGATTCTATGCCCCGAGACTTCGCAGAAGCTTTGTAGTACTTTCCGGACTTCAATCATTTGATTACTAGAAGCTTCGTGAAAAGAAAGAGGTCATCTGCAAAGAACAAGTGAGAGATGCGGGGGCTACCTCGCTTGAAAAGAAAGGGTTTCCACCGACGCCCTTCACATTCAGCTTTAATTAAATGGCCTAGGCGCTCCATGCAAAGAACAAATATATATGGGCTCAGGGGATCACCTTGTCTAACTCCTCTAGATGGGGTAAAGCTCGGGCTTTCGTCCCCATTCCAGAGGATAGACATAGAGGTAGTAGAAATACAGGCCATAATGAGATCGATGAGTTTGTTCTCCAAGTTAATACATTTTAGCGTATTTTTGATAAACCCCCAATCTAATCTGTCGAAAGCTTTCTCCATATCAATTTTGATAGCCACAAAACCTTTCTTCCTCCCGCTCATTCTCATGGAGTGGATAATTTCTTGAGCAATAAGGATGTTATCACAGCTAGATCTATTAGCAATAAAACTACACTGCTCTTGGCTAATAAGATGGGGCATGATCCCCTTTAACCTATTAGCTAGGAGCTTAGAAATGATTTTGAAGCTCACATTGCAAAGGGAGATAGGACAAAATTCCTTCAACGTAGCTGGATTATCAACCTTGGGAATAAGAAAAACTTTGGATTGATTTATGCGAGACAACTTAGAGGGATTGTTGAAGCATTCTTCAATGAAGTCACATATTTTATCGCCAATAATGAGACAATCGGGA
The DNA here is from genome assembly GCA_019022655.1 of Acacia acuminata. NCBI lineage: Eukaryota > Viridiplantae > Streptophyta > Magnoliopsida > Fabales > Fabaceae > Acacia > Acacia acuminata. Next base: position 144,640 of record JAFJYI010000384.1, read on the forward strand.
TTGGAAAAAATGAGCTTGAAGGCCATCGGGGCCCGGAGCCTTAAAAGCTCCTATGGAAAAGGCTGCATTTTTTATCTCGACTTTGCAGACATTTCTTGATAGAAGGCGAGTCATATTTGCATCAATGGAAGGGAAATTGGAACACCACCCCTCGGGGCCCCTCACGATAGTATCCCTGGTATAGAGCTTTTTAAAGAAATCATGGGCCATCAATTTCAAGGTATCATGATCTTCAATCCAATCCCCTTCATCATTTTTTATAGCTCCAATTCTTTGTTTCTTCCTTTTAACCATGGTTGAGGCATGAAAAAACCTTGTATTTCTGTCACCTTCTTGAAGCCATTTACTTCTAGATTTTTGGAACCAAACAATTTCTTCCCGAGTTACCACTTTATGGTATTCTTCCCATAGCCTTTTTTCAAGGCGAAATAAACTAGTTTGGAGATTCATTTTCCTGCTTTTGTCAATGCCCTCTAAGCGCCTCATCAAATGATATTTCTTCCTGGTGAAGTTTCCTACACGGTTCTTATTCCACTCCAAAGCTGATTCTCTAAAGTTGTGGAGACCATCGAGCCAATTATTTTCCCGCCAGGCTTCAGTAGTGATATCTTTGAAATCATTTTCAAGGGACCAAGCAATCTGATAAGAGAACAATTTCTGAACGTGGTTGCGATGAAGAGAGGGGTTAGAATTCACAACCACAATCTTATGATCAGATTTAAATTTTAGCTCATGACGGACGGTGGAGTTGGGTAAACAATTGAGCCAGTTGAAGTTGGAGAAAACCCAATCCAATCTTACCTTCAGGCCCTCTTTTTCCCAAGTAAACTTCTCCCCTTGAAACCTTGCTTCAGTAAGCCCAGTATCATCAATACAATCTCTAAACTGTTACATAGAGGTCCTTGAAGGGTCAGCCCCTCCCAACTTGTCCGTTGGGGATAGATATGTATTAAAATCACCAAGGACTAACCAAGGAAGGGTAGAGCTATTGGCTAAAAGATGGAGGGAGTCCCATAACATGTTCCTGCTAATAGAGTTAGTTTCACCATAAACCATAGTGATAAGGCTTGATAAATTATTAACTGGATTGTACACTTGACAATGGAGCAATTGGGTGGTAGAGGATAAATAGGTAATGTCAAACTTTTTCTTATCCCACAATATCCAGATACCCCCAGAAAACCCAGTAGATTCCACACGGATCCAATGACTAAAACCAAGCTTACGACAAACATAATCTGCTCTAGCACCGCTAATGCGAGGCTCAAGAAGACAAAGAATATCAATGTTATATTTTTTGACAATATCTTTCACATCTATTGGAAAGGTCCGGTTACCGGCCCCCTACAGTTTCATGAGGCTATAATCATTAAAATATATATATTTAAAATGAAGGGGAGCATATACTTAATGCCCTGCGTCCAGCTCCTGTCCCACCTCAAACTGGGTTTCTACAACGAAGGAATATTGTCCTTCCATAGAACCTGCATCATCTGCAATCTGCTCGATTGACTCGTCAAGAGGTAGAGATGATGGCACAATTTCCAAGTCTTCGTCTCCTTTGACAACATCATCATTCTTTCTATTTTTCGTTATGTTCGTAGAAGAACCCGCGATGCCAGGGTTGCATGACACTATTACCTTCTCTTCATAATTTTTCTTTTTTCCCCCGTCCTGTTCCTTCGTTTCGCTGACTTTCGAAGACTCAATTGTTTTGGTGGATCCAAAAGTAACATTATGGGCCCTTGCTGCTTTCTTCTTATTACGCACAGAGGATAAACCATTGGGCCTTAGATTGCACTCATGAGTTGATTGGCTCGAAATTATCGACTAGCCCACGGGAACATTGGTGGCCTTACCCTCTTTTTCTTTCACTTTCGTCATCTTCTCCTTCTTTTCCTCACCCTCTTTTTCATTCCCTTTCATCGCCTTCTCCTTCTTTTCTCTCATCACGGACTCTAAAAGAGGCTCCCCAATCACCAAGGAACCTTTTCCATCCGCGTCAAGGTTCAACTTATCCTTTTCCATATGATCAACCACATCTTCCTTATTTCCGCTTTCCTTAGATGACTCTATTCTCTCTTTAGACTCAATGACTCCTACCTTATTAGAAGATATGGGCTCACCCTTTTTCCTTTTCCATGAAGTCATAGCAACTTCTGTCTTTCTAAGACGATCCACACCTTTCGAATAGATGCGATCCTCCGCCTCTTGCAGAACATCAAACCTTGATCCCGAAGTAGATTTCTTTCCCTTCCCGTTTGACTTATTATTCTTGGGCATTTTCCCCAACTTCCTTTCTGGCTCAAGATTGTGGATTCGTTTCCTGGAGTTTCTCTTTGCTATCATCCATGAGCCAAATTCTTAGTTAGAGTTAATTCCAGGCACGCTTACTAGAGACTTTAATTGAGCATGACAGCAGCTTTCGTTTTTTGAAGCATGGCTTATGGTCACTACTGGCTGAGATTTCTCTAACGCATCCTCCCCTGTGTTTTGAATTAGCAGGCACTTATCTTGAGAATGTCCATACTTACCACATTTAAAACAAATTAAATCAAGCCCCTCGTCTTTTGATAAAGTGATCGTCCCCACCATGTGCCATCCAATTATTTCGTTTGGAGGATACCTATAGTCTTTATCATCTTCTCCACCAAGAATCTCAGTTCATTTAATAAAACCAAAGGAAAATTTAATAGAATAAGACACTAATTATTAAGTGTATTTAGAACCCGTTTAGATCCTCTTATTTTTTTTTTAAAAGTTACTTTTAAGCTAAAGCTAAAAAAAAAAAAAAAAAAAGAGCTTTAAAAAAAAGCTAAAAGTTGTTTGGAAATTATATAAATTTTTAAGTTTAAAAGTTACTTAAAAGCTAAAATTAAAAAAGTAAGTTTGTTTGACAAGATTTTTGTCATAAGCACTTTTTTAATAAAAATTATCATAAAAGATTTATTATAAAAGGGTGGTGGCGACGGTGGTAGCGGTGGCGGTGGTGGTGGCGGTGGGGGGCGGCGGCGGCGGTAGTGTTCAATCGAGAGATTACGGGTTCTCTTTTCTTTTCTTTTTCTTTTTTTTTTTTTTTAAAAAGAGCTTTATAAGCTATGAGGAGCTTATTTTTAAGCTCTTTTTTCTTCATTATAAAATAAGCTCTTATAATTATAAGAGCTTTTGTAAAATCTTGTTTGACCTAACTTATACTTATAAATAGAAGATTAGCTAAAAATAAGTTAGGCCAAACAGGCACTTAGTCTTTTTTATAAGACACTTGCTTATTCTAAAAAGCATTAATTATCTTTTTCTATGAATGCTCATAATTAATAAGGATCGTGGGTGAAAATAATAATTAATATGATATTAGAGTTTAGTACAATTAATAGGGGTAATATTAAAAATTACTTAAATTTTAGATTAATTTTATTGATTTTAACTATTTTTATTGGTTTGTAAAATTATTAGTTCGTATTTTATAATAAATACCAAAGAGTATTAATTACTAGGACCCTTCTTCGTTTCTTTGCCTTCTCTCCGTTAGATAGGTGTCGCCCTACTTTCTCTTTCGTGCAGTTTTGCCAGCTCTATAACATGAACTTACCTTATTTTCACTTTCTTTTGTCTTTTCATTTCACCTGTCTGATTTTATTGAATGATTTTATCATCACTTTCTTTCTCACCTAGTATTTTTCTAATTTATCTTTAAAAATCCCCAATTTCTTTTGTTTTTATTATAAGGCGTCAATTAACAACTTCTATAATCAATAAAAACAATTAAAATCATAAAATTTATTTTAAAATTTAAGTAATTTTTAATATTACCCCTACTAATTGCACTAAATTCTAATATCATATCAATTATTTTTCTCACTCACTAAACTTAATAATTATGGGTATACATAAAAAAATATTTAATACACTTTGAAAACAAACAAATGTCATAAAAATGACTAAATATACTTATTAATTGATATCTTTTATAATAAGGACCCGAGGGAGTAGTAATTTAAATGTATTTTTTCAAATGCTTTAACATAAAAATATTTTGATAACAATTGTACACAATTTTGTTATAAATTATAATAGCGTGACATATAATAAATGATTATGTAAAAATATTATTGTTACTCGTTTTATTTTATATATACTATATCAGAATTCTTCGGAAGGAAGATTTTGTTTAACCATGTTGCTGGAAGAAAGTGTCTGTATCATTGAGCACCATCCACCTCTTCATCAAGAGTGGGAAGCTGATATAGATGAAGGAACCCATACCTACCGGTTAATAGACCTCAGTTTTCATTTTTTTTTTAAAAAAAATAAAGTTATAAGTGTTCTCAAATGTCGTTGTTATTAAGGCTACACCGAAGGGTAGTTGCTTTCACTGTTATGCGACGGCTAGAATCACACGAGAGGCAACTTTTCAACCATATCAAACCATAATTTTTTATTTGTGATTTATAATATATAAAATATGTATATGGGAATACACTTTTAAAATATTCAAAAATAATCTCAAACACACTTTTAATAAGTGTCACTTTTAATAAGTAAGAAACGCTAGCATTAGGAACACGTTTCCCCATCCTCCGGCTTCACAAGTTTTCTGTCATGTACAGTAAACATGCAAGCATCATCAATAGCAACGAATAGAGTACATCAATCGGCCGGCACGCGTGAAGGGCGGGGCCTAACAGGGCTGGCCCTCCAGGGCCTGGAGTAAGGAAAATGCCTGTTTTTTCAAAGCCCGCCCGAAAGCACCAGGGGCAGGACGGCCCGCATGGCCTTAAAATTACTATTTCAAATTTTAATTATTTTTCCTCCGCTTTTTTAAAGAAATATAATTAGTAAATTATAACACGAATCATCCAATAAATAACTACAATCACTAATTTATAATCAAAAGCAAACTATCTTCACAAATAACTCACATAAAACATAAAAAAACATATTATGAATTTCTTCTCGCATCATGAACACATCCATAATCTTTATTGGCAACAAATAATAAACCAAATCATAAAATTAGAGTATAGTTATTATATATTTGTAATTAAATGGATAAATAACTTTATAACAAATACAAAATATATATAAATTAATAAATTTAAAAAGAAAAAAGAAAAAGCTACGGTGAAAAGGGCGCAGGCCGGCCGTGGCCCGGTGGTGGCGTCTAAGCCGAGGCCCTTGGGGCCGCCCTCCGGGGCCAATTTCAAATATTTCGTCTATTTTTCAAGCCCGGCCCTTGAAGGGCCAGGGCTTAAATGAGCCGGCCCGATGGGCTCGGCCCGTTTTGACGGCTCTAGCAACGAACGCATGTGACCCTGACCATGAAAGGGACATAACAATGAGACAGAGCCTCGGGCAAAGGTAAAAGGAGGATGTACACTGTAATTATAGTAGATGACTTAGCATATTGAAAATCCATGTCCTTTTTCCCTTACAATAAATTAGGAAAAATTACGTAGGTCCCAAAGACCATAAATAAATATACAAAAGTCCCTTAAAATCATAAAATTATACAAAAGTTTCTAAGATTTTTTTTGATATTATTTGTATTAACAATAGAAAATGTCGTATTTACAATAGAAAGTGCCATATTTACAACAACATTTAAACATCTGACCTTTTACAACAGAAAAAGTCATATTTACAACAGAAAGTGTCATATTTACAACAACATTTAAACATCTAAATTTTAAATGTATATAGGTCATTTACAACAGAAAAATACTATATTTACAACAGAAAGTGCTATATTTACAACAAAATTTAAAATCTGGACATTTACAACAGGAAGTGCCATATTTACAATAAAATTTAAAATCTGGATTTTGCTTCTATACAAATAATATCAAAAAAATTCTTAATGGACTTTTGTGTAATTTGGTGATTTCAAAGGATTTTTTTTTTTTTTTTGGAATTTATTTCTGGTCTATGGGACCTGCATGTAATTTTTCCAAAAAATTACTCTCTTTTGTCTATATATGGCATTCAAATAATTATAATTAATTGGGAGAATTTCCCTTAACCCCACAATTAATTTTATTTTAGTTAAACTTCAAATCTATATGAGATTTTACTGCGTCTCATAAATAAAAATTATATTAAATTTTGTGTAGTGTACTATTGATATTTTACAATGTTGGTTTTACGGTTGTATATATAAAATCTCAATTTAATTTAGAACAGTAATTTATAATTTTTTTTTTTCTTAAATTATCCCCTACAAACTAAAAAGAGGGCTTGTAAGGGTTAATTTTAAATGGAAATGGTTAAATGGGGTATTTCAAAACAATCAATAATCATATTTTTACAAATAACTAAATTAATTTTATTAATTTTTCTAGTATCCGTAAATTAATTATCTAACTTTTAAAATAAGATTAATATTCTGTCAAATTAAATTCCCTGCAATTGTTTATCCCATTCATATTTGGTGTGACTTTAACGAACCTGGCTTAGGTCCTTTTCGCTCTACTGTCCGCAGCGTGAACCTACGCCATTTTGGCACAGTTTCACACCCCTCTAATCCCTTTTTCTATATATATATATAAAAAAAAAAAATTCAGGCACTGCTTTGGGGAGTAAAAAGATAATTTAGGATCTTGAATGGTATTGAAACAATTCTTCATGATCTTGAAAAATTATTTCAGCATCTAGAAAAAATATTGGGAAAATTAAAATAAAGGACCAAGAGAAAACAATATTTATTATAAAAGACCATAAAAATTGTAATTACTTAGAAGGACCGAACATCATAATATAAATTTAGAATTACTAAATTGCCTCTAATCAATCCTCATGTATTATCTCTTGTATTCAAAATTAAAAAAAAATAACTAAAATTAAAACTAAAACTGTGCATCATGATATGATCATATCATTTTCTTAAATATATTATTTAATTAACAATTGTTAAACTTATATTTTTCTTAATTTTTATTTTTGACTAATTTATATCATCAAGTTGCCCCATTTATATTATCAACAAGGATGTCAATTAAGTCATTTTTATAAAAATAAAAAATAAACTTATTTCATATTTTTTTAGGATATAATAGGTTAATTAGATTTTTTTTTTTTTTTAACATTACATGAATTTTTTAACCCACATAAATTTCTTCTAAAACAAAAATAAATCATACAAACTTTCTTGGTTCAACATATAAGATAAATTATAAAAAACCTCGACTTTTATTAAAACTATATAATTCCATTTTTAATTAAAATTTTTGTTAATTTTTTAAAATTGAAGAATGCGTAATTTTTTTTCATAGATATATATTCAAGTTGTGAAAATTCAGAAAACCATTGCTTAACTTAGTCAAACTTATAATTTTGTATTAGTTTTAAAAATATAATGGGGAAGAGAATATAAGAGAAAATAAAGAAGATTTTGTTAGGGGTATTTTAGTAATTTTAATTTTATATTTTTATATTTGGTCCTTATAAATAATTACAAATTTTATGGTCTTTCCCAATAAATATCTCTTCCTTTAGGTCCTTCATTCTAATTTTCTTAAAAATATTTTAGGGTATTACGATACTAAAAGGATAATAACCTAAGATTTGAAAAAATAATTCATGACCTTGAAAAATTATTTTAGGATCTTGAAAAATATTGTATGATCGTGAAAAAATATTTCGGGGCACTGACTAATATTAAAAGGATACTTCAAAATCTTATTTGGTATTAAAAAATAATTCATGATCTTAAAAAATTGTTTTAGACTCTTGAAAAAATATGTTAAAGTATATTTTTTCTGTAGAAAATAAGATACCTAAATTATTTTTTCAAGATCATAAAATAATTTTTTTAAGATCCTAAAACAATTTTGGTAAGATCATGAATTATTCTTTTAGTAGTAGTTAGTATCCGAAGTATAATTTTAGTAAGTAATTTTTTTAATAGAAAAAGGAATCAGGACGGGTGTGAAATTGCACCAAAACAACGCAGTATCACGCAAAGACAGTGGAGCGAAAACTAAGCCAGTCCGACTCTAACACCTAGTGGAATTAAAATTTGTTGTTATTATAGTTGGCATTGCTCAATGGCTGGTCCATGAAATTAATCAGTCTTGAGCAAGGTTCGAAATCCGACCCGGTGGCCCGAGGCTGGTCGAGTATTGGGTTAAGGGTTAGTGGGTCGACAGAGTCGGCCGGAGTCAACCCGGTCTAGACCGGTGAGGTATAAAAAAATTGGAAAATAATTAATTTCTCATCACACCAACCTAAATTTCACATACTATATATCATTTCAATACTTTAGATCAGTAGTAAAATAACTATATACTTCAATACTTGTGACATATTTAGATATTCAAATTAGATTGCCATTTTTTTTTAAAAAAAAAAAAAAAAATTACTCGGAACTGGTTGACCCTTGTAACCCGGCCGGGTTACACCGGTTTTTCACGGGTCGATCGGTTTTGCACCAAACTGGCGGTTTCACGGCCGGTTGGCGGTTCTGGTTTGAACCGGTCGGTCGACCCGGTTTCACAAACCATGGTGTTGAGCTGTGTTTCTTTCTTTTTCTTTTACCTTTTTTCATTTGGAAAATGGTTTTTTTCCCCAATAATTCTCTTCCTCCTCCTCAAATTCTAAAGTGCTTATGTTGTTGTTGTTGTTTTTTTTTTTTTTTTTTAAAACCAATGACTTGAGAAGGTGGTTTTTAATTACACCATTGAATCAGCTTCACGCCACTATATTTCTTTGAAGTTTTCACATTTCTGATACAATCATCGGTATTTATAACCTAATTGTTAGAAAAAAAAATGATATTTAGGTCTAAGACAAAATAATTTAGGATATTAAAATTTCAATAATAACAATTATTAAAAATAAAGGTGATTGGAAAAAGAATTATTGTTGCGTAGACTCTTCCAAGAAAGAACAAAGATGGTGCTGTACATGATGGCCTACCACAGAAAATACACGTCCTTCTTATCTTCCTTGCAATTTCCCTCTTTTGTCAATTTTGTGAAATAGAATATGGGATCCAAGTAATTATTATATTTCTTCCTGGATGTTTCCCAGAATATTCTGAAGCACAAAGTGGTCATATATAAGTCATTTAACTTCCTCTTTTAATGGTCCTCTCAATCAATCTAAATTCCACCTTCACTCTATCGCTTCCTATCAAACTCTGTTCGATCACTCTCAAGGGTAACAAAAGCATGGCTGCTGCAGCTGTGGGACAAGCCTTGCTCTCTGCTTCTGTGCAGACCTTACTTGATAGGATTACCTCAAGCGAGTTTCGAGATTTTATGAAAAATAGAAAGCTCAATGTCTCTCTACTGGATGAGCTGAAGATAACTCTGTTAATGCTTGGTGTTGTCCTTAATGATGCAGAGGAGAAGCAAATCACCACTCCTGTAGTCAAGGAATGGCTTGAAGAGTTGAAAGATGCTGTCTATGATGCAGAGGATTTACTTGATGAAATCAACACCGAATCTCTGAGATGCAAGGTGGAGCAAAGTTCTCAAAACGTTGCTAACAAGGTGCGATCCTTCTTTTCTTCTTCCTTTGGTGAATCTTGCTGGAGGCTGAACTCCAAGCTAGAAGAAACATCCCGCAGGCTTGAACACTTTGCCAAACAAAAGGATATCCTTGGTTTGCAAAGTGTTAGCTTGAAAGTGCATAAAACAGCCACAACATCATTGGTGAATGAATCTGTAGTGGTTGGTAGAGAGGATGATAAGGAGAAACTGTTGCAAATGCTCCGATGTGATGAAGATCCAAAGGGTAATGCTATAGGAGTGGTCACTATATGGGGTATGGGGGGCCTCGGTAAAACTACCCTTGCTCAACTCCTTTACAATGATGTCAAGGTGACAGAGCAGTTTGATTTGAAGGCTTGGGCATGTGTTTCAGATGATTTTAATGTCCTTGAGGTGACCAAGAGTCTTGTTGAGACAATTAATTCGAAAGTCTATGATACTAAAAATCTTGAATTCTTGCGTGTGGAATTAAGAAATATCTTGAGCAATAAAAAGTTTTTGATTGTGTTAGATGACCTATGGAATGAAAAATATATTGATTGGGATGATCTCATAACTCCTTTTCACAGTGGAAGAAGGGGAAGTAAGATCATCGTAACAACTCGCCAATCAAGAGTTGTTGAAATCACACATACATGTCCAGCACATAAATTGAGTGGTCTCTCAGATGATAATTGCTGGTTGTTACTTTCCAAGCATGCATTTGCAAATGAAGATCCAAACAAATATCCTAAGCTAGAAGCAATTGGAAGGAACATTGCAAGAAAATGTGGTGGCCTCCCGATTGCTGCTAAAACAATAGGAGGTCTTTTGCGCTCAAAAGTGGATGAGAAGGAATGGAATAAAATTCTAAATAGTAACCAATGGGAGATACCAAATGATGATGTTCTGCCTGCTTTGCGGTTGAGTTATCTATATCTTCCACCACATTTGAAGAAATGTTTTGCTTATTGCTCAATTTTTCCAAAAGATCTTTTGTTGGACAAAAAGAAATTGGTCTTGTTATGGATGGTCAAGGCATTGCAGGAACCTCGCCATGTGGAGAAGACATTTGAGATAGAAGCAGAAGACTATTTCAATGAATTACTCTCTAGGTCATTCTTTCAACAATATGGCGATAATTCAAGAAAGTTTGTCATGCATGATCTCATCAATGATTTAGCCAAATTTCTACACGGCATTTTTCGTTTTTCCAAGAAAGGTATGGTGGCTCTGATTTTGAGAGCTTTCTCCATCTAAATTATTTGAGGACTCTTTCGCACAATATGAATTCAAAGATTGGCATTACGTGTCACCTACATTTATTTTGACCAAAAAGGTCCTCCATGACTTGTTCACAAATCTTAAATGTCTAAGAGTATTGTCCTTACCGTGGTATACCAATGTCGTTGAGGTACCAAATTTAATTGGCAATTTGCAACATCTACGATATCTCAACTTTTCTAACTCATCAATTAGAAGGTTGCCTGATGAAGCTTTTACACTTTACAATCTGCAAACATTGCTTTTATCAAATTGTAAGTATTTTAATGAATTGCCGGAAAAAAAAATAGAAAAGCTTATTAATTTGCGTCATCTCGGATATTAGCGGGCTTGCTTTGAAGGAGATGCCCACACAAGTTACAAAGCTACAGAACCTTCAAAGTTTGAGTACCTTTGTGGTGGGAAAACAAATGGGATGGATTGGGAATTAAAGAGTTGAAAAGGCTCCCCCATTTACAAGGTAAACTTTTCATTTTGAACTTGCAAAATGTCATTGATTCTATGGATGCTTTGGAGGCAAACTTGAAAAGGAGAGAGAATATTGAGGAGTTAGTATTGGAATGGGATTGTGATGCTCAAGACTCTCAAGCTGTGAAAAATGTACTCAACATGTTGCAACCTTCAACAAATTTAAAGAGATTGACCATCAAGAATTATGGAGGCACTGGATTTCCTATTTGGGTGGGAGATCCGTCATTTATAAATATTACCTTTTTATGTTTGACTGATTGCAATAATTGTTTTTCGCTCCCCCCATTTGGAGAACTATCTTCTCTCTCAGAACTCTTGATTGAAGGAATGGCATCCATACATACACTTGGAGGTGAGTTCTATTGCAGCAAAGGAGAGCCCTCTTCATTTCAGCCATTTCCATCTTTGGAGATTCTTAGATTTGAAAATATGCCTATTTGGGAGGAATGGACACTCTTTGAAGGTGAAGGTGAAAAGTTTCCTTTCCCTCGACTCAAACATTTAAGTCTACATAATTGTCCTATGTTGAAGGTAGACATACCAGACATCCTTCCATCCTTGACAATCGTTTCTATATCAAATTGCAAACGGTTGGAACCAAAATCAACAGCTTTACAATGGATCACATCTATTGAAGAATTAAATATTGAACGAGGGGAATATGGGTTATTAGGAGCATTTGATCATTTCCCTCTAGACTCTTTGAAATCTCTAACAATTAAGAAGTGTGACAGCTTGCAGTTTTTGCCAAGAACAATAATGGGTAGCCATTGTCTTGAAAAGTTGTATCTCAAAGATATCCCATTGATCACATCCTTCCCAATTGATGGTTTGCCCGCTTCTTTGCAACGCCTTGAAATTGAAAATTGTGAGAAATTAGAGTTCCTACCTCAGGATTCTTGGCAAAACTACACATCACTTGAATATTTGAGAATTAGAAAGAGTTGTCATTCCTTGAAATCTTTTCCATTAGGTTGTTTTCCCAAGCTTGAAGTCCTTGACATCTACGATTGTCATAATTTGGAGAGCTTTGCACATGTTGGGGGGTCTGCTCTTCCCTTAAAATCACTTTATGTCAAAAGGTGTGAAGAATTTAGATCGTCGAATTACACATGGACTCCCTTTCCAATCTCCAATACTTGTGGCTAGATTGGGTTCCAAAGTTGGAATCACTGCCTCAAGGCGGTTTGCCTTCTAACTTGAGAACATTGATTATTTGGGGCCGCAGTGGACTATCTTCTATACCTATTGAAGATTGGGGCTTTCAACTGGTGACTTCCCTCTCGGGATTTATCGTTGCGGAAGATGGAAGTGAAAGTATTCTGCATATTTTACTAAAGAATCAATTACTACCCACTTCTCTTGAGTATTTAAGCATCATTTATATCTCCAATCTTAAATTGTTAGAAGGAAAAGGGCTTCAACACCTTACTTCTCTTCAAGGGCTTCACATTTAGGTTATAGTAAAGGTCTTTGTCTTTTCTAAATTATTTATGGTGATTACAATTTATAGTTCTTTTTCTACTCTTTAAGCGAACATAAAGATCCTATTTTTATATTCATTCATTTATTTACAAAAACTAGAAGCTTGATTTAATTTTTTTTATATTTTTCCAGATGCAGATTATTAAGAGCTTTGTTGCAGAATTGAAACTCTGGAATCACCAAAAAGCCTTTTGAAGACGAACAAGACAAAGTACATTCAAATTAATCCTCTGCTTCTCATTCACTGATTTGATTCATGAGAAGCTCATGTGAGTATCAACATTTTTCCTTAAAGAATTTCTTCCTTATAATATAAGGCTTCAATAGGTTCATAATTTCTCTTTATTTGTACCTGACGAGAGGATGTGTGATCTTATATTCCTACTCTCTTAGTTTCTTATTTTTAAACAGATTGATTTTAATTATTTTTCCTGTGTGCCAGTAGATTGAAAAGATTTAGAATCATTCTTTCTTCCTCTCTATATATATTATATAGAACCTTTAATTATTTATATGAAATAGGTTGATTTTCCTAAAATACCATATTTATCATCTTTTTTTTTTATGACTACCCTAAGATAGAAACTCTTAATGTGTACAATTAATAAGGATATTTTAGTAAAAATTAAAAATTTGGAGTCAAAATGGATTGATATCTTATATTTAGGATCAAATCAAATTCCTAATTAGCTCTTATATTAATATACCAGATATAGTATTATTTAGGCATAATGACCCATGTAGACATAAAGCGTATGAATCATGTGTACACGTGTCACATTTATGGGTCTCCATTTTTATTATGTTAAATATTATTTCTTCATATTTCTTACAATTTTGAAAACAAGTATGATAAATTTTTTGCAGGCATCCACTGAAATGCCCTTGCCGTTCACGATTTTGTAGCATCACCCGTCTCAAGATTGGTAATTCAAGGTATTGGATTAGCTAGCCTGGTTTGTATGAGGCTCATTGCATTTTTGAGAAATATACTAATTTCATTGTTTTTAATTTAATATAACCATTGTATATATGAAGCTACAGAAATTACGTGTAAATCACAAAGCTAAAATTTTACTGACAATTTTTTCTCCCCCTTTGTTCAGTGACTTGATCTAAAATTTCAAAAAGAGAATGCCGTTGACTTTGAATAAGCAGAGCAATGGCCAAATGTTTCTTGAAGATCTCACAGATCTTAATTAGGTAATGCATTTTGTTAAAACTAACCCACTTTTTTAATTATTTTGATGGAAAGCTTGCTGGTGTTGTTGAATTTAATCTGATATTGTGTTTTAATGAACTTGTTTTAATTGCTCTGTTTTGAAGAACAGAGTTATGCCACGTGAGAAGTAATTAGGCAGGTAAGAACAGTGTTATAGGAAATTTTTTTATTAAGAATGATCACTATTTTTGTATGTTACCCGCAGAAAAGAAGCATTGTTGTGTTGGTCATTAATTAATCATTTTATATGTTGGATAGAAAATTTGATTCCTGGTGTTGTGATTTTCTTCAGGTTTCAACGTTAATGAGGTTGAGGAATGATTTGCAAAATAAAGGAGTCGTCTCATCATTGTTACATTTGGAGTATTTGAGTGCTTAGAGCATTTTAATTGCCTAGCTATTCAAAAGCAATTTATACAGCCAACTTTTTTTTTTTTTTTTTTTTTTTTTACACGTCTTATTAGTTTGGGTGATGAGTTGCCTAGAACTCCATGGAAAAATTTTAGAACTGTGACTTATTAGAAGTTTAGGTATCTGCGTGGTTTGTAAATCTTACAAGGGATTGTAATTGAATTTTTATAGTGGGAAAATCTCTTGAATATTTTTTCAAGAGGACTGGATGTAGGTCAGGGGACTGAACCAGGATAATTCTTGTGGTGCTTAATTCTCTCTTCCTTCATCTCCAATTTATAAAATAACTTTAGTCACACACACTACAAAAAAAACCAATATTAGCCACGGAATTTACCCACATAATTCCGTGGGTAAAATTTTTGCGATGGAACCGTGGCTAAATTAATTTACCAATGGAAAAAATTTCCGTTGGTAACTTACCACGGATTACCCACGAAATTCGTGGGTAATTAGAGACGGAATTCCGTGGCAAATTACTCACGGAATTCGTAGGTAATTTCCGTGGGTAATGAGCGATTTTTGTCATGCGTTCTCATTTACTTTTTTTTTTTTTTAATTATTTTTTTGCTGAACTTTTTTTAGGCCTTTTTTTTAAATTATAATTAAAATGCATTGAAACAAAAAAAATAATCATATAGATACAAAGCTGAACAAGTTTAAAGCACATATATTCATATAAATGTCACAATTTAAAGTCACTACAAGGGCAAATAGATACAAACGGCCACCAAGTTAGTTTTTATAAAAGCAATAAAAATATTCAACTATCATTTTCATTGTCTTCAGGGGAGCCTCATCATTGGGCGGGATTAGGTAAGTGAATCTCATGTGCTTGCAATGCTAACATAATCATTTCGTTTCGTGATTTCAAGCTTGCAACTTCTTCTTTCATTTGAGTCATCTCCCCCTGAGAAGCAATACACTCAGCGAAATCACCGCTTAAAATGTTATTTTCTCTTGTTTTACCTATAGAATTCAGAAAACAAGTCTTTGTCATTGATATAGTCAAGCAGCTTGACCACCTACAAAAGGGGAATGAAAACAATTTAAAAGTCAAAAGCCTACTTAGTTTGGTCGAAATTGTCTATAACACATAGAGTGGTTGATGGAAAGATTGACGCAAACGAGTTTTGTGATACACATTTTCTCAAATCAGTCATCAAACACGCAGACTTCATAAAGAAGACTTCACACTTTCATCCTACTCTTCATAATTTCACGGCCAAGGAAAAAAATCATTTAAGAAACTACAGGCAAGAAGACTCACCAACGTGAACCTTTAACAAGACAATATTTCAATGTGTTCTCAAGTCTGTAAGTGGATCAAATCAACATAGAATATTAAAATTGATGGTCAATATACTATTAATAAACTTAATTGAAATCTTAAACGAGTCTAACATCTTATAAAGTGCACCAATATGAGCAATAAAATTTTAAAAAAAATAGAAAAATAAGAATGGACAACATTGTCCAATTTGGAAATCTCAAATTCAAAGCTTTTTCAAGTAAAAATCCAATCTAGACATTTATATCACCAAATGAAGAAACGAACACTTTCAAAACTTAAGCTAAATAATAAAAGTGGCAAAACATAACGACATGATGTTCAGAACCAAAAGACAACTTGGCTTAAAAACTCATCCGCTACTAAAAGTTTGCCAACACTGCAGAAGAAAAACTAATGTGTTCTTTTGAAGGAAGAAAACAAAAAATGGAAAAATCCCTGATTAAGGAGTGATCACATGGGAGCAAAAATAAGAGATGAATTTGCATATCACATCAAGTATTACCTGTAAGTTGTTGAATGCCATATCACAGTTCTGTAGGCAAGTAAATCAAAGATAAAAACAGAGAAATCAGAAAATGAATGCAAACCTTAGCATTGTGAATTTGTGATCATCAAAACTCGTAACCAGATAAGGCTTGTCACCACCTGTAGAGTAATCAACACAATTCACTCCTTTCTGATGGCCATCCAATGTAAAATTGGGGTCAGGAGACTCAAGATTCCAAATCTGGAAAAACAAGATCAGAGGAGCTTTAAATCATGCAAGCATGGATTTTAACAAAGAATATGCAAAAAATAACTTTCAACAAGAGCAAGAATATACTTTTATGGTGCGATCTAGAGATGCACTAGTAAATGTATTCACGTCTTTAGGATTAAATGTCACTTGCATGACATAATGAGAATGTCCCTCAAATATTTGAGTACAAACCCAACCTTTCTCCTAATCCCCAATCTTTATGAGAATATCACAGAAGATGACAGGACATGTTTGGACCATTATTTTGAACAAACAAGAGACATTAAACCTCATAAAATAGGTTCCTTTTGCTAAAAAAAAGACAAAGATATGAATCCCTCAATTTATCACAATAGTGGGAATGCCATTGTGAATGATAAGAAGGCCAATATGCAAATAATACAGAGCAAATTAGAAACAGAACAATTCAAAGATTATGAGAAAAGATTAAGTACGTTCCAAACAATTGTTCAGTATATGCAGACCTTTTCAAGTGTTTCTTCAATTGCTTCATCACTCAATTTCCCACTATTACCTTCCTTGAGAATATTATCACAAATTGAGGCAAGTAGTTCTGCAATTGAACCTTCAGCAACACCCTTGTCGAGAACACCTCAAAAGCTTCCTTCTTAGTCTGCAGAAACAATTCAGATTTTCGGGTCCACAAGAATAATTTGAAGTAGAAATATAACACTTAAAACCATCTTCGATCAAAACCTTGTGGAAAAGAGTATGGTTCTGGAAACGCTCGTGCACATAAGCCAGGTATTTGTCTGCAGCTCAATCACTTTCGAAACAAACAACTAAAAAGACAAGTTTCAATTTCTACAATTGAATAAAAATAGAATAAACTAGACAATTAATAATTAAGGATTTGACTGTTCGAGAATACCTACAATATCCCTTTTCTCGCCCGCAAATATTCCAAGTTAAACAAAATGGAACAAACCCAAGGTCAGCCAAAATAAATAAATTTTGATTCTTTCTTTCAAATCATTTTTTCAATTCCTACTCATTATCCTAATACGAAAATGTTTCATCTTAAAAATCCAATTTAAACTCCAAAGTGCTTTGTAAGAGCAAGCCTTTATTTTATTTTTCCCCGTTGATCATCTTCCCACTTTACGCATGGCAAATGCACAAAGACCAACCACCAAGCAATAGCAAAATCACAAATAAAAACCAGAGCTACATAATATCACGCCACATTTCAATTGGAAAAAAAAAAGAAAGAGAGAGAGTTTAACAAAGAACGGATGAAATTAGACATTCCCGAGGCAACTTTCATCTACATCAATGAAATAGCATATATGATTATACAAAAATAACAAAGAGCTAGCATAAAGTAGCTTAAGAATTTTGTACCTCATCCTCGGACATTATGAGATTAGAGTAAGCAGGACTTCAGGGATATTAGAAAAGAGTTCTATTCTGTCACTATAATCAAATTAGAGAGTCCGTCTAAAAATGCCGCAATAGGATCCAAGGTTCTGAAACCCGTGACAAACATAATTTCCCAACTCCTTGCTACCTCTTCCCGATGATAATCGGTGTTTATTGCAGATCTTGTTGAACCGTCTAAGTTATCTGAATTTAGATGAGAAAGAAAGGATAAAAAAGAAATCTAAAACGGTCTAATATGGGTTTATTATACAAACCTTTGTCTCTGGAAATTTGCTCGATTCGTCTCTCCCATTTCGATGATCCACGACCGACCGAGCAACCACGATGAAAGCACCAAAGCGAACTGTAGGAGAGAGGAGATTCATAGGATTTTAAAACGAGGCACAAACTGGGAGCTTCGAGTGAGGGCGTGAAGAAGAGTGTGTGGAGCTTCGATTTGAGAAGAAAGAATGAGAATGAGAATCGACGGAGCACGCGGGAGAAATTGGGGGGGAAAGGGTTTTGGCGTGAAAATTTTTAATTATTTAGGGATGAAGGTTTCGAATGGGAGGGAAACAACTCGCACAGGACTTAAAACTAGCGCCAGCCTGAAATGAAAATGGGGCGCTGAAATTATATTTAGGGATTTAGGGTTTGCAATTTTTATAAATAAAATAAATTTGGCAAAACAAACTAGTAAATCGCCTAGACCGGTGGGTTAGGCGGTTTTGCTTATCCTCCTCCGTCCTGTGTTCAAATCCGGCATAAACTTGAAACCTTTTTTTTTCATGAGTTTCGCTTGAATTATAAAGATAACAAACTGTCATGCACAGAATTATTTATTCATTACATTATAAAGGAAAGAAAAAAAAAGTTTTTTTTTTTAAAAAAAATGTCGAGAATTGTGTGCACATGGTTTTCATGAGCCATTGTCTTTCATTTTGCATCAAATGACACTAACTACTTTTGAAGCTAGACTTAAACTAAGATTTTGAGTTTTTATTTTTTATTTTTGGGCGGGTCCAATTTGATATTTAAGTTGTCCAAGTTAGGACTATGTGCTCCCTATATTTTATTATTATTTTTTTTTTTTTTTTTGTGAACTTTGATGCCATATGTTGATTATCTTCTCAACATACTTTCATTAATCGTGTCACAAAATTTTTGTGCTCATATGCAAATTCAAATAGATAACATTATCATTTATATACTATTATCACAATTGTAAAGAAAATACTTCCCATACATCAGACATGGAGATATAGGCTGTTCTAATTAACAAATAATGAGAGAGTAGCAAGTAATCTTTAATTTACCATCATACCATGCTTTAACTAATAATGATTTGTACTCCTATTCTAATGGGAATCTTTTTGTAATTAGTTGTTCCTTCTTTCAATTTTATATCTTATCTCACAGTACACTCCACATCATATTGGCATGACAAGTGGATGAAGACATCAAATTATTGTGTATCTACCCAATAATAGCTCATGCGATAAAGTTTGTTTGAATGTGTCATGGCATGACACGAGTATCATATAAAAGTGTCGCGTCTATATAATAATTAAAAGATATAATGATGATATGTATGTAGATGTGAGTTAGATAGAGTTCAAAACAATTATGATCGACGGTTGTAATTTTCTTTGAAAGATATATTTCAAATTACTTTTAAAATAGAATGTGGGAAATTTTGAAGAAGAGGATGTAGGAAATTTAATTAATGGTATTTTCATATCTGGAAGTTTACATTTTAAAAAAATTACCGACGGAATTCCGTGGGTGATTATTTTTTTAAAAAAAAATTAAATTACCCACGGAATTCGTCGGTAATTTTTTTTTTAAATAAAGAATTATTAAATTACCCATGGAATTCCATGGGTAATTTAACCCAATCTAATTACCCACGGAATTCGTGGGTAATTTTTTTTTTAATTAAAAAAATATTTTTTATTTTTCCCATGATTTCCGTCGGTAATCCGTGGGTAATTAGCGACGGAATTTGTTCCGTCTCGCATTCCGTGGGTAATTTCATGTTTTTTTGTAGTGACATTTTATCTCATAACACAATATCTAGTGTTTTAAATTGAATAAAATAAGATCATAATATGAAACCTCAACTACATAAAAAAAATTACTTAAAAATAACCTATATCATTCTAACATTATTTATTGTGGCTTACAAACTAAAAATTAAAAAGAAAAAGTCTTTTTACGTAAAACATAGTTAATTCAAAAATTCTTTACATTCTCATTTCTTCTATTATCATTATTGCGATTTTCTGGAGAAAAAAATTATTGTGATTTATTTTATGCGCCTTATTTTGCCAATTTGTGAAAAGCTCATGTCCACATTAATAAGATTTCTTTTAAGTTCTTTTGTCTAGAGTTTAAAGTTTAATTGATTAAATTAAGGTTATAATTTGTAAAGGCTTGAATAGCATCCTTAGAATTTCACGTACTCTCCCTTAAATAAATAATAATTAAAAAGCATCTTTTTTTAAAAAAAATATATCTTTGAAAAACAAATAGTACAATGAGTGTTGGGCACTTTTTTTTTTTTTTTTTTGGCTCTAAGTTGGGCACTTAGCCTTAAGTCAAGTTTGACTCCTAAGAATATTGATGGACCAAAATGACTTATATGGTGGCCACATAGTATACTCAACTCTCCACCTCATCATCAACACTCTATGTCGTCGCCAAGGAGAGTTGGCATATATGGTAAGAGATCCAGGACTAGGCCTAAATGGTCGTGGGTTCGATCCCTCTTGTTTGGGACTCCTTTGGTGGCGATCTCGTAAGTCCCGATAAGTGCTTATAGAGCCCGGTCGTGCCCCGGCCTTGGTGGGGACCGATGTCGAACCCCTCCAAAACTTTTTCATATCAAAAAAAAAAAAAACACTCTATGTCGTCATCCCACCTTTTCTCTCTCCCTCTCATTCACTCTTCTCTCTATCAGCTTCCTAGTTCCCACGTTCATGAACAAAACCCAGAATCCTATAAGCACGGGTGGAACTATGGGGATAGGCGTGGCCCCGCCCCCCTAAAATTATAGAATAAAACCCAAATGTTTAAAAAATTACATTTCAGGCTAATAAAAAGTTCAATATTTTCACTTTAGTCCCCACTAAAAGTTTCGGGTAGGGACTAGAATGAAAATATTGAAAATTTTATGGGGCTGAAATGAAATTTCATGAACATCTGGGTTTTATTATGTAATTTTTGCTCCCAAATTACAATTAGTGGATCTGCCTCTGCTTATAAGCAATAGTTAATCAATTAAAGGAAACAACATCAATCACAATAACAATGTATCACATTTTGGATTTCACGTATGTGCACAACCACTATGTCGAACCGAGAAAATTCTATCCCCTTCTCTTTTTTGCTCTTCTGATCTTCCAATGTCGTAGGTGACAAACACTTTTCCATCTACACTCTTCACAAGCCTTCTCCGACCAACAGACCGCAATTACTTGGATCATCTGGTGGCTTCGCCTCCGTGGGAGAGTCGAGATATGAAGAATATGTGGAAGAGGACAACAAGGAGGAGATGGTGGCAGTGAAGAAGGAATAGCGGCTGTTGTTGGAGTAGTTAGGGTAGAGAATATAGCGTGGTGGTCGCAAAGACAGGTAAACCCCCAAATTTGCTTATTGGTATGATCTCTCCCAAACTTCAAAGAATGAAACTTTATGTGTTTATAACCTCCATTATGTGATTTCAATATATGTCGTCAATAGATGCTCAATAGTTGTCAATGATGCTCATATAGTCGTCAATAGCAACTTTGTTCATCCCTTTTAGTTGGACAATATGAAAAGTTTATATTTTGGTATGAAACTGATTGGATTATGTTTTTTGGGTATAGAGGATATCTTACTATGGGAAGATTATTATTTGTATGATGCCTTTATGATTTATGTTATTGTTTCATTGAGTGTGTTGGATGGTATAAATTTCTGTTGTGAAAATTGTACTATATTTTCATATGCTTAGACAAGGGTACATGGAAAGCATGAAGCTTTATGTATTTATAACTCATGTTATGTGATTTCAAAATGTGTCGTCAATACAGTCTCTAAAATTGTTAATGTTGCTTATTTAGTTGTTAATAACAACTTTGTTCCACAAGCTGAGAAAAAGGAGAGGCAAAACTGTACTTTCAAGTTTGGCATTAATAACATTCAGATCCTTTGGGACTTCACTGTACACTAGTGCAAAAAAGGGTTTTAAGACAGGACAAAAGAGGCATCGTAAGACCGGACCAACGACTGGTCTTGTTCCAGCCGGTATTAAAAGTCTAACATTTAAGACCGGACTCGAACCGGTTTTGAAGAAACTCTTTTAGACCGGACATTTAAAACATTTGGTCTTAAAAGTCGTACTAAATAAACCTGAAATATTTTTTGTTCGGTCCTAAAACTCAACTTTTAAGACTGGCCAACAACTAGGCCGCTCTTAAAAGATCAAAATTTTAAGACCGGACAAAAATAAATACGGTCTAAAAAATAGAGGCGTCTAAGACCAAACGACTAATTATACGCGGTCTTAAAAGATTGACTTTCAAGACTGGATGATAAATACATCCGTTCTTAAAAATATTATTTTAGACTGGACGTATAAATATACCGGTCTTAAAAGATCAACTTTTAAGACCAGGCTTAATATCAAATGTGTACGCCTGACCTTTAAGACGGGATATATAAATACATCTTGTCTTAACAGTTGAACATTTAAGACCGGCGTATTTATTTCCGGTCTAAATTTTCCCGAATTTTTCCTCGTTCGTTCTTCCGATTATATATATACACACACACAAATCCCCCACCCAATCCAGCACATAAAAGTCGATACTTTAAGCTACAAGCTATGAACAATTATGAATAAATTGAATTGGGAAAAAGAATACAAATATTATTTAACATGAGTTATGTGGCCTCTTAATTAATGATTATAGTATGACTACAACACCTAAATTAATTCATACAATAAGATAACTTACTTACAAATACAATAAGTTACAAATACAACATACATACCCAAAATAATATTCACCATGCCTTCATCTGATTCTCACCCAACAACGTAACATCCTCTTTTATAACATGCCCCTTTGGATCGGATCTTACCACAAAAATAAAACAAGAACAAACTTCATAGTCAGTGACATTGTTTATGAACATAGAAGGAATCTAATATAGTTAAAACCTTAAAGTTTTCAAAGAATTTTGCATATGAATATTACCTTATGGATTGACTCTTTTATAAAGTGATATCCTCCCATATCCCTTCTTGATGATCATTTCTTATGCCGGGTTCATTATCTGCTTCATCTTCTTCGTTCATATCCGGTAGACCCCTGAAAAAGGAGTACTCTCAGGAAGAGCATAATTTGAATGACTTTCCTCATCAATATCGATGACTCTTTTTCCTTGGAGAGCTACAGACCACATTTTATTTTCTTGATCGGTGATATAGAACACTTATTTCGCCTGGCCTGCCATAATAAAAAGTTCATCTCCAAAACTTCTACTATTGACATCGACTAATGTAAATCGATCTAAACACCATTATTGACATTAACCCACTTGCATTTGAAAATGAGAAATCTAATTTTCACATAGTCCACCTCCCAAATCTCTTCAATAACCCCATAATATGACATGACTGCCAATAAAGGCCTCTTATCTTTCGTACTGGAGAAGTGCATAGATTCAGCCTCTAATATAACACCACTGTTCTGGATTGTGCTCGTATCAACTTATAATGAGTGATTTAATGAATCAAAAAGAATATGCATACAAATATAAATTTTTTTATAATTAATTATTTAGTTTATCATTATAAGCTAACCCGGTTGTTGAGACTAAGTAATAATCTTAATGTATTATATATTTAGTGTATCAT
Source organism: Acacia acuminata (assembly GCA_019022655.1). Classification (NCBI taxonomy): domain Eukaryota; kingdom Viridiplantae; phylum Streptophyta; class Magnoliopsida; order Fabales; family Fabaceae; genus Acacia; species Acacia acuminata. The sequence goes on from JAFJYI010000384.1 coordinate 168,310, forward strand.
TATAAGATTTAGTATCTTTCGATAAACCATGTTAGAAAAGATGAGGAAACTTGAGTAAAATTATATGCTTTAAATAAAAGGGAAAGAGATATGATATGCAAAGAAGTCAGACAAGAAGCTAACCCGGTTGTTGAGACTATTTAATAGTTCTTTTTTTTTTTTTTTTTTTTCCTTCTAATGTTTAATGAATTTTTCTTATAATTAAAAACATCTAAAAGCATTTAATTTCAATGGATTCGAGTCTTAGCTTTGATATTAACTGGTTAGACAATATGAAAGGAGCTCAGGAAGAATTGCTCTACCTTCGGTGGTGATTGAGTCAAGAGCTGTTAAGAAATTAACTAATCCTCTCTCCATATTCCTATGGTTTTCTCTTTGTCACAGCTTTGGACATTGCATATCTGGAAGGGAAATTTGCAGATTTCATAATCTTGTATTCATCTTTGGGTTTTTAAAATTCTTCTTTTGGTCATTTTATTCTTTCTTTAATTCTTTTGGTGGCCATAATTTCGATTGAAGATGGGAGGGAGAGAGTCTGATAAGTGATGAAGGGATGATAAAGAGAAGAAGAGAGAAGCAAGTAAATTCAGTTCTATATACTACATCCGGTTCTAATTATAAGACCTAGTTGACTTTTTTTAGAGAGGTTAAAGAAGCTAAATAAGTTATTTAATCATTTCATATGTTGTGTATCCTTAAATTATATATTAGTTTATTAGTCAAATTAATTAGTTTCAATAAAAAAATATAAATACAAATACTCTAAAATAATTTAATTAGCATTCTTAATCTCTCCAAAAAAGTTAACTAGATCTTTGTTAGTTCTATGTGTCTTGATGATAACTGACAATTGTAAACAAGTATGGATGTTTTTGGATAAGCTAAATGAATTTTGAAATTTGTTGATTTCAACCAAAAACATTTTGTCGGCGCCAAACTCGAGCCTAGATTTGACAAACTCGAGTTTACTCTCGACAGAGGCAAAACTCGCCGGTTTGCCTTTTAAACTCGAGACTTGGACCTTGAAAATGAACGTGAGAGTTTTCCTAAGTTTTCTCATATTTTGAGTAAACTCGAGTTTACAATTGGAAACCTCCGATTTGCGAGAGGTCGAGAGCATTCGATTTCAAAACACTTTTAAACTCGAGCCTATTAGTTCTAAACCTCGGGTTTGCACCTCAAAGAAAATCTTCAAAGAGTTTACAAAATATGAAAACTCGAGTTTGCGGAGACAAACTCGAGTTTGCCTCCGGCGGGAAGAATTTTCAAATTCATAAACTAGATACTATTCTTTTAGAACAAAGTTTTTCTCCAGTTTGAAAATTCACAAGAATTTACAAAACATGTAAACTCGAGTTCATCATTGCAAACTTGAGTTTACACTTGGCCGAAAGTCTTCAAGAAGTTTAACCAAAGTAAACTCGAGATGTCCTACATAAACTAAACAAAGTTTACTTGAGCCGAGAGCATTCAAAGTTTTTGAACTAAACAAACTCGAGGTTAACTTTCATGAACTCGAGTTTAAGTCTTACGAGAGAGCAAAGCATTTATAACTTAAGAAAACTCTAGAGTTTGCACTTGAAACCTCGAGGTTTACATTTGAAAGCTAAAACTAAGCTTTGTCTTGAACAGTGTCAAACTCGAGCCTGTCTACTAATAGACTCGAGGTTGTGCTTGTGCTCAAAGATGCTCCAAAGTTTAAAATCGCGACTTCCTCTGGATGGAGGAAACTCGAGTTTCTCGATTGGAAACTCGAGTTTAAACCAACCCGAGAGTAAAGAAGTTTTATTGTGATGAAAACCTCCGGTTTTAGATTGTAAACCTCCAGTTTAAAGGTTTTGAACTTAAAATACTTTTATATGCTAAAGCTCCAAACTCGAGTTTAGATGAACCAAACTCGAGTTTACATCAGCTGTTTCGAAATTCAAATCTGACGAATTTGGAAAACCTTCTTGTTTGATCTTAACACTTTCCAGTATTAATCTCTACTATTCCTAGCTATGTTTAACCACTTTATTCGTGAGTTTCAGATTGTTTAGAGATTGTTTATTGAAGTTTAAGGCAAAAGCAAAAAGTGATGTCAGGTCATTAAATGCTAAGTCCAAAAAGTTACACACTTTTGGGTAATCCATCTGCACACGGTGGCAAAGCATTAAAGAATGATTTCTACAACAAGCAACTGCTTCTCCAACGGATTAATCCAGAGGAAGTCAACTCTGATCACCTGAACAGCTGGATTAAGTGGAGATTAGAGAGAGAAGAAGACTGAACCACTCCCTAACCTTTGCTGAACATCTCCAACGGATCTATTAGGGAAATCAACGGTCATTTAATGCACTCTGAGTATAAATAGAGTTGCATTCAAGTCTTCACAATAACTACATCTGCTGAAAACGAAAATCATTCAAGTTTGCATTTATTTCTCTAGTTTTCATCTGTGTAGTATCATTTGATACATAAGTTTCAGTGTTTAACATTATCTACTCTTAGAGAGAGTTTCCACTTGTAAATCATTTATTGTAAAGAACCACAAGTCAAGGGACTTGGTGGTTGGGTTCATTGATTACAACTTGTAAGGGGGAGTGAGTTCTAGTGAGAGAACTACTCTTGAGTGCAGAGTGTGTAATCAAGTATTATAGTGAAAATCCCAGAGAGTGTGGGGACTGGATGTAGGTCAGATTGTTAGGATCGAACCAGTATAAATCTCTGTGTTCAGCTGCTCTTCTCTTTGCTCTGTTCATCTCTCCTTTTATTACTTGAAAACAGAGTCATCTTCGAAAATTTTAAGAATACCCAATTCACCCCCCTCTTGGGTATTTAGCTCCACTTTCAATCTTATAATTAGGACCAAAGAGAGGAAGTATATGGCTAAAATCAATAGTGGGTCTTTTGCAAGAAGCAATGGCCTCATCTTATCAGGGTCAGGCTCAAAGCCGTCCCTCCCCTAAGGCCCTGACTGCCTTATCCACTCTCATTCATAAAGGGTCTTATCCATTGGTAACAATAACAATTTTAAATTTTAAAAATTACAAATATAATTTATAAATTTAAGAAACTAAAATAAAATCTTAGATAAATTTATAAGACTAAAAATATACTTTAATGAATTATTTACATAGTTATGAGGAAATGTAAGGAGGCTTAATTCCTGAAAAGTTAACATTTTTTTTTTTTTTTGGGGTAAAAAAAAGTTTAAGTGGGGGTAGACACGGTACTCCACCGGACTAGGACATGCCTCCAGGCTTAGAGAACGCTTACTTTAATGAATCAAGTAAAGTTAGTTTTTTCTATTACTCAGAAAGTGTTACATTCTCCTGACCTTTTAAATTTTGAATCATGTGCTGATATAACGTGCTAATTAAATCTAAAATTTATGCCATATACAAATAAACTTTCCTTCATGTTATATTTTCTTAGAAAAATAATTGATAAAATTAATGATAATAGGGTTATATGCATAATTTTAAAATTTTAAAGATATTTATTTTTAATCATTAAAAATGTGATCTATGTACATATATTCAAATTTCTAGAGGAGGTTATCTGCAATATGATATTAAAATTCCTTTTCTCTTTTAAAATAATACTTTTCACTTTCTAGATAGGATCCAAATTTTGTTGGAATAACTGTAGGTAAAAATATTTTATTGCGACGAAAATATTTAGTTCTTTCCTTTGTTAATTGTTCTCCTCCATTATATATATTTTCCGGAAAAGCATTGCCAACGGCCAAAAGATAACTAACAAAATCAACGAAAAATGATGGCAGCTTGAGGAGGTGGTGATTCAAGAATCAGACCTGTGGGCCCCAACTCCCTTGAAACTAGGGCGGCCAGACAATGTGCAGCAGCGCAGTACTCTTTCGAGTAACAAGAGAAAAAGAGATCATACTTCTGCTTACAAGCACATCGAAGAGATCAGATGCTACCCGTGGCAGATCCATGGACAACCTTTCAGCTCTTTTGAAGATAGAGCTAAGAACAAGTCTTTGCAATCCATGGCTCAACGCAACAAGGATGCTAGATGAGATAGCAAGGATTTCTGCATGGAAAGCACTTTCAGCCCAGCCTCTTCGGAATTTACCAGTGGTATCACGACAAACTACACCAATATAATTGATGTGAAGGCATCATACAATTTCCTCCCTGACTTGCCCAGGGGTGTTTTTGGAGAAGAATAGACTTGATTTACCATAATTAACGTGCTGACCAGATGCATCACAGTAGTCTTCAAGAATTTTCATGAACACATTACAGTTTCTACCACTGGCTCGCATAAAGATGATGGTGTCATCGGCAAATACGACGTGAGTAAGAACAGGTCCGCCTCTAGTTAGAGAAATGCCCTTGAAACTATCATTACTTGCATGAGATGAAATCATTGAAGACGAGGCTTCCCAAGAAACCCATTTATCACAGAAATTTATTCTTAGCATAACTAGGGGTGAGCATTCGGTTTTTCGGTTCGGCTAAAACCGAAAACATTCATTTTTCAACACCGAACTGAAACCGAAATGTCATAAGAACCGAACCAAAATAACCGAAACATTTCAGGTAATTAACTAAAATATATCGGTTTTTGGGCTTAAATTGGGCCTTATTGTGGGCTTTCTTGTTTGGGTCAATTTTTTTTTTTGTTTCTTTCTCAAATTGTTTTGGTGAATTCTGTTAATTTTTTCCTCGAATCAATCTATAATATATATTGAGTGCAACTGGTGTATATTATACATTACATGGAGTAGCTAGTATACAATGAAATACAAAACATGGCAAAAAAAAATCCTACAATATTATACAAAAACATGGAGCAGCAAGCAGCTGGTATAATCAGTCAGTGACAAAATTCCTAGTCTACAATACATGATATGATAAGAAAAAGAAGATTTTTTTTTTTCATAATCAATTAATGAGAATGTCCCCCAGAGTCGCAGACCCACCAGCAGCCACCACCTTCTTCAAATCCACCGAAGACAAAAACGTGAACACTCCAATCTACCAGCAATCTCAGATCTATTGGATCAAAAGAATCGGAGAAGATCCAACTATCAAAGGAGACTTAGTGATCACAGAAAAAAGATCACCACACCCACAAACAGATCTGGCCGAGAAACGACAAGGAGAAGTCGAACGCCCACCAAGCCACCACCCACAAACAGATCTGGATCTCTCACCACCGACTACGACCCGCGATACAGAGCAGCACAAGGAGACTCCCTCCAACGAGCGAACCAGTTCGATGAGCGAACATAGTAGCTCCATTGAGAGCAAAACAAGTAGAACGACGACAGGAACCGATTGACGAGCAGATCCGTTCGAAGGAACACAGTTCTCCGTTTAGGGAAGATAGTTACCGACGAACACACCCTCCTTTGAGCAAAAACAGTTACCACGAGCAAATAGCGGTGACGACAGATCTCGGGTTCTAGAGAGAAGTTAGAGATTCTCTCTCTAACCGAACGTTATATGGGTATCTGAGCCAAAAAATAAAGTAAGATGAAGATAAAGATGGGTGTGGACGTATGGGTAATTGGCTAATCTGAAGGTAGGTGAGGTGTCTCATTGAAAGGGAAAAAAATAGAAAAGAAAGGCACATGGGGAGTTGCGTGATTGTTGGACTAATTCAAGTTGGTGGGCCTTGCAATTAATAATTATTGAACTTCTTAGTTGTTTGCCACCATATACCGCACATGAATGCATAGTATGATATCACGCAGTTTTAATATTGATTCGGTTACTCGGTTTTAACTGAATTAATTTTACAAAAACCGCACCGAAACCGAACAATCGAAATAAGGAAAATAAAAAACCGAAACCGAAAAACCGAATAGGGTTCGGTTCGGTCTGGTTTTCAGTTTTTCGGTTTTTTTACTCACCCCTGCATAACACCCTCAAGGAAGTCCCATTCTAGCCTATCATAGGCTTTGTTCATATTCATTTTAAGAGCAACTTCATATTTATTCCTGCTTCTCATGTTCTTTAAATAGTGAAAGGCTCCATGCACAATCATATACTAATATCCTGAATGAATCTATTCGGAATAAAAGCTCGTTGGTGTTCATATATGCAATCATCCCCAACTAGCGTCACTTACACAAGCTGATTGGTCTCTATTGTTAAACACTTTAAGGGATATCAACCTTTGGGATCAATATTCAGTTTGTTTCATTCAACGGGTCGATCAAGTCCTCATCATCAAAAAAGCTATGTACCATGCGGAGGGTGGATAGTCTGATTTCTTCCCATGATACTTGATAAAAGTGCCCAGTAAAACCATTCAGATATGGGGCTTGTTAATCTACAATTTTGTTGATCAGTGATTTTCAGGTGGATATAACTCAGGACAGAGAGAATGCTACCTAGGGAATTGCTGTCCCGACGATATAATCATGGAGTGAATAACGTTCTTTGAGCTACTCAGAAATTCAGAACAATTGAGTCTTTCCACCACAAAGCCAATCCTCCCGATCTTCCTTCGGGGAATCATACTAACATTCCTCATAATTACATCTTCTCGTGAAGCTTTTCAAAATAAACAGATTGCTTTTTCATTTCCAAAAGGAAAATGATTGACTGTTTGTGTCCTAATCTCCTCTTTGAGATTTTTAGTGCCGAGAAGAACCCCAACCCACGACAATTCCAAGCAATGTAACTCATTGCCCTTGGGTGGCTGATTTAGGATAGCCACCGGAACCCTTAGACTGAATCTCAGAATGCACATCCTGGAAATTTTCATTAGAAACAAGCCAAGTTTCACGGAAATCAATTTCTTCCAACCAGTGTTGTTAAAACGTAGTGTCTACGTTGAAAACCGTAAGGGTGAACAAAAACGTAAAATCGGAAAACGTAAACGAAACGTAAGAGTTTACTACGTACTATAAAAAAAATAAAATCCACCATATATAAAACCAAAACACACCAATATATTAAAGTCATCATAAATTTAAGTCCAAACACTCAAGGAAATAATTAAGTTCATAATTTAATGTTATTTTTCATAATTAAATTAGGATTCTTAATGCATTTTCTTGAAAAGTGTACTTATGCCCAAAAATATTTCAAGCTTTTCAGTTTAGGTTTTGACCAAGGGATTAATTAGGTCATTATCTTCATCTTCATTCGACTATTCCAGGGGACCTAACTCCGAGACGGTTTCAAGATAACGAGCCGCGAGGTGAGAGGCGAGAGTGGGGCGAGCTTCGACCTTCGACCTTCGATCCTTCCTTCCTCCACATTTCTCTAAGTCACCGCCGGCCTCCACCCTCACCACCATCGCCACCGGTGACTTGAAACAGGGCGAGAATTGCAAAATTTACTGAACGGCAAGCTCGCGTTTCTACCGTTCCTATCGATTCAGCACGTCGTCTCTACCATTTCAGATCAGTTTGTGTCTAAACCACCAATCTGACACGTTTTTCGCCAGAAAAACGTAAAAACGTACGTTTCAACGTTTTGAAAGGACGTTTTTACAACACTGCTTCCAACAACAAACTCCTTACCTGCTCAGTATGTCTGTTATTGCTATTAGACACTTTTCCTTCAGGGCCCCCTCACTTGAGAAGAGGGTCCATTAGCGAATTGATCTACTTCCTCGGCTTTTTCGAAGATACATCTTTTCTACTCAGTTACAGGAGAACTCACTTCAGATGTTCTATTGGAACAATAGCCTTACTATTTGGATCAAGAGAGCCATCCAGGCTTGTATTATGATCCATGGGGATCGGCCCATTTGTTTGAAGGTTCTCTGGTTGAGTTGGCCCACAATTAGATTCACTCTTGTGTTTTTGCATTGAACTTTCTTTATCACTGTTGGCCCAACATCAATTTGGGGATCCGCACCAGTTGTCTTTCGAGAGACATTTGGATTACTCATACTCTGACAATTCCAAGAGGTGCCTCTTCCGCACGATCCCCAGGTATTGGTACCTGAATGTTAGAACGCTCCGTTCCCACGTGCTAATCATAACAAAATTTGTCAGAACAAAATATACACGCGACTTCAAGCACATAATATCACGCGCTGTCATCGGCTTCCTACTATCCTCTTTGTCACAAACTTTACCAAAACTTCCTCTTTATCTCTTTCAGCATTAGTGGACATCCATAGCCCAAAAATAGTCGTTCCCTCATCATCGACCGTTATTTCCTTCTTGCATGACCGGCTATCGTGTCCGATATGCCCTGATGTAACGGAAAGCCTAAATGCATTAATACTTGATCGAGACCTATATATCACCAAAATGGTATTGGTTGAGAGAAGAAATCAAAATATGAAGGAGGTAAAATTTTGCAAGAAAATTTAGAAACAATTCATATAATCCAGGTAGTATTGGAGAATAAAAAATTTAGAAACAATTCATATAGTGAAATATGATTCTTACAAGAAAGTGTTCATGAGTTACCATTGGATTTTCAGATCTTAAGAGGGAAAAATACTAGCTTCGTTTTAATATCAAATAAGAAATTATTATCATAAATAACTTGCAACTTTCACGATCATGTTTAAGTGAATTTTGTTGGTGGTAGCTCCTTCTCATGCAACTTGTAATATCCTGAATTTTAGGGTCTAGAGATTTGAGAATTAGCTTGTGACAAGATTTTCATGTAAATTATTGTATAAAATGAATTAGTATCATATTATTGGAATATATGGAATTTTCATTAAATCCATAACAAAAGATATTTGTTCTAATCCAATTGGCTAATAAAGGATCATTATTGTGCCTAAAAAGAAGAGGCATAAGAAGATAATGGAGAATTCAAGATCATATACACATGGCAAAATAGAAAGATTATCAACAAAAATATCCTTGCCTTTGAAAATGACATATGCTCATGAATTCAAAAGAGATAAAAAAAAGGTATGCAAAATCCCAAGACTCATGAAAGTGATGCATGGCTAGAAGAGAATTGTGAAGACAAAGCAAATTACATCAAGTTGGAGACAAGAATCATGTTGAAAACCCTAGAAAGATAAGTGTCATGATATGAGATTATTTAGCTTTATGGAGAAAGACACTTATCTACTTATAATTAATATAAGTTGGAAAACATAATTATCTCCTAAAAAGACCCATAATTTCAAATTAAGCAACGTAAGGGGGAAAGTAGTGAATTTATCACATGATTAACAAGAATACATCTAGAATACGGCCACATGGATAAATTACTGATGGTGAGCGAGAGCGAGAGCGAGAGCGAGAGCGCAAGGAAGGTGAGCGAGAGCGACAGGAAGGTGACCCAGGATGGTGATGGAAGAGAAAGAGGCGATGGAGACGGCGGCGACCGGAGCAAGGGAAAGGGAGTACGTCAGGAACCGTTTGTCTTTGGGAGAACTGATTCCAGCGGGCCTAGTATGGCTAGTGCAGTGAAGGAGAAGGCTCAGGATGCTAGGCGTCCGATTTCCTTATCGTATAAGGAAAAGTTATTATCACCAAGCGGTCTTGGATACTTGGTTACTCATGCTGAAGAGGATGATATTGTCAGCGGATGGCGAGGCTACTTTGCTCGGAAAAATGATGAGTTGCCAACCGTGATTGAGGATGAGGAACAGGAAAAGCAAAAGGAGTTGGGGATGGTTCGAAAAGTGGATATCCCATCCTGTCTGTCACATCAGAGCGGTATACCTCGTGGTGTCGCTTTGTGGATGAATTCGCTGGTTATCAAGTTGTTAGGGCACTCGTTCCTAAACACGTCTTGTTTGACCGTGTTCGGCGCATGTGGAGACCAAGGCGTGACTACGAAAGTGGTTCCACCGAGCAATTAATATTACATCGTTTCATTCTCAAGCATAGAGGACGAGACTATGCACCGTATGAAGGTCCATGGATGATTGATGATCATTATCTTCTTGTCCGAGAGGTGGCGTCCGAACTTCAATCCAAAGAGAGCGGACTGTCAACGGAGGATCGCGGTGTGGGTAAGGATTCCTAATTTGTCGATGGAATTTTGTACGGTGGAGGCGCTAGGCATTATCGGTAATATGATAGGGAAGATGATTAAAATAGATCGATCAACATCCATCTATGATAAAGGAGAGTTCGCTAGGATTTGCGTCGAGGTGGATCTGCAACAATCGTTACTACCGGCTTTCACGGCGTTCGGTGAGGATAAACAACTAGTATATGAGGGCTTGCACTTGGTATGTTTTCGATGTGGTGTATATGGGCATGAATGAGGGGGCTGTCCTCAGTGAAAGGTGGCTGGTGATCCAGTTAAAAATGTTCACCTGACTCAGGAGAAGGGAGTTGGAGTGGGTGAGCGCATGGGTGTCTCATCACAAACACTGGTCGACGGTGCGAATAACCGAGTGGTGCAAGAACAGAGCGTGGGGGTGGGAGTCGAAGTCAGCAGTGGGCATCAAAAGGTGAGGTTGGTTGTCGGTGGGATGTAAGAAGGGTCGAACATGGCGGCGGTGAGGGTGACGGTGGAATTCCGAGGAAGGAGCAAGTCACGGTGGGATTGGAAAAATCAACATTGAATGCAAGAGTTAATGAGATTCCGAATCGGGCAGGATGAGATCGGTGGAAGCAAGCATTTGGGACCACAAAATGATCCGCGGCGCGATTTGAGGAGGAACAATCAATTACCATTAAAGACGTCCGGCATTAAAAGTGGATCTCCTTCAATCTTGCAAGGTATGAAGAAGGATGGCATGAATCGTGGGATTACGCGTAAAGGGAGTAATGGGATGCAAGAAATGAGGTGGCGGGGATGATTTAATGGGATCTCCCAATTTACCATTAAAAGAAAAAGAGAGAAATAAGGGGAGTGGGTTGTTGTGGGCTCCAAAAGGAAAAAAGATGAAAAACCCAAAAAATATGGGAAAGAAAATATGACGGGTGGAAGGCCCAAAATGAAACTAAAGGAAGCGAGTCAAATAGCATGGTGATGACAAATGGTTTTGCAATCCTACATGATATGGGCCTTAAGGATGTGTTGGCGCAGGGTGATACTCAAATGGATGATGGGCAGGTAAGTGAGTTGGTCAATAATTCAACAGCCCGTAACATGGGCGATGGAGAAGCAGGGACGCAGGAACAAACGGAGGCTAATGGGAAATTAATTAATGGTGTGGGCAGCGGTTTGGCCCCTCCTACTACTTCTCCAAGGTCTTAATGATTGTTATGATTTGGAACTCACGAGGTACGTGCACGAGTCATTTCCAAGCCTTGTACGGGAACTAAAGAAACACTATAAGTTGGATTTTCTTGCAATCTTAGAAACACGGGCAAATGCTCTAAAGACGGATCGACAAATTCGTACTTTAGGATTCAATAATTTTTTGTACACTGTTGCGGAAGGATATAGTGGAGGGATATGGTGCCTATGGGATGAGGGGACACTGAAGGTTGAGATAGTACAGCAACACAAGCAATTCATACACTTAAACATCACAGATGAAAAACGACAAACATGGGACCTTACTGTAGTGTATGTGAGTCCCACCCTAACGCAGCACCGAACGCTATGGTCTGAGCTCTTCCAGATCAAGACTACGGTACAGGGACCATGGTGTATTGGCGGTGTTTTTAACGCCACCTTGCTAGCTACGGAAAGACGCTCGTGTGCATCTTCAAAATTATCTTCGGACCTAGAGTTCTGTAGATGGGTTGAAGATATGGATCTGGTTGATTTGGGATTTGATGGGCCACCCTTTAAATGGAAAAAAAATGGTGATACGGAGGCTCGGTTGGACCGTTTTCTTGCCAATGAAGACTGGTGTATGAGGAACAGTGACTCGAAAGTGCTTCATTTGCCGCATTATAAGTCTGACCATCGACCTTTATTGTTAAGAATGGATGGGGCTTCGCCAAAAGGTGTAACTCAGAGGCCTTTCCAGTTTATTGCTTCCTGGCTTCTTCATGAAGAATTTAATGGTTTGGTTAAGGACAAGTGGTGCTCGTCAAGAGAATGGTCGGTAAACATTGAGAGCTTCACAATTGTTTGTCAACGTTGGAACAAGGAAGTGTTCGGCAATATCCAGAGGCGCAAAAATCAACTCCTACGAAGACTGGATGGGATTACTCATGCAATCACGAGAGGTGGGAATACCATGTTTTTTAAAGACCTCCAGAAGACTCTCTAGTTGGAGCTTGATGAGACTCTAACACAAGAAGCCTTGCTATGGGCCCAGAAAGCTAGGATTAATTGGGCTATTGATGGTGATAGAAATACACGGCTATTTCATGCGCAAGCTAATGGTCGTCGGAAACGAAATAGAATTGATGCGATTTGTGTGAATGAAAGGGAGTGGTGTTTTGAGGAGGATAGTATAAAAGATCATGCAACGATATACTTCTCCAATCTCTTCAAGGAGGAAGTAGTAGAGCGCCCAAGTCTCATCTCGTAATATTGGCTACCTAGGATTAACAATACGTAAACGAGTATGTCTAAGGGATGTAGAAGAGGGGGAGATCCGAGACGCCTTGTTTAGTATGGGAGCTCAAGGCACCAGGGCCGGATGGCTTCCATGCTTTATTTTTCCAACACCAATGGGAAACTGTCGGAGAGTCTCGTGGTTCACTTTGTGAAGCAAATATTTCTTCATCGGAGAGAGGATATGTGAAGTAAATAAGACATTACCGGTCTTAATCCGAAGACGGATCACCCCGAGACGTTTAAGGATCTTAGACCAATAAGCCTATGTAACGTGATTTACAAGCTGGTTACAAAGATCGTGGCAAACCAAATGAGGGGGTTTATGTCCCAAGTTATATCCACGAATCAATGTAGTTTTGTCCTGTGTCGGCATAGCTCGGATAACATTATCGTGGCCCAAAAGGTTATTCACTCCATGAGAACAATGGGTGGAAAAAAGGGATTTATGGCTATTAAGATCGATGGAGAAGGCGTATGACGGGGTGAACCGGAAGTTCCCGCTAGTTGCTTGCATGAGCTCAACCTTCCTACCAACCTCATTAGGGTGGTGGAGCAATGTATTAGAACCGCTAATCTTCAACTTTTGTGGAATGGTAGTAAGGCGGACTTCTTCAACACTTCCCGCGGGGTTAGACAGGGTGATCCGCTCTCGCCCTACCTATTTGTAATATGCATTGAGAAGTTGGCACACATGATACAAGAACGTATGGCAGTGAAGAAGTGGAAACCTATATGCCTTACTAAGATCGGGCCACCAATATCACACTTGTTCTTTCGATGATATTATCCGTTTACGGAAGCCTCGCTCCAACAAGCGGGAATGGTTAAAGAGTGTCTCGGATCATTTCGTGAATGCTCGTGGCTTAAAGTCAATGATTCAAAGACTCGGGTGTTCTTTTCCAAGAACATAAATCATATCAAGTGCGGAAATCGAGAGAGATGCACTTGGTTTCACTCTAACGGCGGATCTTGGGAAGTATCTTGGGGTGCAACCGCATCATAAGAGAGTGGGATTGGACTCGTTTCAAGCGGTCATTGATAAGGTCAAGGACCGGCCGGGCGCGGTGGACCCCTAAGACTTTCTCCATATTTGGAAGAGCTACACTTGTTTCCTCGTGTCTTCCGCTATCCCGGCATACACAATGCAAACATCCCACCTACCTAGTACGGTTTGTGAGGCCCGGACATGCGGGAATAGATCCTTTTTGTGGGGTAGCACAAGCAGAGAGTCGTAAAGTGCCACCGGTTACTTGGGATGAGGTGTGCATAGAGAAGCGAAAGGGCGGGTTGGGGTTGAGGCATGCAAAGTACCAAAACCAAGCCTTCCTTATGAAGTTGGGATGGAGACTAGTCACGCATAGGGAGGACCTATGGGTTAAGGTTGTACGGGACAAGTATAAATGTGGGGATGACTTAATTCCTCGCATTGAGGCTACACGACCTGGTTCAAATGTGTGGACAGGAGTTAAGCGAACTTGGGATAAAGTTCAAGGGGGGATCGAGAGTACAACTAATCCACCTGGTGTGCGATGGAAGTGGGAGAGGCATGGTGAATTCACAGTGAAATCAGTGAAAGTGGAACTTAATACCCAAAAGGGGGGTGAATTGGGTATTCTACAAATTTTCGAAAACCACTCAGTTTTCAAGTGATAAAAACAGAGGTGAGTGAAGCAAAGGAAGAGTAGCTGGACACAATGATTTATACCGGTTCGGTCCTAACAACTTGACCTACATCCAAGGTCCCGTCCACGGGGATTTTTCACTATCTCAAAGATTACACACATCGCACTTAGCAGTTCTCTCTCTAGAACTCACTCCCCCTTACAAGTTGTAATCAATGAACCCAACCACCAAGTCCCCCGACTCCGTGGTTCTTTACAATAAATAATTTACGGAAAGAAACTCTCACGCGAGTAGTTAAAGATAAACACTAAAGCTCTTGTATCAAGTGATACTACGAGATGAAAAACTGAATAAATGTGAGACTTGAATGATTTTCGTTTTCAGCAGATGTAGTTGTTGGGAAGACTTGAATGCAGCTCTATTTATACTCACAGATCATCAAATGACCGTTGCTAATCCAATAGATCCGTTGGAGAAATTTAGCCAAGGTTAGGAAGTGGTTTAGGCATCTTCTCTCTAATATCGCCTTAATCCAGTACATCCAAGTGTTCGAGTTGACTTCCTTCCGAATTAATCCGTTGGAGAAGTAGTTCCTTGATTTAGTAATCATTCATTAATGCTCGCAATCGTGTGCAGATGGATTACCCAAAAGCATGCAACTTTCTCGGACATAGCATTTAATGAAATTTGAACCACTTTTTTGCCTTTTCCTTTAACCTTTCAAAAACATTCTCTAAACCATATGAGATTCACTAATAAAGTCATTAAACATAGTCAGGAATATCAGAGAATAATATTACAGAGTATTAAGATCAAACAAGAATGTTTTCCAAATTCGTTAGTTTTGAATTTCTAGATCAGCGTCACGAACTCGAGTTCAGTTTATGCAGACTCGAGTTTGAAGCTCCAAAGTGTAAAGGCGTTTTAAGTTCAAAACTTCTAAACTGGAGGTTTGCAAAACGAGAACCTGAGGTTTTCGAGTCATTAAAACTTCTTTGCTCGGGTTGGTTTAAACTCGAGTTTGGTCACGATGAACTCGAGTTTCCTCCATCCAGAGAGAAGTCGCGATTTTAGCTTTTTGAAATACTTTGAGCAAAAGCACGAACTCGAGTTTATTAGTAGGTAGGCTCGAGTTTGACGTTGTTTAAACCAAAACTTGGATTTTGTTTTCAAGGACAAACCTGAGGTTCTCAATGCAAACCTTAGAGTTTTTCTCAAGTTAAGAAGTCATTGCTCTTTGTAAGGTTTATACTCGAGTTCACAGACTTAGGCTCGAGTTCGTTCGACTTTGAAAAACTCGAGTGCTCTCGTCTGAAATAAACTCCGAGGTTTAAGGAACTAGACTCGAGTTTACTTGGTTAAAAACTTTTAAGAGTTCTATGCCCGAGGTAAACCCGAGGTTCGAGAAAGACAGTGCTCGAGAGTTTAGTTTGATTGAGAGTCTTTAAGAACTTTTCAAATTTGAAAACCTTTGCTTGCAATGAAACAGTGAAGAGTATCTAAAAGCCTTAGATTTTTGAAAAAATCTTCCCGCCAAAGGTAAACTTGAGTTTGACATAACAGGCTTGAGTTTAATGGTTATGTATATCAACCAATATTTCCTCTGGAGGTCCAAACCTGAGGTTTAGAACTAATAGGCTCGAGCGTAAAAGTATTTTAAGATTAGAATGCTCTCGGCCTCTTGCAAACCTGAGGTTTCAATGTGTAGGCTCGAGTTTACACAAAGCATGCAAAAACTTAGAGCCACACTAAAAACAAACCCTCGGTTTGGTGTAAAGTTCAAAGTGCCAATTGGCAAGTTTGGCCCTTGGTTAGAAGCAAACCTTCGGTTTGAAAATGCAGGCTCGAGTTTGGCGATGCCAGAGTAATTTGGATCAACAAGTTCCAACTATATTTAATCTTGTTTACAATTATCAGTTATCATCAAAACCCTTAGAGAACTAACAATCAGCATATAGCGTGGTTTCTAACAAGGAAAGGGAACATGGATACAAGGCGGGAGCGCATTTGGAAGGTTCGGCGCCACACAAGTGTAAGATGCTCCTTTGGCTGCTAGCTCGTCGGTGCTGCTCACGAATGCAAATCGAATGAGACGGGGAATGACGAATGACCAGAGTTGTGCCCTATGTGGTGCATGGTGCGAAGATATTATTCATGTATTTAGGGATTGTACGCACTCACGTTCCTTATAGAGAAAAGTGGTGCCCCCGGACAAGTGGCGCACATTACGTAACAAGCCTTTATTAGAGTGGATATGGTAGAACATCGGTGGTAGAAGCAATGCGAATAAGGAATGGGCGTCCCGATTCACTATACTATCTTTGGTGGATCTAGAAGCGGAGAAACTTATTTGTGTTTGAGAAGCAATTCACCTAATAGTAACGTCATTGCTAGCACGAATGCGATGTTGGAGAGTAGGAATAGTATAAATAATCGTCTAGCGGGTATGCCACTTAACGGCATTACTCTTACTACTAGTCGTGGGTTTTGGCATCCGCCGGTTGGGTAAAGGTGAATGTGGATGGTGCCTATTCTAGAACTACAAATAAGGGAGCCTGTGGAGGGATCATTCGAAGTTCTTCTGGCTCCTTTCTTAGGGGATTCTTTCACTCTATTAAAAGGGGCGATGAGTTGCTTGCTGAAGCGTGGGCTTGCCTATTGGGTCTCAAAACTGCTTGGGCGATGGGTTTTCGGAAGGTTTGGTTGGAATCTGATTCTATGGAGTGTATTACATTACTTTCGCATGCACGGGGAGGTTCTCACCGTGACTCCGAGCATTCTGGATGAGGTGAAGCAACTCACGCAAATGGAGTGGGAAACTACGGTGTTGCATGTGCCTCGGTCAGGGAACAAAGCGGTGACTTTCTAGCATTAAAGGGACTAGAATCGGGATGGGGGTTAGTGTATCGGCCTTCGGAGGCTCTTGAGGTTATCATCTATCGATTGTAATGGTGTAATACCCTAGTAGGAGGTAGTTGAGGTATCCCAATCTTATCAAAAAAAAAAAAAAAAGAATATGGCCACATGTCCTCTTATGAATTAAGGATTAGTTGAAGGGGACACATGTACACCTTCATTTACTAAAGAATTAAAGAGAAGGACACATGGAAAGATAAGCAATTAAATAGGTGGACACCTAAGATTACCAAGTATCACTATAATATTTAAAGAAGATTAGTTGAGGACACTTGTGCAAATTTGATTAATTATATGAGACACCTAATCATCTTCTCTAGTAAGCAAAGGATTACAACCACAAATGGACATATAATTAAAAGATATTTTGTGCTCAATGGGGCACACATGGCGTGATATGGAGAAGGGGGAGGAGAAATCTAGATTTCTCTGGAAAACTGAAGAGAAACCTAAAGATTTCAATGGATAATTATAAAGGGTAAAATGGTAAAAATCCTAAAGAGATATTTTGAAGCTAAAGACCTCTATATAAAGGGAGCTTCACCCCCTCATTTAGCACCAAGAAGGCGTAACACACACACACACATAGGGAAAAGAAGAGAGTAGTGAGCTTGAGAAATAGAGCCAAGAATACAAGAAGAATTACAAAGGAAATTGAGGTAAGGAAGTTGTGGAAACTATTCTATTTCTCTTAAATTCATATGTTTATATTTGAGATCATAGTTAATACCTTTACATGATATTATTGAAGCCTAAGTCACCATTACAAAGGAATTCAAGAGGTGGTGAGAGAAGAAAAGACTTAGAACAAATAAGTTATCTCCTTAATCTCTTGTAATATTAGAGATTTTGACCAATTATTAGAACATGATGATATGATGTTATTTTGGTAATTTTGATGGTTTCAAAGTGTTTAAAATGGAATTTTGTATAAGGAAGGATATAGAGCACAATCTAGAAAAATATGAAGGTCAAAATATGAAGAAACACAACTTGAGAATTTGAAAAACCAGCAGGGGTATTTTCATCACTGGGAATTATTTACATGTCCCTGACCTTGGCAAGTATTTTTAGTAAAAAATAGACATATCAAGGGTCACGTAGATTTTTGGAACGCCTCAATCAGATTTTTCTACAATTAGTTATGAATTTTTAAAGTTAAGTCAAATTTATGAAATTTCTGGACCTTGTGCGAAAATTAAGGAATAGTAACTAATGAAGAGATACTCATTAATAAAGAGATTTAATGAATTTCAAATAGTGAAAAGACCCTTCATACAAGTGCATAGTTATATATTTTAAAGGAAAAGATTAGATTGACAATGACACCGTTTATATTACATTACTTTAGGTCTATCATTCTTATTTAGTAGCCGAGAGTTTGATATTTGACTGATCATCGTTTGCATGTAAGTAACCTTAATCTCATATGCTTTGTATGACTTTGTATGTATGCTTTACCATGATTGTGTATGCATTCGGTGCTATTATGTTTCCAAGCACTTTTTTACTAAAACCCGCGACCCTTGGCATTGATGTGTGCCTTACTGAGCAATCTATGTCATGTGTTGTGTAACTGCTTGTTCCGGTTTAGGCTTTGTGCCTCACTGTGTGCGACCTACTGAATGCTTATGGTTTGTGTTTGTGGTTTGCTTACATGCTCGGTATATACTCTGAACATAATATTAACGGTTACTCTATGATTCATCTATGAATCCAGGCCATTATAAGAGTACAGGGAGTGCATCTAGATCGGAGCAAGAGGCTAGAGGTAAGATGGTGAAGCATGATTGAAGATAGCATGGAGGTTGCCGAAGATGACTTTTTGATTTTACCCTTTTATTGTATTTCACTTTCAATTTTATTCGGGGATAACTATATATTAACCCCTCGGGGAAACTTATTCCTTTTGGATACTTATTTACTTTACTAGTATTATGCTGTCCAAATTGTTACATGCTCTCTTGTAATATCTCAAAATTCCTATTCATCATAAATCTTATATCTTGATGAATAATTAGCAAAAATAAAGGTGAATATGTGTCTCAAATGATTACAATCTATTGATTATAATTTTATCCAAATTTCACTAGGAAATTAATAGGCAAATGGTTGGATTTGGGACTACATATTTAGGACAATAAAATGTGACATAATTAACACATTAAATAATGGTTAATTTATAACCAAGAGAGGCAACAAGGTAATATGAGAACACTTATTCAAATTAAAGGGGAAAAAAACCAATGGGTAATTAAACTTGCACTAATTAAGATGATAAGCATAGTTCTAGAATCAATTAGAAAGCATCAAAGGAGGGCTATTAATTTCGAAAATATAAAGGGCCCAAAGGGATAAAGTTAAGTTTGCTAATAATGCTCTAATGACCTTGATTAAGTAGGAAATCAATTAACCTTTGACATTTGCAATAAAAGGATAATTAAGCTCTTGAAGAGTATGGTAAATAAATTAATCAATCAACTCCCCTAAAGTCATTGAAAGTGGCGTCTTGCACATCAAAGGAATTGAGTTAGGATTTATCATATAATAATTAAGTTAGCTTTGAAAAGTCAAATATTTCAACTAGCCAATTAGGAGGCTTGAACCATGGTATATTTAGTTAATAAAAAACACATAAATTGGCTGTTGAAGAGGAGGCATGTTGGCACTCAAATGAGGGGAAGGGATTGAGCTTCATAAAGTGCATTTTTTTGGGTCAAATCATAAAGTACATTTTTAATCTAATGGATGAGGTGAAATTTGATCACATGTAATTACCATTTTTGCTATTGAATTTTCCCTATAAATAGGAGGCAACTCCCTTCACAATTATTCACACCAAAATCTGATTTAGAGATAGAGAGAGAGTGGGGAGAATTCATAGGAAGTAAGAAGAAGAAGGGGCAAAGCTCTTAAGGTAATTCTTGAGCTTTAGCCTTTAGTTTTTGATAGAATGTCAGTTTAATCTAGGAAATGGTAAAGTAAATTCCTTTACATGTTTTTAGGCCTTCATTGCATTTAAAATGCTCAATGAGGTAAAAACATGTTGGGAAATAATTTTTGGTATTAATGGAATAAGATTGTGAAAATTTCCAGAAAACTGGGCTATTAAGTCAGTCTCTTTGTGGCTATTATTTTATATATTAAATGAAGTCATAAAATCATGATATTTTACAAGAATAAAGTAGACATGTAGAGCTTTCTAAATATATAAAATATGTAACGTTTTGAGCTTTGGACAAGGAGATAAGAATTTTTGAAGATAAGCCTTGTTTACTGGATTTAAATCTGAACAATGTTTGAAAAATTTAAAACTGAGAATGATTGTTGATATTCTGGCTTCTAGGAATATTTTTTCATGAAAATATACATGTCAAGGGTCATGAGGATTTTCGAAGCATTCAAAAATTATTTTTGTATAATTAGTTATCATTTTTCAAAGTTAGTGAAAAACCTAGGCATAATGCTGGAAATTGCGCTTTTGAGAAAATGTAAGGGTAAAAATGGGATAAATAATCCACTAGGGGTAAAAAGTTCAAAATAGGTGAAAATATCATTTTTGATATTATTCTAGGAAATATGATATTAATCACAATATCATATAATAATCTGATGATAATGTATCGGATATTTAGGAAGTTCGGAGTCGGATTCGAAGTACGGGTGTTTTGATAACTACGCGGTGAAAGGTACGTTCGCGTACTGTAAATATAATCATCTATAACTTGTATGATTATATACGATTGACTGATTCATAAAGTCATGGGCAAGACTAGGTTTTGGGCCATGCACCGTAACTAAGATATGGGTCTTAGGTCACATGTTTGTTTATATTCAGTTTTGTATGGGTTATAGTCATGATAATGCCATATGGTTGTTTTCCTAGCATTGAGAACATGTAGATTTGTGACACATGGTGAGTACAAACGTTGTGAACATTACATTTGCTGTGTGTTAGGTGCAATGTATTGTTATGTTGTGAACATTACATATGCTGTGTGTTGGGTGCTATATATATATTGTTATAACCTTACATCTACTGTGTGTTATGTATAGTTGATGCTGATATATAATGGATATCTGTAATATATTATTTATATCTGATATACAGGTTAATTGTTACCTGAGATTCAATGGGTATTGAATCTCAATCCTGACTAAAGGTTCGGGAAAGGAACGAGAATCGAGAATGCAACGTGGAAAGAGCTAGTGAAGAGGCACTTAGATGGACGGAGCACGTGAAGAGGTGCGCGGTCCAGCGAATGCAGGAAGAGGTTCATCAGAGCGTAGTTTTTGGCATGAATTCAATAAAGTTAGTTCATACCATTGGTGCTTAAACTAAGAAAAGTTTGGTCAGTGTGGTTTCAATAATTAGTCACCGTGAAAGACGGAAAGACTCCCACCAGACTAACACTGGCCTGACCAACAGGTATGATCAACTGTATTAGGTTCTGCGCCACAAGTCTAGTTAAGGCTTGATTTAAGATTGTATAATTACTAAGTCAAAAGTTTTAATTATACAAGTTCTGTATTATTATATCACACGAATATTCCTTTGGGATTTTAATTTACCAACTTATGCCGGGCATTTTATATTAATTACTCATTATCCAAACGTTAGTGCATGCTCTCCGTTCTGCATTACTCTGACCTATAGCACCTCAAACTCTGTTGATGTTCCTAAAACATGTGTCATTGGACACAGTAAGTAGTATGGAATTTGGGGTGTTACATCTACTGCGTAATCACTCTAATACATGAATATAACTAATAATGAGGAAAAGGTCACACTACCTGTCACCTGTGAAGGCGAGGCCGGTAGGGGTGTAACACAACTTAGTAGATTCTCCAGCTCCTCCTAATGCTATGCAAATCATGTTAATGGTAGCGCTTGCAAATGACATAGTTCATTCCAGTCATGTCTGAGGACATTGTCCTTAAGAGCAATTCCACAACTACGGTAGATAAGAAGCGGCACTCTCCAAGATTAAATGAACCCTTTCTATAAAATAGGGTGAGTAGATCTACAGAAGATAATAGAACTCATAAGGTATATGAATATGCCAGAGGAGGAAGAGAGGTGCTCGAGAGTTCAAGAGCAAGTTGTATAAACCTTTTGCAAACATCTCCTTATATTGGCAAAATCGTAAGAGACATCGGGCAACATGTAAATGTCCAATAAACCAATATAATGCCGTTCATAGCAAATAAGAAAACATTCTAGATGTTGGGCTGCAATAAAAAGCTAAAACGGATGTGTTTGATGCGTTATGGAGTAATTGTATTTCAAAACCATTAACCTATAATGATAAAATATCAATGATTTGGTTCCCAAAATCATAATGGTTGCAACGTCTAGAATTCTCATAAAGCACAACAAATGGCATCAAAATCATAAAAAAAATTGCAAAGTATTTAACGTGCACATTTCCCTAATTATATTACTAAAAAAACATTTCTCAGAAAGCCACTTATTTGAAAAAATAAAGAAGTCCCTCTCAAAAACAACTAATCCACTTTTAAAAGCACGTAAGGAAATAGCCGAATTACCATGTGGCACATCATTGTGCGAGTTCACTCCACCTCTTGGACCCCGCAATCTCAAGTGGAACTTCTTTCTTATGACACACCTACTCCCTTTAGTTCTTATTATAAGGCACCAATTAACAAGTGCATTTGATCTTTTTTATAAGACACTTGCTTGTATCCAAAAAGCATTAAATATTTTTTCTATATATGCCCATAATTAAAAAAGGTGGTGGGTGAGAGTAATAATTAATATGAATTAGAGTTTTGTGCAATTACTAGGGGCAATATTGAAAATTACTTAAATTTTAGGACAAATTTAATGACTTTAATTGTTTTTATTGGTTTGTGAGAATTATTAGTTTGTGCCTTATAATAAGAATCGAGAGAGTACTTATTATTCCAAATAAATTCACGAATTTTTGTGATTACTTCATTATGTCCTCAATCCTCTCCACACTAATTATGACACATCAGAGGAAATTTGGTGTGAAACTAACGACAACAGTTATTGACTTTTCTCTCATACAAGAAACTCCTCTCCGTCCTTTTTATAAGTAATTTTTTTTATCGCGCAAAATGAACTAATGGTTAAGATTTCTTAAAAAATAATAAATATGTCAAAAATGTTTATGAAACGAGTTTAAGAGAGAGAATGTGTATAAAATATATAAGAGACAATTAGTAATAAATAATTGAATGAAAGAGAATTAGTAGTGAGGTAGGAGCAATTAATATAAAGATATGTATTTAATATGGTAGAAAAGGAAAAAATAGTTTAAGTTTTTTTTTTTTTTTTTTTTTTTTTTTGGAAAGATATTTATATTAATACTAAAAATAGGTACAATATCTGGATACAAATAAAGCCGGATCGATTACAACAAAATACATCCAAGACAAAAACAACAACAAAAACGGCCAAATCACCGTAAGTGAAATATTTAGAAGAAGAAGTAGAATCATGGACAAAGCAGCCTCTTCAATATTTAGGGTTCTAAGTGACAAGGAAGAAGGTGATGGTTGTGAAACCCACCCAAACAGGGCACACCTCCTTATAAGCATTAGCCGCAACGAGAGCGGTATGCAGGTACCCCATATTGGGGTTAAGAACACAAAAAACCCAACCTCAGACGTAAGAAGACCCATGATGTCCAGAAGAAAACTTATGCTCCTTTGTTGAATCAGATCTGGTGACCTTGACCACACAACAAGCAACGCCTCTTTAAATCTGCCCCCAGGAACGCAAATCTGAACTACCAAGGGAAAATTGGATCTTATAACATTCATACGGCCGTCAACCGAGAGGATTTGAATGCAGATCTTAAAGATCTGCTTATTTCATGAGACAAAAAAACCACCGTAAAACTCGGTATCACGTAAAAGTAATAAAAAAAAAACAGATAAATCTCACCTCCACGGAACGGATCCCGGGAGAGGAGAGGAAAGGGCTCGCCACAAGGACGAGAGAAGGCCACGTCTGACAGAACTCTAAGGGAGAGGACCATAGATCAAGGGTCTGGGCTCCAAAACACCTGGACCGCCGATCAAAGATATGGACTCGCAATAACCACTCGGACTTGTCTGTTACACAAAGGCGGTGCACAAGCCGCCGGCGAGGGAGCATGTGATGAAGAAGATGAAGTACAAAGAGGAGGAGAGAAGGAGGAGAAAAGAGAGGAGAGAGGAGCCTTAAGTTTTAAGACATAAGAAAAAATTGTTTACATTAAGGACCAACATCAAGAAAGACAAAGTTACTTATAGAAAGAATAGGAGGGAGTATTATTGTAGAATTAATCTTATTTGACAGCAATTTTAGTTCATGTTTAACGAGTTCACATTATGTGTTTATTAGGTACTTATACCTCTAAATAGAGGTATGGACATATTTTTTTTTATTATATATATTCTAATTATTTAGATTTAAATTATATGTGGCTTTAAGATATATTTTTCACCCAAAGTATCTCAAATTAATTAATTTTCATAATGCGGTGTTACGACATAAATGCAAAACTGAAAACTAATTAATTTGAAATACTGGGTACAAAAAACATCTCAGAAAGTAGCATATAATTTAAATCTAAATACATACAATATATAAAAAATAAAAAAAATATGCTCATACCTCTAATTAGAGGTATAAGCACCTAATAAGCATATAATTATAAGCACATAATGTGAACTCAGAGGAAAAGATATTTATGGAGAACAACCATAAAAATTGTAATTATTTAGAAGGACCAAATATAAAAATATAAAATTAAGAGTACTAAAATGCCCCTAACAAAATCTTCAAAGAATCCAGCCCCTATAGTATCTTCCCCATTCTATTTTTAAAACTAATACAAAATTTGAAGTTTCAATAAATTAAAAAATACTTTTCTCAATTTTCATTTTCACAACTTGAATATATATCTATATGTAAAAAATTTATGCATTCTTCGATTTGTATAAATTAAAAGTTTTTCAAAAAATCAACAAAAATTTTAATTAAAATGGAATTATAAAATCTTAATAAAAGTTAAGGTCTTCATAATTTATCATATATGTTAAGTTTGTATGGTTTATTTTTATTTTAGAAGCAATCTATGTGGGTTAAAAAATTCATGTAATGTTAATAAAGTTAAGAAAATCTAATTAACCTATTATATCCTAAAAAATATGAAATAAGTTTAGTTTTTATTTTTATAAAAAGAACTTAATTGATATCATCATTGATAATATAAATCAGGCAATTTGATGATATAAATTGGTGAAAAATAAAAATTAAGAAAAATATGAGTTTAACAGTTGTTAATTAAATAATATATTAAAAATTAAAAAAGATATGATATATCATGATGGACAGTTTTAGTTTTTTTTTTTAAAAAAAAAAAATTTATAAATACAAGAGATAATACATGAGGTTTGATTAGGGCAATTTAGTAATTTAAAATTTATATTATGATGTCCAATCCTTCTAAGTAATTACAATTTTTATGATCCTTTATAATGAATATTATTTTCTCTAAGTCTTTTATTTTAATTTTCCCATAAGAAAAGATGCGAAAACAGATCGATATTATAATATAATATATGACAGGTGTACAGTATAACTATCAAATATTTACCACATACTTGACGATTTGTCCAAAACTTAGGCTAACCTGGTCACCTAAGTACTTGACGGTTTTAAACTTATAACTGTAGAAAACTGAAAAAATTCCTATTATTTGATTCAGAGCAAAAACGAAGCCTCCATAAAATAAGACTAATTATGCCAAAGAAAGCTTTGATTCCAGCATCTCTCAAGCAAGAAATTTACAGGATGGGGTGTCTCTCTGCTTCGATTCAGATTTGGAGGATGAATAAGCCAAAGATGAAAACTTGGTTAATTGAAGGAAAGGTGTGAGCAAAATTTGGCATTGCTTGTTGCCTGAAAACCAGATGGTCGATCGATTCTAGAGAGTTTGATTGGTCACCAAAAAAGAAAAAAAAAAAAAAAAAAAAAAAAACTAAAGTCAGACTTGAAACTTTTGAAGACAATAAAAAAAATGATCGTCCGCCTAGAATGCATTCTTTTGCCTTATGTTTTTGTTTGTTTGTTTAATTTTCTTATTAATTGAACCCGAACAAATGAATATTGCCGGTTGCTGACGTCGCACGTGAAAGTTACAATTTTATTTATGATAATAATTTCATAATATTTCAGTCTTATCTTTCACGAAAGTGTTCATGAGTTATCAAGATTTTTTAATTACTATCTAATAGGATTAGTTGGGCACTGTCACAATAAAGAAAAGTGAAATGACTCAGCATCTCACCTTTCACAATTAGACTATAATAAATTGTTTTCTAGTTGACACAGAGACAAAAGTAGATGACCTCAAAGGCAGAGAGATACCTTCCTTGCAATTACCCTCTTTTGTCTTTTTTGAGAAATACATGGGATTCAAATAATTAATTACTATCTCTTCCTGCATATTTCTCAGAATATTCCGAAGCACAAAGTAATTAAAAGTCAAACTTCCTCTTTAAATGTTCTCTCAATCTATCTAAACCCGCTTTGTATCAAACTCTTTTCACATGGAGAGGAAGATGATCAATGGAGAGATTCCTTACAGTTTGGGCGCACATAGAAAAATTTTGGAGTGATCATTTCTCTTATCGATGAAGGCTTCTGAAATTATCTTAAAATTTAAAATCATTCCTAGTTAACATTTTTCATTATATTCAACACCAAGAGGAGATACTTTTGGAAAAATAAATGGTCTTTCATGAAAGAACAAAGAAGTTACTGTGAATGGCTTACCAATTGGCAAATAAAAAAAAATACCCGTCCTTATCTTGCTTGCTTTTACCCTCTTTTGTCTTGTTATCTAACACTTTAACCCACAAATAAGATAAAATTCTAATTCATTGGAAATCATTTTAGAATTTTGAAATCTTCCATAATAAATAATTTTTCCAATCTTAAATGTAGGAACAAGTTAAAATGTTCACTTGGGGCTGTATATAGAATACCTCAATTTAATTTGTATCAGAAACTTATAATTTTTTTCTCAAATTTTCCCATGCATACTAAAAGGAGGGTTTATAAGGGCTAATTTTGAATGCAAATGGTTACATAGGATCATAATCATATTTCTACAAATAGCTAACTTAATTAATTTTATTAACTTTCTTAATATCTTTCAATTGTTATCTAACTTATTGAATAAGTTAAATGGCCCATCAAATTGAATTCATGTCATCGTTTATTCCATTCATAGTTGAAGTGGCTCAGTGGCTGGTGGGTGGTCCATGAAATTAATCAGTGATCTGTTGTGTTTCTTTGTTATTCTTTTACATTTTTGCTTTGCAAAATGGATTTTTTTTAAATAAAAAATTTCTAAGTGTTCATGTCGGTTTTTTAACCAATGACTTTAGAAAGTATCGTGCTCTCTGTTTTTATAACAATATTGAATCAGCTTCAGGCCACTATATTTCTTTGAAGTTTCCACGTTCCCTGTACATTCATGGGTATCTATAACCAAGGCAATTAGAACAAAAAAAAAATATATTTAGGACTATCTAAGGGAGGCAAAATAATTTAGGACATCCAAATTCGAAAATAAAAATAATTGAAAATACGCTTCCTTGTTTTCTTCCTTGCAACTTCCTCTTCAAGTGTTCTGTCAAACAATCTAAACCAGCTTCACTCTACTGCTTCCCATCAAATTCTTTTCACTCTCAATCATCTAGGCAATTACTTTTGAGTCACCAGACAAAACAAGGCATGGAGTTCGCTCCCAAGGTGGGAGAAGCACTTCTCTCTGCTTCTGTGAACAACTTACTTAATAGGACTACCCCAAGCGAGTTTCGAGATTTCATGAAAAATAGAAAGCTCAATGTCTCTCTCCTGGATGAGCAGAAGATAACTCTGTTAATGATTGGTGCAGTCCTTAATGATGCAGAGGAGAAGCAAATCACCAGTCCTGCAGTGAAGGAATGGCTTGAAGAGTTAAAAGATGCTGTCTATGATGCAGAGGATTTACTGGATGAAATCAACACCGAATCTCTGAGACGCAAGGTGGTGCAAAGTTCTGAAAACGTCGCTAACAAGGTGCGATCCTTCTTTTCTTCTTCTTTTGGTGAATCTTGCTGGAGGCTGAACTCCAAGCTAGAAGAAACATCCCGAAGGCTTGAACACTTTGCTAAACAAAAGGATATCCTTGGTTTGCAAAGTGTCAGCTTGAGAGTGCATAAAACAGCCACAACATCATTGGTAAATGAATCTGTTGTGGTTGGTAGAGAGGATGATAAGGAGAAACTGTTGCAAATGCTCCGATGTGATGAAGATCCAAAGGGTAATGCTATAGGAGTGGTCACTATATGGGGTATGGGGGGCCTCGGTAAACCTACCCTTGCTCAACTCCTTTACAATGATGTCAAGGTGCAAGAGCATTTTGATTTGAAGGCTTGGGCATGTGTTTCAGATGATTTTAATATCCTTGAGGTGACCAAGAGTCTTATTGAGATTATTACTTCCAAAGTCTATAATACTAAAAATCTTGAACTCTTGCGTGTGGAATTAAGAAATATCTTGAGCAATAAAAAGTTTTTGATTGTGTTAGATGACCTATGGAATGAAAAATATAGTGATTGGGATGATGTCTTAACTCCTTTTCACAGTGGAAGGAGGGGAAGTAAGATCATCGTAACAACTTGTCAATCAAGAGTTGTTGAAATCACGCATACATTTCCTGCACATAAATTGAGTTGCCTCTCAGATGATAATTGCTGGTTATTACTTTCCAAGCATGCATTTGCAAATGAAGATCCAAACAAATATCCTAAGCTAGAAGCAATTGGAAGGAAAATTGCAAGAAAATGTGGTGGCCTCCCAATTGCTGCTAAAACAATAGGAGGTCTTTTGCGCTCAAAAGTGGATAAGGAATGGAATAAAATTCTGAATAGTAACCAACGGGAGATACCAAATGATGATGTTCTACCTGCTTTGCGTTTGAGTTATCTCTATCTTCCGTCACATTTGAAGAAATGTTTTGCTTATTGCTCAATTTTTCCAAAAGATCGTTTGTTGGACAAAAAGGAATTGGTCTTGTTATGGATGACTGAAGGCATTGTGCAGCAACCTTCCCATATGGGGAAAACATTTGAGATAGAAGCAGAAGACTACTTCAATGAATTACTATCTAGGTCATTCTTTCAACAATATGGCGGTAATCCAAGAAAGTTTGTCACACACGATCTCATCAACGATTTAGCCAAATTTATATCGCGGGAGAGCTGTCTTCAATTTGAAGGAAATGAAGTCTCAAAATCTACATGACATTTATCGTTTTCCCAAAAAAGATATAGTGGCTCTAAAGATTTCAAGAGCTTTCTCCATCTAAACTGTTTGAGGACTGTTCTACCACAAGATAAATTCGAGAGATTGGAAATATGAATTCAAATACCGGCGACCTACATGTAGTTTGACCAAAAAGGTGCTCCATGACTTGTTCACAAAACTTAAATGTACAAGAGTATTGTCCTTATCAAGGTATACCAATGTCGTTGAGGTACCAAATGCAATTGGCAATTTGCAACATTTACGATATCTTAACCTTTCCGAGACTTCAATTATAAGGTTACCTGATGAAGTCTTTACACTTTACAATTTGCAAACATTGCTTTTATCAAATTGTAAGTATTTTAATGAATTGCTAGAAAAAAATAGAAAACCTTATTAATTTGCGTCATCTGGACATTAGCGGAACTGCTTTGAAGGAGATGCCCACACAAGTTACAAAGCTACAGAACCTTCAAAATTTGAGTACCTTTATGGTGGGAAAATAGCTGGATGGATTAGGAATTAAAGAGTTGAAAATGCTCCCCCATCTACAAGGTAAACTTTCCATTTTGAACTTACAAAATGTTGTTGATTCTTTGGATACTTTGGAGGCAAACTTGAAAAGGAGAGAGAATATTGAGGAGTTAGTATTGGAATGGGATTGTGATGCTCAGGACTCACAAGCGGTGAAAAATGTACTCAACATGTTGCAACCTTCAACAAATTTAAAGAGATTGACCATCAAGCATTATGGAGGCACTGGATTTCCTATTTGGGTGGGAGATTCGTCATTTATAAATATTACCTTTTTATGTTTGACTGATTGCAATAATTGTTTTTCGCTCCCACCATTTGGAGAGCTATCTTCTCTCTTGGAGCTCTCAATTGAAGGATTGGGATCCATAATTACAGTTGAAGGTGAGTTCTATTGCAGCAAAGGAGAGCCCTCTTCATTTCTGCCATTTCCATCTTTGGAGATTCTTAGATTTGAAAACATGCCTATTTGGGAGGAATGGACACTCTTTGGAGGTGAAGGTGAAAAATTTCCTTTCCCTCGACTCAAACAGTTAAGTCTATATAATTGTCCTATGTTGAAGGGAGACATACCGACATCCTTCCATCCTTGAAAATCGTTTCTATATCAAACTGCAAATAGTTGGAAGCGAAATCAACAGCTTTACAATTGATCACGTCTATTGAAGAATTAAAAATTAAGCAAGGGGAACATGGGTTATTAGGAGCATTTGATCATTTCCCTCTGGACTCTTTGAAATCTCTAACAATTAAGAAGGGTGAAAGCTTGGTCTTTGCCAAGAACAATAATGGGTAGCCATTGTTTTCAAAAGTTGTATCTCAAAGATATCCCATCAATCATGTCCTTCCCAATTGATGGTTTGCCCGCTTCTTTGCAACGCCTTGAAATTGAAAATTGTGAGAAATTAGAGTTCCTACCTCGGGATTCTTGGCAAAACTACACATCACTTGAGTATTTGATAATTACAAAGAGTTGTCATTCCTTGAAATGTTTTCCATTAGGTTGTTTTCCCAAGCTTAAATGGCTCTACATTTCCCGTAGTCATAATTTGGAGAGCTTTACACATGTTGGGGGGTCTGCTCTTCCCTTAGAAACACTATGTCCAAAGTCAAAGAATTTAGATCAATGTCGAATTACACATTGACTCCCTTGCCAACCTTCACTCTTGTCTCTAAATTGTGTTCGGAAGTTGGAATCACGCCTCAAGCTGGTTTGCCCTCTAACTTGAGAAGATTGACTATTGGAGGCTGCGATGGACTATCTTCTATACCAATTGAAGATTGGGGCTTTCAACGGCTGACTTCCCTTTATGAATTTCAAGTTTTAAATAATGGAAGTGAAAGCATTCTCCATAATGTTTTGATGAATCAATTACTACCCACTTCTCTTGTGCGTATCATCATCAAAGATGTCTCCAAACTTAAATTGTTAGAAGGAAAGCTTCAACACCTTACTTCTCTTCTAGAGCTTTCCGTTTGGAAATGTCCTAACCTTGAATCCTTGCAGAAGATGCGCTGCCATTCTCTCTCTTGTGGTTGGAAATCAAAGAATGTCCAAAATTAGAAGAGAGATATGATTATAAAAAACAGAAACATTTGTTCAAGATCGCTCATATTTCCACTATCAAAATTAATGATGAATACTATGATCCTTGATATGCTCTGCATTCCTTCAAAAGGTGAGCTCTCAAATTTCATAACAATTAAACATGTTTTAATATCTGGTAGTTCATCCCCTTTTTTCTTCTTTTTTCACAATGCACATGAAAATTATGATATATTCCCTTCCTGATCATCGAATTGATATCAACACTATAAGGCTACATCTTAACAACATATCAATGCTTCTGCAACATTTTTTAGGGGAAAAACTCTGAATATTGTGAAACAAGTTGTTTAATTTTCCTTTGAATACAACAAAACAGACGATTTATCAAAATAAAAGTGGTATCATGATAACTGTTGTCTCAAAATTTACAATTATAACTTGCACATTAAATCTCTTTGTCTACAAATAAATCGTATCTTGATTTCACCTACTTGCTTTTTCATACTAGCCAATATATACTTAATATTTGATCATATTTTTTATTTAAAAAAATTAGAAAACATGTATTTCCCCCTTTGTTCAGTGACTTGATCATACTAATTTCAATGTTTTTAATTTAATATAATTATCGTATATATGAAGCTTTCAGAAATTACTTGTAAATCACAAAGCTAAAATTTGACTGACAATTTTTTTTTTCCACTTTTCAGTGACTTGATCTAAAATTTCAAAAGGAGAATGCTGTTGGCTTTGAATAAGCAGAGCAATGGCCAAATGTTTCTTGAAGATCTCACAGATCTTAATTAGGTAATGCGTTTTGTTAAAACTAACCCACTTTTTAAATTATTTTGCTGGAAAGCTTACAGGTGTTATTGAATTTAATCTAATATTGTGTTTTAATGAACCATGTCAAAATAGGGGAGGGAACTAAACTAGTTGAATTGCTCCGTTTTGAATAACAGAGTTATGGAATGTGAGAAGCAATTAGGCAGGTAAGAACAGTAATCCAAGAGTTATAGGAAAACAAATTATGGATGATCACTATTTTCGTATGTTACCTGCAGAAAAGAGGCATTGTTTTGCTGGTCATTAATTAATCATTTTATACGTTGGATAGAAAATTTGATTGCTGGTGTTGTGATTTTCTTCAGATTTCAACATGAAGGAGGAGTCTCATCATTGTTCAATTTGGAGTATTTGAGTGTTTAGAGCGCGTTTTAATTGCCTAGCTATTCCAAAGCAATTTATATAGCCAACTTAATTTTTTTTAATTTTTTTTTTTACACATGTCGTACTAGTTTGGGGTGATGAGTTGGCTAAAACTCCATGTAAAATTTTTAGAGCTGTGATTTTTTAGAATTTTAGGTATTTGCACGGTTTGTAAATCTTACATGGGATTGTAATTGAATTTTTATAGTGGGAAAATCTCTTGAGTATTTTTTCAAGAGGATTGGATGTAGGTCAAGTGATCAAATCAGGATAATTCTTGTAGTGCTCAATTCTCTCTTCCTTCATCTCTAATTTATCAAATAACTTTAGTTACACATTTCTTCTCATAACACAATGTCATAATGTTTTAAATTGAATATAATAAGATCATAATATGAAGCTTCAACTAAACAGAAAAATTACTTAAAACTAACCTATACCATTCTAACAAATTATTTATCGCGGCTAGCAAAAAAAAAAAAAAAAAAAAGTTAATTCTTCTTCTTCTCTCTCTCTCTCTCTCTTTTTTTTTTTCTAAGGTAAAACGAAGTTAATTCAAATGTAGTGATATTATCTCTATTATCGGCTTTACATTCTCATATCTTCTATTATCATTATTGTGATTTTGCGGGAAAACTTTTTATTGTGATTTATTTTATGCACCTCATTTTGCCGATTTGTAAAAAGCTCATGTCCACATTAATAATTTTTTTCATTTTTTAATCTGGATTTTAAAGTTTAATTGATTAAATTAAGGTCATAACTTGTAAAGGTTTGAATACCAGCCTATTGTTCACATTGGAAAGAAAATGGGTTAAGAGGAAGATTTTTATTTGGTTAGAAGAAAATGATATAGGAAAATAAATAAAAGACCATTTTGCCCCTCTACCATAGGAATAAAATGGGTTGGCTTTTTCTTCCTCTTTCGTACTCCTCTCTGCATCGTCACCACCGTGGTCTTCTTCTTCCACCTCCATCACCCTCTCCACATCATCACCAACATCGACTTCTTTCTTTCCCTTCGTCATTGACAGATCTGCAGTGACGGCGTCAAAGAGGCCACTATCGGCTTCTTCTTCCTCCATCATCAACCACCACGATATTTTCTAATGGCTTCCTCTCCCCCAGCGTTGGAGAGGGGGTCTTCTTCCATTTTCTTGATCTACCAACAAATGCCCATTTTCCATTTTCCTCCTCTGATTTGCACTGATCCAAACGGGCTCTTAGAATTTCACATGCTCTCTCTTAAATAAATAAAAATTAAAAAGCATTTTTTTCCTAAAACTATTCATTTTTAAAACATATCTTTGAAAAGCAAATAGTGTAGTGTGTGCAGGGCTCTTAGCCTTAAGTCAAGTTTGAATCCTAAAAAAATTGTTGGACCAAAAACACTTATATGGCAGCCACGTGGCATACTCAACTTTCCGCCTCATCATCACATTCCACGTCATCATCCCACATTTTCTCTGCCCCTCTCATTCACTCTTTTCTCTATCAGCTTCCCAGTTCCCACGTTCATGAACAAAACCCAGAATCCTATAAGCAATAGTTAATCAATTCAACGAAGCAGAATCAATCACAGTAACAATGTATCACATTTTGAATTTCACTTCTGTGCACAAGCCACTGCGTTGGACTCGGAAAATTCCATCCCCTTCTCTTTTTTGCTCTTCTGATTCTCCAATGTTGCCGGTGATGAACACTTTTCCATCTACACTCTTCATATAGTCTTCACCGACCAACAGACCACGATCGCTTGGATCATCTTGCAAAATGGCTTCTTCTCCTTCTTTTTCTTAATTTCAAAGTGCTTATGTTGTTTTTGGTCAATTACACCAATGACTTGAGAAATTAGCATGCTCTCTGTTTCAATTACAACATTAAATAAGCTTCAGGCCACTAATATTTCTCAAGTTTTCACATTTCCTGCACAATCATGGGTATAACTATACAATTAGGAGAAAAGATATATAGTACTATCCAAGGGACGCAAAATAATTTAGGACATCAAAATTTGAAAATAAGAAAAATAAGGAATAAGAGGAAATGAAATATCGTTGTGTAGACTCTTCAAAGAAAGAACAGAGCGATGTTGCTGAGCATGGCCTACCACATTGAAAATAAATGTCCTTCTTATCTTCCTCGCAATTGCCTTCTGGTGTCATTCTGTGAACCATATGGAATTCAAGTAATTATTATATCTCTTCACATATATTTCCTAGAATATTCTGGGCCCTAACTAAGCCGGGAAGGCAGGTAAGAAAGCTAATTCAATGGTCACTATTTTACCTCATCATTAATACTGCCATAGTATACTCCCTCCGGTCCTAATTATATGACATTATTTGGCAGTTGGTTTTGATCTTAATTATAAGATAACTTTCTAATTTTTGTCAATTTCTTTCTAAAATACCCCTTCAATTTCTTTCTAATATATGAATGAGAGATTATGTCAAATCAGCAAAGTAATTGTAGTGTAAAATTTATATAAGGGCATTTCAAGAAAATTAGAAAAATTAACTAATTTAAATCCTATCTTTAGTCTCTACAAAATCTGTTAAATATGTCCTATAATTAGGACTGGAGATAGTAATATCTATAGTAACCACTTTAGCTAATTCAAGAGTAGGAAAAATATTATCAATGGTCACTTTTTCTGTATGTTATCATAAAAGAAGCATTGCTTTGTTGCTCATACTATTTCTTCAGGTTTCAACGTTAAGGACTTCGTGGGTATTATACAATTAACAATTGTCATGGGGCAGAACTGAATTTCCTCCTCAATTTCTATTTTACTTCAAAGCAACAATAAGGACAACAAATTAAGGTATGATAGATTTAGCTAGGGCTGTACACAATACCCGAAAACCCGGTGACCCGACCCGACCCGACCCGGACATGGACCGGACCAACCCGAAGAGGAGCAAAAAAACCCGGTCAGCCTTGGACAGGCCGGTCGACCAAGACCGGTAGGACCGGGTTCTGTAAGGGTAACCAA
Source organism: Acacia acuminata (assembly GCA_019022655.1). Taxonomy (NCBI): domain Eukaryota; kingdom Viridiplantae; phylum Streptophyta; class Magnoliopsida; order Fabales; family Fabaceae; genus Acacia; species Acacia acuminata. The sequence continues at coordinate 203,856 of JAFJYI010000384.1, forward strand.
ACCCGATTAGTCCGGTCCTACCGGTGAATATATATATATTCATTAAAATATATAATTATATATTAAGTAAAAAAAAAAAAACCCTAAGCTTAAACGACTTCGTTGGACACCCTGAACCCTATTTCCATTTCAGCCTCCATTCGACCATTATCCTCCCCGAGACCCCGACAAGTTCATTCCCATTTTCCCCCAATCGAAAACCCTAACCCCGCCTTATCTCTGACTCTCTGAGATTCAATCGGTGTTCGGTGGTGTCATCTCCTTCGGCGACAAGATCGTCGGTGGCCCGGTGAGCGTGTCTCAACTCGAAGCCGATCGTCTGTCTCCATCTCAGACATTCTTCCTTTCCGTCACAGCATTTGGTAAGTCGATTCGCATGATTCAAGCTTCGAGTTCTCTTTTTCACTCTTAGTTGGTCATTTGTTGTTCATCACTTGCGTCTTTTCCCTTGAGTTTGTTCTGTGGTTCTGTGATTTCTCATTTTGCTTTATGATTGTGTAATGGCGATGGATCGGAAAGTTCTCTTATTTTGCTTTATGATTGTATAATGTTCATCATTTTGCTTGGATCTTTAATCTTTTTCCTCAAACACACTCACTAAGTTTGGTTCTGTCATTAATAGTGATCTGTGAAGGGATCTTTAATCTTTTTCGGTTTTTGCTCAGACACACTTCCTAAGTTTATCGTTTTCCTAATCTTTTCCCTTGAGTTTGTTACGTGGTTCGTGATTTAATCTTTTTATGTTTTTCCTCGACACACTCTTAGTTTGGAATCTGTGTTTGGTATGTGTTATTAATAATTCTTATGATTCAAACCTTACTGTTCGGTGTGTCTTGAATCGTCCATGTCTGGAAAAAAGATATATTTATTTTGTTTTATGGATGGCAACGAATCAAATGTTTCTATTTATAAAAATAATTAGAAACACCCCTTCTGTTCTGATTTATTTATTGCACTGACATAAATTTCTTGTTCTGTATTAGGTAGTTAGGCAGTGTGTATAGAGAAGAAAGACATGTTTTGGTCCCGATTTCATGTTTTTACCTAACCACCTATTCTCATTCTTTTCCATCTAATTTACTTCCTGATGACTTGGATTTACGGTTTGTTCGTAACTGTTATCCTATAAATACATATATAGTATGTAACATGTCCACTAAAGAGGAGATAATGAGAAAGAATTTCCTACAAAATAACATTTCACAGCTGATGATGTTGGGTCCTTCTTTTTCTCTTCCTTTGAGTTTTTTCCCATACCTGCTCTTTGCTTAGCATTTAGGTGTGTTTTGCATTTAAGTTCTTCCTCTTGTTAGTTGCATTAGGACCGATGTTGCGTTTTGCTTAGCATTTAAGTCCTTCTTTCGCATAATCGAAGTTTTCATTTATTTTAAAGGGGAAAATATATGAAGATAAATGGTGGTTGATTATCTTTTTTCCATGTCTTGGGTACATTCTGAAATTGTAATGGAAGACCAAGATTCTTTGTCAGCAGCCTTTAACAAAGGGGTCTACACCTTCTACATCTCCTTCTCCTAGCCTTATTTCTCCCATGCTGCCACCATTACCACCAGCTGCAACATCTGTTCCTCCAACTGCTGCAGCTGAACCCTCTCAAGAGGCTCAAGTTAATGGGGCTGAAAATGCTAGGAAGAGGAAAGAACCAGAACGAAGTAAACCCAAAACATCTAAAGTTTGGGATCATTTTGTGAAGATACCTCGGAAGAAACAAATGGAGAGATAAGAGCATATTGCAAGCATTGTAACAATGACTATGCTTGTGACCCTAACAAGCATGGGACAACTTCTTTAAAAAGGCATTTGGTGAAGTGTGCAAAAAACCCTAACAAGGCAGATAAGAAGCAGCCCCTACTGAATTACTTGTCAAATAGTACACAAGGAAGGGCCTTAGTTTCACATGTGTACAATGAGAGGCGAATACGGAGAGCCTTGGCTGAGTTCATAATTATGGATGAGCTGCCCTTTAGGATTGTTGAGAAGCCTGGATTTAAGAAGTTTGTGAAGGAACTTGAGCCTCGATTTCATATCCCTTCAAGAATTACAGTTGGGAGGGATTGCTGGCAGTTATACCTTGGAGAGGTCAAGGTTTTGAAGAAGATTTTGAAGACTTGTGCAACTCGGGTTTGTCTTACTACGTTTCTTGGACTTGAATCAGAATTTTAACTACCTATGCTTGGATCGCCCACTTTATTGATCTGAATGGAATCGCACAAGAGGATCATTAATTTTTCTATGATTGAAGATCACAAAGGGGAGACAATAGGGAAGACAATAGAGAAGTGTTTATTGGATTGGGGAATTGAAAAGGTTTTTACTATTACAATGGACAATGCCTCATCAAATGCCACAAAGCATTATCATATTTGAAGAAGCGTTTGAAGAGTTGGAGGGGGCTGGTATGTCAAGGAGATTATCTTCACCTTAGGTGTTGTGCACATATCCTCAACCTAATAGTTTGTGAAGGGTTGAAGGATATGAAAGATAACTTTGAAAGCATTAGAAAGGCTGTCAAGTATGTTCGCTCATCCCCGGCACGTTTTGCAAAATTTAAAGCCTATGCTGAAGCTGAAAGGATTGATACTAAAAGCCTTGTGTGTTTGGATGTGACAACCCGCTGGAATTCAACATTCTTAATGTTGGAGGCAGCATTGAAATTCCAGAAAGTCTTTGACAGAATGAATGATGAGGATGATGACTATTGTGCACACTTTGCCCCCCTTAGGCATGAAGTTGATTCGCATGATTTTTTTATGATTGATTCAAGCGAAGTCAGCAATAATAGGCGTGAATCAAGTGATTTCTTCAAGAGGGAGCGTGATTCACGTGAAGGAAAACAGAAAAAGTGTGATGGCCCCCCAAAAGCTGAAGATTGGAACCGTGCAAGTGCCTTCTTGAGGTTCTTGAAGGTCTTTTATGATATCACATTAATGTTCTCATCTTCTATTAATGTGACTTCAAATGCCTGCTTCCATCAAATTGCACGTGTTCAACAATTGGTAGAAAGAAATGCTTTAAATTCTGATTCTCTCCTTGCTGATATGTCTCTTAACATGAAGGTGAAGTATGAAAAATATTGGGGTAAGGCAGAAATTATGAACCCTTTATTGATAGTTCTTTGTCATATTGGATCCTCGTTACAAGTTGGCTTATGTTTATCACATATTTGAGAGTTTGTTTGTTGACACCGAGGTTTGCATGGCTATGAAGGACAAGGTCCATGATTGTTTATATCGTTTGTTTGATGACTACTCTGCCTTTGTTGGTGGCTCTTCTTCATCTTCTACTGCATCTGCATCTTCATCTTCATCTTCATCTTCATCTTCGCTGATTGTTGAAGGAAATATGGAGGATCATGATCCAGGTGTTCAATGGTTAGCAGTAGTTAAACAAAGAACCTCCAATGATTGTCAAAGTGAATTGGACAAGTATCTTGCTGCATCAGATGATGTCCCTATCTCTACTGATTTCAACATATTGGCTTGGTGGAAAGTCAATTCGATGAAATACAAAGTCCTTTCCACCATGGCACGTGATCTTTTAGCCATCCCTGTTTCCACAGTTGCCTCGAATCGCTTGCTTTTTTAGCACCGGAGGTCGTGTGGTGGATCAATATCGAAGCTCCTTGTCACCAAAAATGACTGAGGCTCTTATTTGTTCTCAAAATTGGCTTATTCCTGGGCAATCACTAGCTGAACTCGCTGAACAACTTCGTGAATTTGACAATTTTGAAGAGTCTGGTAATATTTAGTATAACTAGTTCTTTACTTCATATCTTTGTGAAAACAAATTATAATTTTATGTATTTTTTTACTTTTTTTCAGATGCTTCATGTATGACTGATGTTGGATCTGCATCTGCTGTCACGTCCATGGAAGAACTTGATTAAAAGCACATTCTGTTGGAGCTGCTGTTTGTAGTAATTAAGGACTTCTTAAAGTATGTCACCTTTAGAATTATGGACTTTTTCTGCCTTTTGGACTTCTGGTTACAGACTTGTAATATGAGATTTTAACTCTTTAATATTTAGGGTCTTGCCCTTTGAGTATTTTGATGATGTTTGTTATCAAAGGGCAGGTTATGGATGGATATTTAATGCATGAATCCTGATGTCTGATGTCTGATGTTGAATTGTTGATGTTAGTTTTGATTGATGAATTGAAAAATTCATCTATAGGTAGATGCAATGATCTGTATTGTGCTTGCAAGTTATCTATAGGTAGGTTTTGGATGGATATTTTGTTGGATTGAAACATTCATCAGGTGCAATTATGTGGAATGTGAATTGAAACAGCATTCATGAATGATTTGTATTTTAGGTTTTTAAAAAAAATTGGTTTTTTCAGATGAATGATGTCCAGATTAATGATTTTTATTTTATGATGATCATTTAGGTTTTGAATTGATGGTCGTGATATATATTTTTTTGATATATTGATGCCCGATCGAATTATTTGAGTTCAAAAAAAAAAAAAACAAACAAAACAGATCAGGTTTTACAAAAAAATAAGACAATATGGATCGGGCCAGGAGATGGACCACTAACCCGATCAGTCGGCTTGATCTGGTCGACCCGGAAAAAGACCGGTTTCTTCGGTAGGCCAAGCTTCGGGCTGGTTTGTCCAGCCCGATCCCTCTTTGGACCAGACCACGGGTCCATGACACCCGGCCTGGTCTGGTATATGTACGACCCTAGATTTAGCATTAAATTAAGCTCAATTTATTCAGATTAGTTTTTTTTTTTAAAAAAAAAATTTAATACTTTAATTTTTGTAGACATCACTATGTATTGAATAATTGGCCACTGGCAAATTTTAGATGTTCATTTTAGTATATTTAGACAGTGACTTGAAATGAATATGATATTTTGCTTTCATAACTCAATTCAAATGATAGATTTGTAGTGTTTTTATTGAGTTGAGCTAAGGGTTGGTAAGAAACTATAATAAACCATCTATGTTAATATACACAGTCTTGTAGTTTTGAACTGAAAATGTTTTCTTAAATATTCCACTATTAATATATTCTTTACAGACTTCTACTTATATACAATTTGTACTTGAAGATTTTTGTGACGTAAACCCTTCCAAATTTTGGCATTTCAAGGTAAATGGTAAAATTTGGCTTACGTGAGTCTCATTGGTTAATTTACTATTTCCCATGAATTAAGAATCAAATCTCTAAATGTTAGCCTATTGGTTATGGATTTTGATGATAAGAAATTACCTTAAAATTATTTCAAATGATTATTGATTTGTTTTTGGAAATGAATCCTGATTAATTCATGTGTCTTTATTACAGAATCAAGGAACAAATGACGTATGTTGAGGAATATAGATTTGCAAAATCAAAGGAGGAGCTTTTCATCAATATCCATTTTAGCTTGGTTGAGTACTTCCTCAATGTTATTGTTGAAATTTTAGTATTTGAGTGCTTAGAGTTGCTAACTACCTAGCCATTCAAGAGCAATATATAATGCTAAAATACTTTTAGACCTGTAACTTGTTAGAGTTGTAGACGAGCTTATTATAGAACTAATAGGGATTGTAATTGAATTTTTATACTGGAAAAAGCATTTTTAAAGAGGACTGGATGTTGGTTAGAGGGCTGAACTAGGACAATTCTTTCGATATCTGATTTTTCTCTTCCATTTATCACTAATTTATCAACTAACTTTGTTTAGTTGCATGCTTCATCTCACGCTTCAAACAGTCTTAGAGTATTTTGAATTTATTATAATCAAACAATTACATGAAACTTCAGTTAAACACAAATATGACTTATTAAAAACCTATGTTTATTCCAACAAATAATTTTTTGAGGCTTGTAGAGTAACTGAAAGTTCATTTTAAAAGACAAAGTCCATCCAGGTTTAGTGAAATTATTTCTTCTATTGGCTTCTTTTTGAAAAGCTCATGTCCACGTTAATAAAATACAATAGATACGAAAATAGAATATAATATTAAGTAGCAATAATTATTCGCTTATTTAAACATTTTTAATCATGTGATTTCAAAATTTCTGATATATTTCTTATGAAGGTTTTTATTAATTTACATCTTTAAAAAATATTTCATCTGTTCTATTATATTTATTTGAAAAAGGAAAATATATAGAAATAATAAATATATTAATTATAAGACAAATGTTTATAAATATATTTCAAAATACTATTGTTTAGAAGAAAATTGTCTTGATTTTAATCAATATGCTACCGAGTCGAACGTAGGCGGAAATGAGTGAGAGAGTTGAATTTTTTGGTTTAATTGTCTCGGCTTTACTTTGCTGAGATATTTTTTTTAAAACAAAAAATTAGTTTGCGAGGGAAATAATGTTCCCTCGCAAAAGAATTTGCGAGGGAAAAAATTTTCCTCGCAAAATGGCCACTTTTTCTTCATTTGCCTTTGTTTCCTTTGCAAAATGGCTTCTTTTTCTTCTTCTTAATTTCAAAGTGATTATGTTGTTTTTTTAAATTAAACCAATGACTTGACAAATTAGCATGCTCTCTGTTTTAATTACAACATGAAATAAGCTTTAGGCCACTAATATTTCTCAAGTTTTCACATTCCCTGTACACTCATGGGTATAACTATACAATTAGGAGAAATGTATTTAGGACTATCCAAGGGACGCAAAATAATTTGGGATATCAAATTTTGAAAATAACAAAAACAAAGAATAATGGAAAATGAAATATCGTTGTGTTGTTGTGTAGACTCCTCCAAGAAAGAACAGAGCATGGCCTACCACATTGAAAATACATGTCCTTCTTATCTCCCTTGCAATATCCTTCTTGTGTCATTTTGTGAACTAAATGGAATTCAAGTAATTATTATACCTCTTCATGGATATTCCCCATAATGTTATGAGGCTCTAAGTGATAAAAAGTAATTTAATTTCCGCTTTAAATACGGGTTTCACATGTTTTCTTGTGTGAATAAGCTGTTTTCTTTGTAGCTCCTTGGTTTTTTTTTTTTTTTTTTTTTTTTTTTTTTTTTTTTTCAGGCATAAGTATTCTCTTATTGGAAACAATGATGTTCGAGATACTATCAGGTAATAAATGTGAGCACCTCTCCTAATGGAAATTCGATCCTTAATTTTCCACATTGTGAAGGATTAGCTCCTTTAGTTAGTGTAACGCCCCTAATTCTATATTCATTATGATGTCCAATTATGTACCTATATCTCTCTTTAATATAATTAGCGTGTAATTACCAGAACGTCGGCGTTTACAAATCAAAGTGATTTTGCAACAGAGAGCATGTATAATGTTTGGACGATGAGTAAAGGATAACACATGCCCAGACATATACTAGTTAATTTAAATCCCCAAAGGGATATATGCATGATACCAATTATAATTCGGGATATATTTGGTGTTAATCCCTTTGGAGGATGTTAGTTGCATTGTCCTCCCAATAATTAGTCAAATAGTTAGTAGATATTCAATCCCAAAATGTGAGAATATAAAATTCTCTTAAAATAAATCCCCTTCTTCAGGGCCTTCTTCTACAGCTCCAGTTGCATCATCTTACTTCCCGATTCAGAACTTCTTCTTGAGATTTTAGGTATGGCTAAGATTCAATTGGTAATTGAATCTTAGGGTAATGATTAATCTTATATTCAATGTGCAAATCATACATGATAAATATTTCATATAATGCAGAATAAAAGAAACAACATTTAGCAAACATACCGCAACCAGAATACAATAGCACACAGTACATGTAACGTTATCAGCGAAAGCATACATAAGTGCTAATTACGTGTATCCGAGATATGAATCCTCAGTGCTAACAAAACAAGCATTCAGTATTATCATATAAAACAACAATCCATAGCCATTTGAATAAAACACATGACTCAGGCATACAAACCCGACCATTAATCCACAAGACATGAACATACAAGACATATATAAAAACACAAAGAATCGGAGATTAAGTTACCAACCTTGATTTTGCATAATGAATAAAATGCATGTCCTTAGAAAATCAATCCCAAACTTCTCTCGAAATCTTGTAATATTTCAATCACATTATTAATTTTTCCATATTTTCTATGATACAGAACAAATACCATATTACTTAAAGTAATAGTCAAAGGGTTATTTTCACCACTTTCAACCTTTTTACCCTTAGTGGACAAGTTATCTAACTTTTAACTTTATTTTCCTTAATTTCGGATTTCTCACTTTTCGGCCAGAATTTTTCAGTAGCTTTGAAAATCATAATTTTATGCATATAAATCCAAATGATGTGATTCCAAAACCTATATGACCATTGATATGTCTATTTTCATGGAAAAATATTTTCAGAAGCTTGAAAAATTTGAGTCACTCCCAAATTATTTATTTTTCACCACTGTTCAAATTGCACTTCCGAAACATGGTCCAACTTCAAAAATTATTTTCTCTTTGTACAGAGTATAAAATAACATGTTACCTATCCAAATAAATCTCTTCATGTCTACTATAAACATGAAAATTTTCATGAATTTTGGACTTTATTTACTTATTCAACGGTTCACAAAGGTCGCCTCTCAAAATATTAAACCGGTAGTTTTAAGGCTTTTGTAAAATCTATGATTTTATATGCCAAATCACCTTCCAACTCAATATTTTGCCTTTAAACATATTTTTAAACCATTTGGGCAGAACCTCCCCTTAAGATTTGAGGTTTCCAAATCAAGGACAAATTCCCATAAATCAACAACAAATTCAAGAACATACCAAATAGGATTAAGATTATCTCTTACCTTGACTTGTTTTGTGTTCTTGCAACTTCCTCTTCTTCCTTGACTCCAAATGTTTCAGCCGCCTCTCCAACAACACCATACAATAGTTTTTTGAGAGATTAATGAGTAGGAGATGGGAAGAATTAGAAGAAACAAGATCATAGCTCAAGATCTTACCTTAGTTCTTCAAGTTCCTTCTTCTTATTTCTCTTTTGGCTAAGTTTTTGTTCCTCTTCTTGCTTTATCATGCCCAAATGAAATTATACATGAGGGAAGGAGTATGTCTAATGTTTTAGGCTACTTGGAAGACAAGCTTAAGGGTCTCAATTAAAAATTGATCAAAGTGCCTTCAAAATATCTACCCTCTCTTAGCTTCTTCAACAAGTATGCTAACTTTTCCTTGCTCTTTCTTATTTGGGCGAAATATAGAGCTTGTAGAGCAAGAGAAATTATTTTGGATATGTGCCATAATCTTATGACATAAGATCCTTAATTATGCCTCCTAATTACCCAAGAAAATCAAGATTATTTTAAGATAATTGTACTTTTGTGTATTTAATCTTGATTAGCATTTCGGCTTCTCCTCTTCTTAGCAACCAAAATTTTAGGCTTCTTAGGCAAGATTGTGATGTCATTTTTATGACATAAACAAGAGCTTAGGTGTCCTCTTGTGAAATGAACAAAATACTTACAATTTTGCCCTCATTTGTGTCTTATTTCACAAGCTACATGTCTTCTTCTTTTCTCTCTACTTAGGCTGAAATATTAAGCTTCTCTCAAGCAAGGATGTGATGTCACCCTAATTGCATAATGAAGTGCTTATGTGTCCCTCTTGAACAATGACCAAAATATACCCTTTTCTCTTGGTTTCTCTTTTTGATACTTGGCACATATTAGGAGCATGCGCATGTCACCTTGGACTTTGCTTCTTGCTCTTTTACACTATGAGACATTTCTTAATTCTCTTTTCTTCGTCCCTTGTATGAAAATATGGCCCTTTTTGAGAATATCACACCTCTTGAATCGGGCCTAGTCGTCTGCCTAATTTAGACTTATTCTCTAATTTTAGTGCCCAAAATTTAGGATATTACAGTTAGACCCGACCTAGTCGATTCAACTACAACTTAATATTGTTTATAATATGTTTTCTACATTTTTGGATGGTCTGCATTAGAATATAATATTATGATAAATCATTGGAATTAAGAAGACTACTATATATAACTAATATTGTTTATAACTAGTATTGGTGGCGCTAGTCCATTTTATTTTATTTTATTTTATTTCTCTATGGAAGAGAATTGCAACTTGGAATATAAAAAAACGTACCGTAATTTTTATCAACCACATCCTAAATATGTATGTGTGTACGTTTAGTAAGTACACATACACACATATATATACAATACAGAGTAATTCCCACCATCTGAAAATCGACGGCCTGTTTGGTATGGCGAACATTTAATGAGGGAAAGGAACTTAAAGAATGGAAAGGAAGGGAAGGGAAGATTGAGAAGGAACTTAAAAAAATTGAGTTGTTTGGTAGACATGGGAATATAAGTAAGTTGAGGACAGATAAATTGTTTGGTAAGAAGAATTGGTCGTTGGTTAAGAGGGAAGTTGAGGCAAAATTCCCAAATTTCCCTAAAGAAAAAAAGCCCGAAAAAAAACTGGAATTAAATTTTTTTTTTTTTTTTTGCCATTGGAAAAAAAGGAGCCCTAAACCAAATCATGGTGTGGTTCAGATCGAAATTGCAATGAGACGTCAACAGGAAATAAAGGGCAACAAGCATAACACACTAGTGCAAAAAAGGCTTTTAAGACCGGACAAAAAAGGGGTCGTAAGACCGACATGCGACCGGTCTTGTTCCAAGCCGGTATTAAAAGTCTACCATTTAAGACCGGACTCGAACCGGTCTTAAAGAAACTATTTTAAGACCGGACATTTAAAAACGTCGGTCTTAAAAAGTTGTACTAAATAAAGCCGAAATATTTTTTGTTCGGTCCTAAAGCTCAACTTTTAAGACCGGCCAAAAAATAGGCCGCTCTTAAAAGATCGTAATTATAAGACCGGACAGGACACATACGGTCTGAAAAATAGCGGCTTCTAAGACCAGATGACTAATTATACACGGTCTTAAAAGACTGACTTTCAAGAGTGGATGATAAATACATCCGGCCTTAAAGATTTTGATTTAAGACCGGACGTCTAAATATACCGGTCTTAAAAGACCAACTTTTAAGACCGGGTTTAATATCAAAACTCAAAAGTAGTCCCGACCTTTAAGACCGGTCATATAATTACATCCGGTCTTAACAAGTGAACATTTAAGACCGGCTTATTATTTCCGGCCTAAATTTTCCCGAATTTTTCCCCTCGTTGTTCTTCCCGATTATATATATACACAAATCCACCACCCAATCCAAGACATAAAAGTCGATACTTTAAGCTACAAGCTATGAACAATTATTTGAATAAATTGAATTGGAAAAAGAATACAAATATTATTCACCATGAGCTATTTGGCCTCTTAATTAATGATTACTATGACTACAACACCTAAATTAATTCATACAATAAGATAACTTACTTACAAATACAATAAGTTACAAGTACAACATACATGCGCCCAAAATAATATTCACCATGCCTTCATCTCGATTCCCCCACCCAACAACGTAACATCCTCTTATATAACATGCCCCTTTGGATCGGATCCCGCCACAAAAATAAAACAAGAACAAAATTCATAGTAATGACATTAACTATGAACATAGATAGAAGGAATATAATATATATAGTTAAAGCCTTAAAGTCTTCAAAGAAATCTGCATATGAATATTACCTTATGAATTGACTCTTTTATAAAGTGATATCTTCCCATATCCCTTCTTGATGATCACTTCTTATGCCGGGTTCATTATCCGCTTCATCTTCTTCGTTCATGTCCGGTAGACCCTTGAAAAAGGAGTACTCTCAGGAATACCATAATTTGAATTCATTTCCTCATCAATATCAATGACCCTCTTTCCTTGGAGAGCTACTGCACCACATTTTATTTTCTTGATCGGTGATATAGAACACTTGTTTTGCCCGGTCTCGCCATAATAAAAGGTTCATCTCCAAAACTTCTACCATTGACATCGACTAATGTAAATCCTAGCCGATCGATCCGAACACCATTATTGACATTAACCCACTTGCATTTGAAAATGGGAAATCTAATTTTCACATAGTCCACCTCCCAAATCTCTTCAATAACCCCATAATATGGCATGACCGCCAATAAAGGGCTCTTGTCTTTCGAACCGGAGAAGTGCATAGATTCAGCCTCTAACATAACACCACCGTTCCGATCGTGCTCGTATCATCTAGGGACTTCGTGTAAAATGTATAACCATTGATCACATACGAATTCCAACTTATGACATCAACCTCGTGACCACCGCTAACCATTTGATTGTATCGTAAACACATTCCTCTCCCTCGACCTTTTGTTTGAACCAGTTTGCAAAAGTTCTCGTTATGCTCCCTAATCAACCTTTGTTCACCATTCGATGATTTTCTTTCCTTACAACCTGCTTTATGTGCAGCTATGCCGGCTTGAACTTCATCGACGTTATTCAAGATGTATAAGTGGACTTGTGACAATTCATCAGATCCACACTCTTTACGGAAGCCCTCGTCTACCCCCATCAAAGATGCCGACGTTTTGGAAGCCCAATATGTCTTACTTTGGCCAAATAATCTTGACAAAATTCCATGGCTTCTTCAAACATATTTATGAACAATCGATGCTTCGGCCGGTATGCGTTCTTCACGCACCCTTTTAGGAATTTCATAGATCTTTCAATTGGGTACATCCACCGTAAATGGATAGGGCCGCACATCTTTATCTCCCTCACTAGATGAACAATTAGATGAACCATGATGTCAAAAAATGTAGGAACAAAAAGCTTCTCAAGGTGGCACAAGATAAGATATCCTTCATTCTCCAATTCATCCAACTTTTCAATCTCAAAAACTTTACCACAAAGCGCATTGAAGAAGACACAAAGTCTAGTCAAAACGACCCGAAGATCATATTCGGCGATGCCTCGAATAGCTATGGGAGTAGCCGTTGCATCAAGACATGACAATCATGAGACTTTTGGCCTACTAATTTCAAGTCCTTCATCGATACAAGCCTCTTCAAATTTGAAGAATACCCCGTGGGAACTTTTGTGCCATGTAAACACTCACAAAAACTTCGTTTCTCATCCTTAGACAAAGTATGAGAAGCCGGGGACAATAAGTTCTCTTCCCATCGGCCTTGGATGTAACTCTTCGCGTATTCCCATTGCTATCGATCCAATCTTGCCTTCACACCATCCTTGGAACTACCTTGTATGTTGAGAAGCGTGCCGACAATACTATCACATACGTTTTTCTCCACATGCATGACATCAATACTCGTGTCTCACATCAAGATTGCGCCAATATGGAAGATCGAAGAATACAGATCTCTTTTTCCATATATTTGTTTCTTTTCTACTCTTTGCGTCTTACCGAATACGACATTGATATTTTTCACCTTTTCATAAACTTGCTCCCCAAACCAATGCCACCGGAGCATCTTCATACTCTTGGCCACCAAAAAAGGCTTTCTTCAATCGACGATATGGGTGGCCCCGTCTAAGAAATCTCCTATGTCCAAGATAAACCGTCTTTCTTCCATGTTGAAGTTGATGGTAGCGTGTGCCTTCTTCACAAACCGACATGCTTTATGGCCTTTTACACTATACCCCGACAAGTTCCCATATGCCGGGAAGTCGTTTATAGTACAAAATATCATGGCTCGCATTTTAAACACCTCCTTCTTGAAAGAGTCAAAAACATCAACACCTTCTCGCCCACAACTCCTTCAAGTCTTCGATCAAGGGTGAAGGTAAACATCAATGTCATTTCCGGGTTGTTTCGGTCCCGAAATCAACATAGACAAGATGATGTACTTTCGCTTCATGCATAACATTGGAGATAAGTTGTAAATAATCGTAGTACAGGCCATGAACTATGTATGCCGCTAAGGCTTCCATATGGATTCATGCCATCCGTGCTAAGGGCAAGCCTAAGGTTCCTAGGTTCTTCGCCGAAGTTCGGAAATAATTGATCGATTTTCTTCCATTGAGAAGAATCGGCCGGATGTCGAAGCTTTCCATCGAAATCCTCTCATCTCGCATGCCACCTCAAATTTTTTGCATCATTTTCATTCGCAAACAACCGCTTGAACCTTGGTATGATTGGAAGATACCACAACACTTTTTGCAGGCCCCTTATTTGACTTGTACCTTGGGGTTTCACATTTCGGACAATTCTCGCTCCTCTTCAAACTCTTTTCTATACAACACGCAATCATTCGGCATGCATGGATCTTTTTGTACTCCATCCCCCTGGACAAAGTATTTTCTTAGCATCATAGTATCGATGCGGCAACACATTATCATCCGGAAGCATGTCCTTAAAAGCCTCAAGCATTTCGAAAAACTCTTGTCGCTCCATCCATGACGTGCCTTCAAGCTTACCAATTTCAATACAAAGATTCAACAATTGGTATTTTTTACACCCACGGTATAGAGGGGTCTCGCATCACCGCACATATTACCATATGCATGTGATTGATGAAAAGCCTCTTCTCCTACATCACGGATAATGTCCTCTATGTGATCATCCATATCCGTGTCATTATCATCAAAGGCCACTTCCCTATGTTGAGACCCACTTGGTATTTTTTCACCATGCCATACCCATACCGTATAAGTCTTACAAATTCCTTCACAAATTAAATGTGTGTGTATAACTTCAGGACTTAGTCGCCTCTCATTCAAACATTTTACACAAGGGCAATAAAACTTCCCACCCTCAAAGCATGGGCATTTTGTTTAGCAAATTTTATAAAGTCCCTCACCCCATTCTCGATATTCAACACTCGTCCGTTTAGCATTTATCCAACCGTGATCCATAGTAGAATTCCTATATATATAGACGGAAAGATTTAACATACATATATATGCTCAAATGTCGTTTATGTCTTTTGTTTTCTTTTTTTTTCCGGATAAACTTGCTCATTAAATGCAGAACGAAGAATCACTTTTGGTCATAAATGTATCGCAGTTGAATCCAAGAACCAAAATAAATGCATGACGAGGAAATTAAATGCATCGCGTGAAGGTCTTGTGGACTCACCGTATCATATAAATTCAAATGCGTTTGCTTAGTCTTTCTTCTCCCGCCACGAACGTTGATGTTGCAGACAGCAAGAGTAACCTAAAAACATTTATTGGTCAGTTGGGTAGGTCTAAAGTGCAATTATAATCTTCAAAATACAATATCCATTAACAACACAGAAACCCACAAGAACATTTGATCGATTTCGCTCAACCCAGGAAAAACCCAGAACGATGAGCCAGAAAATCATAAAGTTATATAACCGAAACACCTCTTACAGCTTGGTCTATAGACGTTTAGCTAAGGAACTAGAAAGTGATTGTCGAGAGAGCAACGCGAACCAGCGATGAAGTGGCGACGTAACCCGAGTAACACTTTAGGCGCGACAAGAGAAGTTCGAGAGGGAAATTTAATATTCCGCGCGACGTAGCGAGACATGTTTTATATTTGGGATTTTATTAAGACCGGAGTTTTATAATACTCCGGACCTAAATTGAGACAATTAAACCGGTTCATTAAAAAGTAGACGGTTCTATATATACAATTTTTTAAGACCGCCGTTTTATAATACTCCGGTCCTAAAATTCCTCGTTTTTGTGATTTCTAAAAAAGGATTTGGCGAGCGCAAAGAATCGAATGAATAAAAATTAAAGGAAAACAGAGTTTCTTTAATTACATATATTACTTGCATATGCACGTACACAAGAAAAAATACAAAAGAAAAACAAGCAGAAAATTATCAAAAACAAGAATTTGACTAAACATCTCCTAAAGCTTATTATCCTCCAAAGCCTTGGCGATTTCGGCGTGAACAACATTAATTTCCCACCGGAGATCAGCAAGTTTTGTCTTACTCGATTCAGCCACAATGCTTCATTAGAGGAAAGAGGAGAGGGGCCGTAGTAGTCGCGGTGGGGCCAAGAGGTGGAGAGGGGGAGCGGGAACCTCTTCATCATCCGAAGAAATAACAATGGGTCCAACGACCCGAGACTCTTCTCGTCACAATAGGACGGACTCTCGATGGAGGAGGCGCACCGTATAACGATCGACGGAAGGCACGAGCATCACGACTAAGAGCACCCCTACGAGCGGTTCTCTTGAATCTAACCATGGTTTGAGCAAGTTAAAGCAGTAGAGGTATGAGGAGTTAATTAATAAAGGCGTAGAGCTGTTCTCGATAGCCACGTACGTAGTTTGGAGTTACGAGGTAGTGAGGAATTAATAAGGAGTTATAGGTACGCGGTATAAAATTCCATTATTTAATATTTTTGCAATTCATTTTATTTTAAGACCGACATTTTTTAAAATATCCGGTCCTAAAAGTCTAAATTACTTTTAAGACCGACCTTTTATCATTAACCCGTACTTATAGGTATGCGGTATAAAATTCTATTATTTATTTTTTTTGTTTAGACCGATCTTTTATAATAAGTCCGGTCCTAAAAGTCTTACTTTTAAGACCGACCTTTTATCATTTACCCGGTACTTACACACTGCTCAAATGAATGATGCAGAGTCTCTTCGGCTTCCGCATAAACTTCCCAACTAGGCGTCTCCTCGTATTCTGATGAACAATGCGTCTCCTCATTAAAGTTTCCGGCGTTTCACATTGTTCAAGATGGGTTCTCTATTTAAACCCGTTGTTACTGTACTTTCTTCACATTCTTCTCCCCCAGTCCTCCGTTTCCTCCTCCTCCTCTTCAACCTCGCCCCCACCGTAATGGCTGCTCCCCCAGTCCTCCGTTTGCTCCTCCTCCTCTTCAACCTCAGCCCCCTCCGCCACCGCCTCCTCCAAATCCGACCGTGAAGCGCTTGGTGTAGCCATCGTGGCCCGCGTCGATCAAATCGATCGACATTTGGGCCAATTGGTTCAGCTTGCTCATACCATGAACAACAAGCCGAACATGGTACTCCACGCCAATGACGTGAACTACGATCCCGCCGAAGACGACTCCGACGACTCCGACAACTCGACGACGACGACGCCCCCTCCCTCTCCGACTACGAGAGGGATTAGTTTTTTTTTGTTGCATTTTTATTTTTTTTTTTGTGATCGCGCCCTATAGGGCAGCGTAAAAAAATTAGTAAATAAAATATTTTTAAATTTTGTTCTCGTGCGAGTTTAGTACTTTATCCATTATCTCGAACCCGGAAAGCAATAAACAAGGCAACTATGAAGGATGGATAATGGCGACTAAAAAACCTAAAATAAAAGAACGAAGACTTTAGTTAGTAAATCGATGGTCCTAAAAACACTGCCATTTTTGTCAGCTTTGGTTTCCATATCCGATTGCCTCTTGTCCTTTTCATTCTCGTCTTTCTTTTTCCGACAAAAAGGAAACAAACAAAACATTGTCCTCGTGTAAATCCAACAACAGAAATTCACAGAATACAGTTAAGAACATAAAAAAAAGGATCTTTTACCTTATTCGGATAAGAACAAACAAAGTGACTATTCTTCTCAAGGTTGGACCTTCGTTATCGTCGGTTTTACCTCCCCATGTTAGAAACAAAGTGTCCTTTTCATTATCTTCCTTCTTTTTCCGACAAAAAGACAAAAGACAAAATAAAAGGGACACCGATAATGCTGCTCTACACATGGAGAGGTAAAACGAAGATAATGAAGGACCTAGCTTGAGAGTAACGCCGTAACCTCGGTTGTCTTCAACCCTATCCATTTAATTTGTGTGAAAAGATGTATTTAAAG
This sequence comes from Acacia acuminata, assembly GCA_019022655.1. Lineage (NCBI taxonomy): Eukaryota > Viridiplantae > Streptophyta > Magnoliopsida > Fabales > Fabaceae > Acacia > Acacia acuminata. The sequence continues at coordinate 221,519 of JAFJYI010000384.1, forward strand.
GTGATTGACTTTTAAGATCGCACAAATAAAAACATACGGTCCTAAAAGTTAAGCAGACTTGTAAGTAAAGGACTTTTAAGACCGATTATTTATAAAAACACGGTCCTAAAAGTTCCTGTGACTTTTAAGACCGACCTTTTATAATACGTCGGACCTAAAAGTTCATGCGGACTTTTAAGCTTTTAGGAGCGGACACTAAAGCAATATACGGTCCTAAAAGTCTCATACTTATTACACCGAAGACTTTTTGCGGACCTTTAAGACCGGACATGTGTTAATGAACGGTCCTAAAAGTCTCAAATTTCCAACACTAAATTAAATAGCTATATCCACCATCCAATAATACATTCAGAAACCCAAAATGGACACAAGAAAATTGTTCAAAAAATTAACTAAATTTATTTATTGAATTTTACATTGCCTATGTATATTTACAAATGAATTGTTCAAAAAAATAAACAAATTTACGTAAGATCGATTATTGTTGCTACGTAATATACTTACAAATGAATTTAGGACATTAATTATTGTCCTTTTTGTGACTCTAAGATCGACCATACAGATATTCACAAAACACATTGCGTATGTGCTCCAGTTCATCATGAGAAAAGGGAGTTTTGCATTGAAACATCTCGTAACATCAAAGACAAAGAATCGAATTAACTTGCGTGCATATTTCATTTGTAACAAGAAGTTTTAAACTGAATTAACTTGCATAATATGTAACATCAAATACATTTACCTTTGCAGTTAATTTAGTATCCCCTCGCGTGGTAATATCATACATGTGTTTCATGATGTATCGCCACATAAGTTGGACGCCGGTGGTTGCCGACGGGTCTAAAAAGAACAAGAAATATATATAAGAGCATATATATATATATAGCTTAATGACCAAGTTCACAAGGCAAAAGTGTGCTACAAATATTGTACCAACCTCTCGTCGTACCATATGGGGTTGTCCCGAGTACCACGCCTTTTCTTTTCTACTCTTTGGAAGGTCCTCATGGCACTATCATCAAAATCACAAATTTATCAATGATTCACCGAAAATTCACAACAGAGATTTCGACAAGAGAATCAAAATGACATGCTTACTCGTTGATGGTCTCGCACCAACGTAGGCAATGGCTCACCGTGAGTGGAGCATAAGAAGATAACTTTATGCTCCTCCATGCACATGAGGACCAATCGCCAAATGGCGGCTGAAAATTCACAAAAAAGTAAACTATATTCAAGTGATATATGTAGCAGAATTAAGTGAATTGCGGACAAGATTTTTGATATGTACCGTGGAAGAATGGATAAAAGTACAACTTTCTTTTCACTTCACACACCCTCTTTGATATGTACGTCTGTCTCTCCCGCATGGATGTTTGACTTGAATAGACAGGCACAAGAATCCAAAATCGTTGATCCCGCCATTTTGAACCAATTCATGATGCAAGAACCTACAATAATGACATCGATCGTGGAATTAGTATATATGTATGTATGTCTAAACGATGCATTTAAATTATGTACTCATAGATATTTAAGATACTTACTTCATAAAAATTCTAACAACCGCATCAAGAAGCTCCCGTCGAGGAAGCAGCAGGACTCAACATCAACGGTGTCAACTTGAATGGGCATAGGATGAGGGACGCCTACTACTTCATTGGCAAAGCCACGATTTATCCTTAAAATATCCACTCTTCATCGATCGGATATTTTTTCCTCGGCAAAGCAGCCCAACTTAGCAAGTAGGGGATAGAGCTTGAGGAGGGGATGGAGCTTGACGAGGGGATGGAACTTGAGGAGGAGGGGTTGAAGCTTCGGAGCAAGTAGAGACATGTACAAGCTTCACCGGCCAAGGGATGAAGGTTCCCTTGACATCACTCACAAGCTTCACTCATCGTTTGGAGAGGGAGCCGTGCATCAATGATCACCTTTTCAACCGACACTCGACTTCATCATCGCATTTGTTGGTGGTGTACAGTTGATCCCAAGTTGTGAAAGTCCCTTTTGCAACCAATAATCGTCCATCATGATGATCGGGATCCTCCACATAAAGGTCACAAGGTTGCTCGATCGTCCAACAATGCAGCTCCCTCTAGTGCTCCGCACGGTTGCAGTGAGTGTGTGAAGGGAACACCGGTCTCTCGGACGATTGCTCAAAAGCAGCCTCACCGACTCAGTTCCTCCTTCATCCGGCTCATCTCGGATTGAAACATTGCGCTCATTGAAGCTTTATTAGCCGCCGCCGGTCCATCTCCTCCCGGTAACCATACTTTGTCTATGGCGTTTGGATGTACCAAAGACTTGCTTTATGCCTACCCGTCCTCCAATCCCCCTTACACGCCCGGTGATCCGATTTTCCGGCCGCAACGGCCGAACATCATTCCTCCCGTCCGACACAAAAGATCCCTCTCGCTTCTTTCTTTTTAAGATCTTCCCGTAAGATACGTATAACGAGAAGCTTAGTAATGAAACATGTTTAGTAACTAAAAAATAACAATAACGATACTTACAATTCTTTTCAAGAACTAGACGAGTTTGTTCACTCGTGTAGGCGCCGCTTGGCTTTTGCCGAATATGCAACCACAAATCCTCGCGACGTATTGGAGATGGAGGAGCATGTATCACGTAAGGATTGGATTCTCGCTTCATCATCCAATCTCTTCCGCTTGGCAGCCATCAAATCTTTTTCGGCCTTTTGATATCCGTCGCGAGAAGCCCTATGAGGGCAATCATTCTTTCTACCTATCTCCCGTGCTTGTTCCCTTCTTTTTCGTGAATCAGATTGAAAACATCTATTAATTATGAATTCCAGCCATGCATGTCACTAACGTAAATTAGAGAACTTCGCTTCATATGAACGTCAATCAAACAAGTAGTCAAATTCTTCACTTCATCAAGTTTCAACATTTTATTTAAGGAAGATGTAGAATTGTAGAAGAAATTGGAGCTATGTTTTGTAGTGCTAGCTAGATAGATAGGTTAAGAAACAAAAGAGAATTATGCTTATAGAATAATACAAACTTGATCCTTTTTAAGGCATCCAATACAAACATTAGATAGTAACAATTGGGTATATAAAGTTTCCCCTTTTAAGACTATTCATTTCCTCCTTTGCAAGACAAACCATTACACAATTAATACCTTCTCATCAAGTAATTTACCTTTTCGGGTTGACATATCGACTTCCATAGACAAAGGCTTACGTAGAATAATACAAACTTGATCCTTTTTAAGGCATCCAAGTGGGATCAAGCGGATTCCCATTAGATAGTAACAATTGGGTATATAAAGTTTCCCCTTTTAAGACTATTCATTTCCTCCTTTGCAAGACAAACCATTACACAATTAATACCTTCTCATCGTAATTTACCTTTTCGTGGTTGACATATCGACTTGCATAGACAAAGGCAGGAAATGTATACTTCTATTCACACACCGAACCATTATATAACTAACAGGATTAGATGAACACAATAACATTCACATATCCGCACAAAGTTAATAAGCAAACAAAAGGGAAAACAAAACTAAATATAAACTCACCGAAGCTTCGTCAGAGTGGTCCGCGTAAGAACAAATTGTCGCCAAATTCGTTCATCAATAAATGTGTAAACTTCCCAAGGATGTTTGGCGGTGCGGAACATCGGAGAAAATATACGTGTTAGCGAGAAAGGTCTTAAACTTCCTCCACCGATCAGCACAATAAGACAATGTCTTGTCTTTCAACTTCGATAGTCGGTGACAGTGTATGTAACCCTGGATAGTCTCCCAAATAGGATCCTTTACATTCTTAGAGTCCACACTTTTCCACTCATCCGTCAAGATGCTAACCTTGCCGCGTGCTAGACAAACCGACAAAACTATTATATTTGCTTTTATTAGGACCGACAGTTCCAACCTTGCATCAAACCGAATCTCGAGCTTTGACCCGTAAGTCCGACTTAGGGTCACATCCATCATTCGTGTGCCTCTTCTACCACGCGTGCAGTGGCGATTACGAGCCTCATTGTGAGATGAAGAGGGTTCGTTCTCACTCACACCGCCACACCAGAATCGGCGTTGCCGGAACACGAATAGATTCGTTTTCACCGTCCATTTTCGAGACAGAAGAGAGGAATGCCCGAGCAAATGAGAGAGTAAATGGGGGCTGATGGTACGTGGGCGAGGAAGAGAGGTAATGCAACAGAAGGGTTTCGGAACGTGAATGAGGTTCTCCACAGAGTAACAAAAGCTTTCGTGCGAAGAAATGTATAACTTGCGTGGATTTTTAAGACCGGATGAAAAAGAGACGGTCTTAATATTTACATTAATCCCGGTCATATTAAACGTCCGATCTTAAAAGTTTAACCTTTAAGACCGTTCCTTTAAAACGCCGGTCTTAATATTAATGAACTTTTTCGTACCGGAAGTATCATATGTCCGGTCTTGAAAGAAAACTTTTAAGACCGTCTTTTGATAAGTTCGGTCTTAAAACTTTAGACTTTTTATATTTAAATTTTTCCTTATTATGTTTTACCGCGTATAAAATATAAGTACGGCTATATGAGATATATTTAGAAAGTAATTGAAATTTCTTTAAGACGGGGTGTCCATTTCAATTTTTAAGACCGGTTGTATTTTAGTCGGATCTCAATAATGTTTTTAAGAGCGGTGAAAAATTGGTCCGGTGCAAGAAGTTCTTTATATTTACGGAACTTGAAAGCAATTAAAATTGTGCACCTTTTAAAATGTTGGTCATTCCTTTAAGACCAACAAAAAATTATGGGGTATAACATATAAGAATAGGCAAAGCGTGAGCACTAAACTTAACCAACTCCCTGCATGCAGAAGAATCATGCTTAAACATGACATTAACTGGAGTGACGTGTTTTAAAGTTGGCATAGACAAAATTTGTAGGTTACATCCAGGAAGTAGTAGTCATAGTAATTAGATATATGTAAAAAGCCCGAGGCATCTATGATTATAGTTTATAACTTAGGAAGTTAGTCACTACTAACAAATTTAATAACCATTGAGGTGTAAAATATGCATATCATGATGATGGTTTAAGAAAAGGTCAGCAAAATTTCAAAAGCATTGACAAATTCACATTTGGCATTCTCAAATGCTGTAGAATAATGAAGACAAACTTGAATGGAAGAAGAAAAAAATCACACAAATGTGAATTGCTTATCAAGTTGCATTATTCCTTATCGCGTAGTAATAAACTTGATTTGGGATTTTGCAATTTCAAAGTTTTTTTGTCTTTTTCCCATTATATTTGATGTTATAATAATATTGTTATATAATATTAAATCTCAGCTATTGAAACTTAATCTAATCGTAGATATATTAAATTGAGAGAAAATGAAACGAGAGATCAATGAAAACATTCCTCAATTTAATATATCTACGATTAGATTAAGTTTCAATAGCTGGATTTAATATTATATAACAATATTATTATAACATCAAATATAATGGGAAAAAGATAGAAAAAACTTTGAAATTGCAAAATCCCAAATCAAGTTTGTTACTACGCTGATAAGGGAATAATGAAACTTGATAAGCAATTCACAACTCATTTTTTAAGAAATACTTAGATTTAAAATTTTACAATTTCAAAGTTCTTTATCTATCTTTTTGCCTATAATAATCTAAGATGGCAAATAAAATAAATCTCAACCATTAAATAAGAGGAAATTGTGAGATTCCTTGCAAGTCGGACAAGGACGAGTGACGACATACAGAAAAATCTTGGAGTGATCGTTTCCCTCATCGGTTAAGACTTAAGACCTCTGAAATTATCTTAAAATTTAAAACCCTTCCTTGTTAACAGTTTTCATACTAAGAGAAGATACTTCTAGAAAAATAAATGGTTGTACTTTGTTTGGTGGTCTTTTCATGAAAATGGCCAAAAAAAAAAATCAAACGTCCTTATCTTGCTTGCATTTACCCTCTTTTGTCTTATTATCTAATACTTTAACCCACAAAAAATATAAAATTCTAATTCATTGGAAATCGTTTTAGAATTAATAAATTTTCCAATCTTAAATGTAGGAACAAGCTGAAATGTTTATTTTGGGGTTGTATATATAAGATCTCAATTTAATTTGTATCAGCAATTTAAAATCCCCCCCCCCAAAAAAAAAAAAAAAAAAAAAAAAAAAAAAAAAAACTATCCTATGCATACTAAAAAGAGGGTTTATAAGGGCTAGTTTTCAATGTAAATGATTAAATAGGACCAGTAATCATAGTTCTACAAATAATTGACTTATTATCTTACTTACTGAATAAGATAAATGGCCCGTCAAATTAAATTACAGTCATTGTTTATCCATTCATAGTTGATGTGGTTTAGTGGCTGGCGGGTGGTCCATGAAATTAATCAGTGCTGTGTTATTATTCTTTTACCCTTTTTGGTTTGCAAAATGGCTTTTTTTAAAAAAAAAAAAATTTAAAAGTGTTTATGTTGGTTTTTTACCAATGACTTGGGTAGCGTGCTCTCTGGTTTTATAACAAAATAATTTAGGACTTCAAAACTTGAAAATAAAAATGATAGGAAAATGAATAATGTTGCGTAGACTCTTCCGAGAAAGAAGAGAGATGTTGCTGTTCATGGTCTACCATGTTGAAAATACGAGTTCTTCTTTTCTTCCTTGCAACTTCCTCTTTAAGTGTTCTTTCAAACAATCTAAACCAGCTTCACTCTATTGCTTCCCATCAAACTCTTTTCACTCTCAATCATCTAAGCAATTACGTTTGAGTCACCAGACAAAACAAGGCTTTTGTGACTGCATATGCTCTTGTTGAATTGTTCTTTTAGTTCCAACCGAATTTATGAGAATTTATATCGTGGTAGTTAACACAATAGCTGCTGTTGTAGTTCTTGTTTTTCTGGTCTTGGGCATCATGAGGTGGAAGGGCTGGCTAGGAGGCACTGACTCTGAGCATAAAGGTATAGAATATACTTCCAAAATGTGTATAGGTGAATTACTTTGGAATGGATATTTAAGAATTAAGCTCCTTAATTTCAATTGTTCACATTATAATATGTTTTATTCTTGTAAGTAAATCACCATCTGCATTAACTTCTTGCAGAATTGATATTAGATAAATAAACGTACAAACAAACAAAAATTCCTTTAGATGCCACAGAATCAATAAAATATGTTATTCCTACTTATGGTTGAATCTTGATTCTTGAATGAATTAACTTTTTTTAGCACAGAATTTTTTTTTTTTTTTAAAAAAAAAGGAATCTGCTAGAAGATATTGTAAACAAAATTATAAACATTTTTTGTTGACATCCAAATTTGAATTTTATTTCCCCAGATCATGGAGGTTTAGATCTGCAGAGGGGATTATTTACATTGAGACAAATCAAAGCAGCAACTGAAAACTTCAATGCAGCCAACAAAATTGGGGAAGGCGGTTTTGGCTCTGTTTACAAGGTAATCTACAAAAAAAAAAAAAAAAAAAAAACAAAAACAAAAATTAAAGGAGAAAAAACATAGGTGAAATTATTAGGTATTGTTTAATATTCTAAATCACTTTATTTTAATAACAAGAAATACAGTTTGGAATCTAGGTCCAGAATAGATGACTTGAGGTAAATCCTTTTTCATATTGTAAATATGAATCTCTCCATTCTGTAAGACTGTGGCCATTGGTTTGTCCTCATATGTGCAGATTGAAGCATATAATGAATCAAAGAACTATCTGAATTTAGATCAATTTTCTGCATGTTTAAAATGCTAGTAAATACAAACTGGACCTCATTTCTCATGCAGGGTCTACTGCCAGATGGCACAGCAATTGCAGTAAAGCAGCTCTCCTCAAAATCTACTCAAGGAATCGGTGAATTTGTGAATGAGTTAGGAATGATATCTGGCCTTCAACATCCCAATATTATTAAGCTTTATGGATGTTGTGTGGAAGGAGACCAGTTAATGTTGATATATGAGTATATGGAAAACAATTGTCTATCTCGAATTCTTTTTGGTAAGCTTATTATTTGTTATATAAAATAATACAAAAACTGTTTATGGGCTTTCACTGGATAGCTTAATATTGCTAGTTCAATCGGTCCTTGACTTGGTGTGGAGGCTTAGCCTATATCACTCTGCACATGTCATGGTGAACTTATCCTATATATGTTATCTTAGATCAATTGGTAAGAGATAATATCCCTCCTAAGCAATTGAGTTTAAAATCTTCAGTTCAAATGTGAGCCATTGCGTCTTAATGATCACCTAGGAAAAATCCAGGGAAAGCCCAGTGAACTTGTGCTTTGTCCATGCTTAGACAGGACTATGGCAAACCAAAAATTTGGCAACACTGTGTTAAAGCTTATAGTGACTTCGCTCATCAGATTTTGCTAAATAATTCAATTTTTCTTAGTTGAAATAGTGTTCAACTACGTCAAACATATGGCTAACTAAATAATTATCCTTGCAGAGAAAAATCCTGCCTGCCAAGTGATATTGGACTGGGCAACCAGGAGGAAAATTTGCCTTGGTATAGCTAGAGCTTTGGCTTATCTCCACGAAGAGTGCGTGATTAAAATCATACACAGTGATATAAAAACAAGTAAAGTGTTGCTTGACGAGGATTTTAATGCTAAAATTTCAGACTTCGGTTTTGCAAAACTCAATGTAGAAAATACCCATATTAGCACTCACGTTGTAGGAACACTGTAAGTTTGTCAGTTTCTTCTCCGGTCCTTTTAAACAAAATGGGCTATTCATCCCAACTATAATACTTAGTTTGAAGTGAACATTTTCCAAATGTTTTTTTAATTTCATTGTTATTCTTTTGTAGTGGTTATATGGCTCCTGAGTATGCAACGCGTGGTTATTTAACTGATAAGGCTGACATTTATAGCTTCGGGGTAGTTGCATTGGAAATTGTCAGTGGAAGGAGTGATACAAGTTTTAGACCCAGCGAGGAATTCATTTCCCTCCTTGATTGAGTAATTAAAGCTAATTTGAACTGTTTTCCTTACAAGTTCCTTATCTACATTCTGGTTTCAAAATGGTGTCTTACAAATAAGAAATTCTTAATCAAGATTTTGGAATGACAAAGGCTATGCTTCACTTCTCAAAGTGGAAAATCTACTGGCAAAGTTAGTCTCCATGGTGATACATTGTAATTGAACTTTGGTCCTCTACATTCCCATGTTAGCTAGGGGCAGAGGATGAAAAAGTAGACAAACCGGACTAGATAATTGTACTTTAAAAAAAAAGTTGAAAAGGGGAAGACCTATTTGTCAATATGTTTACAATTTGTCTTGTCACTCCAGTTGAAACCAATGATAATAGCTCATACAATCAAACTCCATTAAAATTTTCCAAAATACAATCTTTAAGTTTTACTGTTCACTGTACGCACATTTAATCCAGGAACTTCCAATCCAATGTTATCTGAAGTCTGTCAGATAATCAAAGTATCAGACTGGTTCTTTCCATGATTGTAAGTGGTTCAGTTTCAGACAACCATATAACTTAGGAAGCATTTGATCTTAATGTTGTCTAACCCTTCCCCATATCTCTTAATTATATATGAGGTTTTTTTTTTTTTTTTTTTGCTCGAATTATGTATGAGGTTCAAGGTGCAATGTATGATATGACAATGTTTCATAGTGTGAATACGAATCGTTCGTATGTTGTAGAAATCAGTACAAGCTTAAAATAATGAATTCCCCCCAAAATGGCATTATCCTATGCCTTTTAATATCTTGGATACCAATATACTAAACACAAGCATCTTCTTCAAAGGCACTTGAAATATGATAGTACAGTGCACCAAACACCTCTGATGTGAAGTAGCCTTCACAATTCGAAATATGTCATGTTCTTATGAAGACTATATATACCATCCTTGTCTTAAATCTGAGTTCTTTTTTCTCTCTCAGGCCAGCAATGTTTTGCAAGAGAAAGGAAGGCTAATAGAGCTGGTGGATCCAGATTTGGGATCAGAATACTCAAGTGAGGAGGCCATGGTAATACTAAACGTGTCACTCTTGTGTACCAATGCATCTCCTACACTTAGGCCAACAATGTCTCAAGTTCTGAGCATGCTTGAAGGTAGAAGTAACACGCAGGAACTACTTCCTGATGATCCAGGGCATGGTGAAGCCGTTAATTTCAAAGATGAGGCCTTAAGAAGTCACTTCTGTGAGAATCTAAGCCAACGAGAAAGCATGTCAACTCATGGTCAATGTCCTGGTTCCTCTAGTTCAGCCTTTGAACTAGAAGAGAAGCACCTTCTTGTAAATGTCAGCTCAGACTCAACTACTACAGCAGACTAGTGAAGACAATCCCATTAATAGGTTTATTTGCAATTTGCAACTAATCTAATTTATCCTTGATTTTGGGGTCAATCTGTTTTTTATTTTATTTTATTGGTTTATGCAATTAATTATATGTCATGTTAATATTTTGATTATATATTAACTCATCCTTAATATAAGATCCACCTCAACAAAGAAATTGAATTACAAAACCGATTGGATCTCATATTAAGGATGAGAGGTAATATTGTTTATGTCAATAAGAAGTAAAATATAGCTAATAATGTAAAATTAACTCATATATCTAATATAGTACAGAGAAAATGACATTTAAGTTCAAGAGAATAACAAGTCAATGATAGTTAGATCTCCTATAATAAAATTTTCTGAAAACATGAGCTGCATGTATCGATTTAGATCATTGCAAACTAGAATCTTGATTGCAAATTGAGATTTAAAATTTTCAGGTGTTTTACCGGCAATTAAGATGCCTGACTGTCTTAAATCCAGTTGTTAATTAGGACCTTATTCTCATTCTATATGCTTAATGTCCTCCGTGGACCATTCGAAGCATGCCCTTATTGGGCCTTGTTCTCATTCTCTCAATAGAATATTGACAACAAAACATAATGGTAATCCCCTCTGTCAGATTTGGGACTTTGGTAAGCGATCTCGTAAGTCACGGTAAGTCTTCATAGAGCCGGGGCCATGCCACGGCTCAGTGGGGACCGATGTCGAACCCCTCCAAAACTTTTTGTTATCAAAAAAAAAATAATGGTAAATATTATCGTATCAAAAAATAATGGTAAATATTAGAATACAAACTCTTCGGATCTACTATTTAAAAAACTTGGCCAAGGCTAAGCCTAAATTAAAGACTAAGTAAATAGTAGAGAAAATAAATATAAATTTTCTTATATATTTTTAACAATTTCATGTTATGTATGTAAATATTTGATACTGACTTAATTAAGATGTAATGTAATTAAGAAAATTGATCTCCTTAGCATTGTTAATGGAAAATCTCCATGAAAAAAATTTCCTTTGCAAGATAAATCCAAAAGTTTCTCAATAACTATCCAAATTAAATAAAAACATAACATTATTTTTTTCCTGGTTCAGAAACCTCTATAGCTATCATTGTTTCTGTTGAAGAAATTATTTGTTCGAAAACAACTATAACTAAGTACTCCTTTCTTCACACTTAAAGATGTTCACGGTCAATGATGCAATCTCTTTTCAATTTGATAACAAACGATCAACACAGCTTTCTTTTTCTCTGCTTCATTTTTTGCATCATCTGTCAGAAATGACAAAGTTAGCATGCTCTCTGTTTTAATTACAACATTAAATAAGCTTTAAGGCCACTAATATTTCTCAAGTTTTCACATTCCCTGTACAATCATGGGTATAACCATACAATTAGGAAAAATGATATATTTAGGACTATCCAAGGGATGCAAAATAGTCAAAATTTAAAAATAACAAATATAAAGAATAAGGCAAAATGAAATATCGTTGTGTGGAGTGTAGACTCTTCCAAGAAAGAACAGAGAGATGCGGCTGAACATGGCCTACCACATTGAAAATACATTTCCTTATATTCCTTGCAATTGCCTCCTTGTGTCATTTCGTGAACCATATGGGATTCAAGTAATTATTCCTGAATATCAATATAAACTTAATAGAAAAATTAAGATAAGCCGTTCATTGTAGCTCGTGACTCAATTTACTATTCCTTACAACAGTAGTGGCTCATTCTCAAGTAGAGCGTCAAAACGCGTTTCATCGGCCGCCATTTAGGCTCATTTCAGCCTGACTTTCAAGGCGGGCTTGATAAAAATAGATTTAAATATTTGAAATTGGCGCTGGAGGGCTACCGGAAGGGCCTCGGGCTTAGACGGGCCACGGAGGGCCACGGGGCGGCCTGCGCGCCTTTTCACTGTAGCTTTTTCTTTTTTTCTTTTTAAATTTATTAATTTATATATATTTTGTATTTGTTATAAAGTTATTTATCCATTTAATTACAAATATATAATAACTATACTCTAATTTTATGATTTGGTTTATTATTTGTTTAATAAAGATTATGGATGTGTTCGTGATGCGGGAGAAGAAATTCATAATATGTTTTTTTATGTTTTATGTGAGTTATTTGTGAAGATAGTTTGCTTTTGATTATAAATTAGTGATTGTAGTTATTTATTGGATGATTCGTGTTATAATTTACTAATTATATTTCTTTAAAAAAAGCGGAGGAAAAATAATTAAAATTTGAAATAGTAAGATTTTTATGGCGCTGTCTCGGGCTTAAAAAAAAACAAGATTTTCCTTACTTCGGGCTTGGAGGCCAGCCAGTTAGGCTACTTGGCCCTTCACGGGCCGGCCCTGATTGACAGCTCTATTCTCAAGTCATTGCATTATTTCTAGCTCCATGCCAGATGAAGTGAAGAAAGAAGAACGAGGGGCAGTGGTTGTTAGGAAATAGAGGCAGACGTTTTGAATTTTGAATTTTCAACCTTGCAGGTTGTGACTTCTGACCGAATCCCTGCCACTGCTTTCGATTTTCAAATTTGAATGTCCCCCGTTATTGCAATTGATCAATCCTGAGAGCCACGAAGATATTAAGCTACGGTCCTCCTCTCCCCGCAAGAACGGAAGTATTTGAAGAAAGTTAGGGTTCCTGAAGATCCCCCCCGTCCTTACACCTGAAGACGTTGCTTTGCCTTTTGCCTATTGATTATGACACCAACGATGGTAGACCTGAACAATTAATCATTTATCTGTGTTTAATGTCCGTCTTAGCCATTTCTCTAGCTTCCTGTTGCCCTGGTATTTCCTTGTGGACTTTTCATCACCTGAAAGAGTCTGGCTGCTACTCACAGTAGAGCTTTCGGATTGATCTGCCGGAGCAAAGGATAGCGGTCTTTGAAGAGTGGGAGACATTCGTGGAAGTTCTCAGAACTCCATTGCCTGCAACCTTCCGAATCAACTCCAGGTATTTGGTGATTTTCCGGTTGTCTTACTCTAGCCTATCATTTTCTTGAGTATATGATAATATATTGAATATCTTAATTTCAAACTTAGTTGAATTTAGATTGAGATTGATTCTTCAAGTTTCTATTGATGAACAGTTTCGGTTTTACCTTGCCTTTTGTTTGAGTATTGCATTAGCCAATTTTCTGCAGACATTCAACTCAACTGGAGAATGATTTCGTGCAATCTCTTCAAGCTGAGGCGAGTCAACTACGATACTTTAGTAATCATGCTTTTACTGTCATTCTCTGTGCATAGAATCTGTGTTTTGGCTGTTAATTAAGATACCGTGGGATTTGTACTGCCAAAGGTGAGATGCCTCTGCAAAACAGGGCAATGAGATTGCTGATTGTCCTTACGTTTCCTTAGCTCCCAAAACCATTATCTAGCACGGGTACACATTACATGCCCAATAGTTATATGCTTCTTATGTGCTCATACCTCTATTAGAGGTATGAGCATATTTTTTTTATAATTTTTTTATATATTGTATTTATTTAGATTTAAATTATATGTTCTTTTAAAATGTTTTTGCGACCCAATATCTCAAATTAATTAGTTTAAAGTGACAAACAGATATTTTGAATGCAGACTGGAAGCTAATTAATTTGAGATACCTAGGGCAAAAAACATTTTAAAACAACATATAATTTAAATCTAAATAAATACAATATATAAAAAATTAAAAAAAATTAAAAAAAAAAATACTCATACCTCTAATAGAGATATGAGCACATAAGAAGCATATAACTATTGGACATGTAATGTGCATTCATCTAGCACTTTAAGCCCACAACAAATATAGAATTCTAATTTATAGGAAATTATTTTAGAATTTAAAACCTTCCATGATAAATAATTAATACTCTCTCCAATTCTAAATAATTAATATACCAGTTAATCAAAGGTAAGGCCATTCAAAAAATAAATAAAAAGTAAGACCCCAATTTACTTATCTTCTGAATTTATAATTTTTTCTCCAAGACATCTCTATTTTCTTTTTGCTAACTCCAAGACATCTTTATTAATTGCATGTATTAAGAAAGGTCTTCGTTAGGAGTAGTTTCCAAGGATTAAATGCGGTATTTTAGGCTGGCAAAAAATGAGGTGTTTTAGGAAAAGTAACACACATTTCTTATAAATAATTAAGTTAATTAATATCTTTAATATTTGTAAATTAGTTATTCAACTCCTACATTTAGAAGCACATAAAATGTTTAATTCAACCATACTGCTAGAAGAATGTACAATAAAGGGTATTTTTACAACCAAAACAATAAGGAAAAGTGATACTTAGGGTTATCTAATGGACAAAATAATTTAGGATATTAAAAGTTGAAAATAAAGATTAAAAATAAAAACTACAGGAAAATGAATTACTGTTGCTGTGGATGGCCTTCCTTATTGGAGATACACGTCCTTCTTATCTTCCTTACAATTGCCCTCTTATGTCATTTTCTGAAGCATATTGGATTCATGTAATTATGATATCTCTTCATGGATATTTCCCAGCATATTGTGAGGCACAAAGAGGTCAAAACTCAAAAGTCATTTAACTTCTTCGTTGAATGGTTCTCTCAATCAATTTATACCAGCTTCACTCTATCGCTTCCCATAACTCTATTCACTCTCTATCTCATCCATTATCTGTGCAATACCTTTGAGTTATTATACGAATAGAAGGCACATGGCTGCAGCAGTTGTGGGACAAGCATTGCTCTCTGCTTCTTTGCAGACCTTACTAGATAGGATTACCTCAAACGAGTTTCGAGATTTCATGAAAAACAGAAAGTTGAATGTATCTCTCTTGGATGAGTTGAAGATAACTTTGTTGATGCTTGATGTTGTCCTCAATGATGCAGAACAGAAGCAGATAACCAACGGTGCAATCAAAGAATGGCTTGAAGAGTTGAAAGATGCAGTCTATGATGCAGAGGATTTAGTGGATGAAATCAACACCGAGTATCTAAGATGCAAGGAGGAGAAAGATTCTCAAAACCTTGCTAACAAGGTGTGTTCCTTCTTTTCTTCTTCTTTTGGTCAATTTTACTCAGAGATGAACTCTAAGATAGAAACAACCACCCGAAGGCTTGAACACTTTGCCAAACAAATGGATGTCCTTGGTTTGCAAAGTGTTAGCTTGAGAGCCCATAAAAGAGCTACGACATCATTGGTAAATGAATCTGTTGTGGTTGGTAGCGATGATGATAAGGAGAAATTATTGAAAATGCTTTTGTGTGATGAAGATCCAAAGGGTAATGCTATAGGATTGATCACCATTTGGGGTATGGGAGGCTTGGGTAAAACTACGCTTGCACAACTCCTTTACAATGATAAGAAGGTCCAAGAGAATTTTGACTTGAAAGCTTGGGCATGTATTTCAGATGATTTTAACATTTTTGAGGTGACCAAGAATCTTGTTGAGTCTATCACTTCAAAAGTCTATAATAGTACAAATATAGACTTTCTTCGTGTTGAATTAAGAAATAGCCTGAGCAATAAAAAGTTTTTGAATGTGTTAGATGACCTATGGAATGAAAAATATAGCGATTGGGATGATCTCATAACTCCTTTTCACAATGGAAGAAGGGGAAGCAAGGTCATTGTAACAACTCGCCAACAAAGAGTTGTTGAAATCACACATACATTTCCTGTACATAAATTAAGATGTCTCTCGAGATGATAGTTGTTGGCTTTTACTCTCCAAGCATGCTTTTGCAAATGAAGATCCATTCAAATATCCAGAGCTAGAAGAAATCGGAAGGCAAATTGCAAGAAAATGTAGTGGCCTCCCGATTGCTGCTAAAACAATTGGAGGTCTCTTGCGTTCAAAAGTGGATGCAATGGAATGGAATAAAATTCTAAGTGACAACCAGTGGGACATACTAAAAGATGATGTTCTACCTGCTTTGCGTTTGAGTTATCTCTATCTTCCATCACATTTGAAGAAATGTTTTGCTTATTGCTCTATTTTTCCAAAAGATCTTTTGTTGGAGAAGAAGTTGTTGTTGTTGTGGATGGCTGAAGGCTTTGTACATCAACACTCCCATGGGATGAAATCATTGGAGACAAAAGCAGATGATTGCATCAATGAATTATTGTCCAGGTCATTCATTCAACAATATGAAGGTGATCCAAGAAAGTTTGTCATGCATGATCTCATCAATGATTTAGCCAAAGTTGTATCGGGAAAGAGTTGTCTTTGGTTTGAAGGCAATGAAATTCCAAAACTCTTCGTCATTTATCATATGCAAGACAAAGGTATCATGGCTCTAAAGTGTTTGAGAATTTTTATCAATTAAATTGTTTGAGGACTTTTTTACCACAATGTAAGTATAGTTGGATGATATCATCTTATATGTCCCAAAAGGTGACACATGATCTGTTGCCTAAACTAAAGCGTTTAAGAGTACTATCTTTGTCTGGTTATCACAATGTCAATGAGTTGCCTGATTCAATTGGTGGCTTGCTGCATTTACGATATCTTGACCTTTCCTACACTCCAATTGAAAGGTTGCCTGATGCACTTTTTACACTTCACAATTTGCAGACCTTGCTTTTATCATATTGCAGGAATTTCATTGAATTACCAGAAAAGATAAAAAATCTTATTAATCTACGTCACCTGGATGTTAGTGGCACTACTTTGGAGGAGATGCCCATACAAATTACAAAACTACAAAATCTTCAAAGTTTGAGTAGCTTTGTGGTGGGCACACTGCCCAATGGATTAGGAATTAAAGAGTTAAACAAGCTCCCTCATCTACAAGGTAAACTTTCTATCTTGAAGCTACAAAATGTCGTGGTTTCAAGGGATGCTTTAGAGGCAAACTTGAGGAGGAGAGAGAAAATTGAGGAGTTAGTGTTAAAATGGGATGGTGATACTCAAGATTCACAAATTGCAAAAAGTTTACTTGATATACTACAACCTTCAACAAATTTATAAAGACTGACAATTGACTGTTATGGTGGCACTAGCTTTCCAAAGTGGGTTGGAGATTCTTCATTTATGAATATTTCCTTTTTATGTGTCAGTAATTGCAAGTATTGCCATTCACTCCCACCATTTGGACAATTACCCTCTCTCAAAGAGCTCTTTATTAGAGGAATAGGATTAGTACAAATAGTTGGACGTGAGTTCTACTGTAGCAAAGCACAGTGCTCTTCATTTCAGCCATTTCCATCCTTGGAAATTCTGGAATTTGAAAGTATGCCAGTTTGGGAGGAATGGATACCATTTGAAGGTGAAGCTGCCAATTTCCCTTTCCCTTGTCTCAAACAATTGCGTTTATCTTATTGTCCTATGTTGAGGGGAGACCTGCCTGTCAAACTTCCACCACTGACAAAGGTTTATATATCAAATTGTGAAAAGTTGGAGGTGGGATCATTAGCTTTGCAATGGATTGCATCCATTGAAGAATTAAAAATTTTACAAGGGGAACAAGGTTTATTTTGAGCCCTCGATAATTATTCTCTCAACTCTCTAAAACGTCTAACAATTCAAAGGTGTTACAATTTGCAATCTTTGCCAAGAATGATAGTGAGTTGCCATTATCTACAAGATTTGTTTCTCATTGGTATCCCATCAATCTTGTTCTTCCCAATTGACAGTTTACCCACTTCTTTACAGCGACTTCAAATTCAAGACTCAGAAATTAGAGCTCATGCCTCAGGAATCTTGGAGAAGCCATACATCACTTAAAGAATTGACTATTGATAATAGTTGCCATTCCTTGACATCATTTCCATTCGGCTGTTTTCCTAAGCTTAAAATACTTCTGGTTTGTCGTTGTCATGATTTCGAGACCTTTACACATGATGGGAGGTCCGGTCTTTCACTGGAAATCTTCTGGGTCCTCCATTGCCAAAAACTTAGATCAATGTCAGAAGTCCATGTTAATTCCCTTACCAGCCTTCAATTCTTTTTTATTTATTGGCTTCCAGATTTGGAATCACTACCTCAATGTGGCTTGCCTTCTAACTTGCGAACATTGATTGTTCGCGGCTGCAAGGGACTATCTTCTATACCTATTGATAATTGGGGTTTTCATCGGCTGACTTCTCTGTCAGAAGTTGAGGTTGAAGGTGGTGGAATTGAAAGTATTCTCGAGAATTTACTAAAGAATCAAATGCTGCCCACTTCTCTTTTGCATATGGTCATCTCTCATGTCCCTGATCTTAAATTGTTAGATGGAGAAGAGCTTCAATGTCTTACTTCTCTGGAGCAACTCTCCATTTATGGCTGTCCAAACCTTGAATCCTTGCCTGAACATTCCCTGCCATCCTCTCTTCTGTCTCTGGATATTTGGAACAGCCCTAAATTAGAGGCAAGATATCATTTTCAAGGAGGCAAACACTTGTCCAAGATCACTCACATTCCCACCATAAAAATTAATGGTGAATACTATGATCCTTGGTGCATTGCTTCAAAAGGTGAGCTCTCAATTTCCAAAAACAATCAAGCATTTCAGGATTGTTTTCACAAATACTTTCTCATTTCCACAACGATAAAAATTCTGTCTTCCCTTTATGATCATGTTATCCATCATCATAGAAAACATCGTACCTGCATCATGCATCCATCATGCAATTTTTATTATCTTGAAAAACTTCTACTTCTCTGAAGCACGTGCTTTAATTTGATGTACTATACTTTCTTATCAAAATAATAAAAACATCACTGCTATGGTAATTTTTGTTTATGATTTAATAGCTAGCAACTTCCACCTTTTTATCTTTCTTTTTTTTCCTGGTTCTACCAAATTTATATTGTAGATTTTCGTGCGAATAAGCATTTTGTTATGCTATTTGTGCACATCTAAAGAATGATAAATAATCCATGAGGTCATTTATGGTTTGAAATAATCAATTAATTATCAAGTGATACTAACGATATGAGTTAATTATGAAATTTGAAAAGCTTCAGAACATTTCCTTCATTATTAATATATATGCTTGATACGATATGTATGAATGAAATGTGATTTGAACCATACATGCATACCTGTCACAGAGGGATTCATTTTGTTCCGGATGGGTTTCTATAGTTTGTTCTGCTTTCTTTTGTATGTCATGAGATGTGAGTTATGATATATATTTGTCAAGTGATATCTCTGATTTTATAAGATTTATTATGTTTTGGTAAACCAGGTTAGAAAAGAGGAGGAAGCAGTAAAAATTATGTGCTTTAAATAAAAGCGAGAGAGATATGATATGCAAGTAAGTCAGGCAAGAAGCTAACCTGGTTGTTGAGACTAAGTAATAGTTCTTCTTCTCTTTCCCCCCTAATGTTTAATGAATTTTTCTTATAAAAACATCTAAAAGCATTCAATTTCAATGGATCTGATTCGTAGTTTCAATATTATCAGGTTAGACAGTATGAAAGGAGCTCAGGAAGAATTGCTCTACTTTCGGTGGGGATTGAGTCAAGAGCTGTCGAGAGATTAACTAATCCTCTCTCCATATTCTTGAAGTTCTGAATTGATAATATATATATATAGAGAGAGAGAGAGACACAAACACACAATGTACTTTATGATGGGGTTTTAGATTTTCAGATCTATTTTGTTTAAAAAAAAAAAAAAAAATCCATTCCCTTATATTTTGTTTGTAATGAATTAAATATTTGCCGACTTCCACTTATATACCTTTTTCCTTGAGGTAAAGGATTTCTTTTCTTTTTATCATTTTTTCCACTAGCTAGTATATCTCCTTATTTATATAATATCAATACGAAAATGAACATAAATGTGATGTTTTAGCAATATATATGACTTCCACATTAGCTAAACAATCTGATAGGGTTAAAAAAATCATTCCATGGATCTTCGTTGTATGTTTTGGATAGAAAATGTTTTATTTCTGGTGTTTTGCTTCTTCAGCTTGCACAATTGTCATGGGGCAGAATTGAATTTCCTCCTCAATTTCTATTTTACTTCAGCAACAATAGGAACAGCAAATTTAGGTCTCATATCTAGTTTTAGTATTAAGCTCACTTTATCAAGATTAGTGTCTTCTTTAATTTACCTGAGCATCACTTAGTATATTGAATAATTCTCAACTTGCAATTTTTTGATCTTAGATGTTCATTTTAAGATTTTTAAGATAGTGTCTTAAAATGGATCTGATATTTTTGTTTTCATAAATCACATCGAAACATCAGTGAATGCACTAACAACTTGTTCCTTGGATCAACCCATGCTTGTAAACTACAAAAGGGGATCAGTAGATGCATATAAATTATTAAGCTAAGCAACAATGATTGTCCGCAAGTAACATGACTCGACAAGAAAATCACTAACATCAACTAATATTCAGACACACAAAAATCAAAGATTAGCTGTTGTAATGAAGGCAGTAATCTGGGCCTTTACCTCAGATAACTTTGAAATTGTAATCTTGTCTCTTTTACCAGAAGCTTAAGCATAGAAAAGCTAAGAGGTCAACCAACTTAACATGTATGAACTAAAAAATTAATATAGATAGAAGATAAAACCATGTTTAGGGTAAAAAACATCACTGTCTAAGGTTTGAACCAACTTACTTTTCAGAAACCATGGAAAAGAGAGATCATAGCAAAGTTTTGGTCAAGACACCTAATGAAATTATTTCATGACACAGCATCAAATGATACGATGGAACAGAAGATGACTTTACACTTAATACCATATAAATCAGTGTACAAGAGAAGGGGCGAAGATGAGCAGATGTTGTTCATGGTTGCATAACAAAATTAAAGAAGCAAAAATAAAGATAATACTCCTATAGATCAATGGTTCTGAGATAAAGAAACGCTTTAACTGATAGCTAAATTACTATACCCTCTCTAGGAAATCAAGAGGAACATTCATTAGCTTCTTTGGTGGGTTGGTGGTGATATCACCTAGTATCCCCAGGATCACTGTGTTCAATGTCTAAAGTGTTCTGCTTATCCATACCAGAACATTCTATAGTAACTGAGTTCTCTTGGAAATCTTCAATTCCAGATCTTCTGAGACATTCACGTGCTGCTTCCATACATTCTTTAGTTAGCATGTATCTGAAAAAGGAATAAAAGCAAAAATAATCCATATATATATATATATACACATATATATGAAGTATTTCAACTTAATTAAGAAAATCCAGTACTAGAACCTAATACCAGAAATCTGGAGATCATATCAAATAACAGCTCAATACCACAATAACTGTATCTATGGTAAAAATTGTATGATAGAATTTAAACTTGCTTGGTCAAAACCACTTGGCATGTCAGATTCTAAATAATAAGATGATTGATTTAAGAATAATGATCAATTCAGTTCATACAAGGAGTATCCACTTCAGCAATACATTTAACAATAAAAATCATAGAAAACCTTAGGAGATTTTTATGAACAAAGCTAAATAGAACGCACATAGTTTGAAAGAACACATGCCCAAGGGAAACCATACTTTTGTGGATGGCTGGATTTTACAAATAAACTCTTTGTGATCATTGTCTTCATGCAGCTCCATCCACTATACCAATTCCTCTGTGTGCTTCCAACTTCCCATGCTTTCCTCTTCCTTTTTCTCAAGAAATGGTAATTGATTTTCCTCTTTAAATCCAAGCTAAAACGAACAAGTGGGCATGTTCATATCTTCCATAAAGGTTAGTGGAGGATAATCTTAGGCAAACTTATGGCTTAATGGAAGTCCCCCCCCCCTTGTGTGAGGCACATATATTTTTTATTGGAAGCAATCATATTTGAAACGTTGTTGGAAACTAAATGTAGGAACATTTTCCAACGGGGATTCAAACGTTGGTTAAATCACGTTATGAGAGACCAACTCTCTCGCTATATTTAATGGAAGTTGCATATGGATAATTATGTTTAACAGCCCCCTATAATCTTTCATATCCATAATACAATATTACAAATATTACAAAGGGATATAATACAAAAATAAGATAAATCATATGCCATGTTTGTTTGAGAAGTGTTAGAGCAAGACTTGGTAACCAAGTTTATTCTATTATTATCTGTTTGATAATTTAATTTAATAAATAATATTTAGTTAGTCACTTTTTTAATATAATATGTGAGATATTGTTTCTATGTATCAAGTCATTTTATTAGGGTATGTGGTTAAAAGCTTTCATTCATTTCTTTTATTTTTTTTATATTACATATTCTTTTTATTAAAATTTTATAAATCTACTTATCTATTTCGTTTAAACTAAACTCGTTGAAATTTCCCCGACCTAACATCCGTATTATATATACCCAGAGATTTTTTACGGCTAGGCCGTGACAACATGCTCGTCCTTTCTTAATTGCCTCCGTGACAACAGACATCCTTTCTTAATAAGCGTTCTCACTGCTCACGCTCTTCGTTCTCACTTCTCACTTCTCACTTCTCACGCTCTTTACCTGCCTGTATTTATTCTTCCCACTCCTCTCCACGCGACAGCCAATCCCTAAACCCTACGGCGGCGACACCTCCACCCTCACTAGCAAATCGATTGTCTTCCTTACTTGGTTTTAGAAGAAGAAAGGCTAGCTTTCTTACTGTTGCGGAGAATCCAACAGAGCAAAAAGTCCAAATTCCTGACTACAACATCTCTTTTGGTTCCTATTTCTTCTCTCTATCTCTTTCTGCGATCTGTACTCGGACTGGCTTTCAAGGTACCATTTCTTTTTCCAAAAAGAAAAAAAAAATGGTTTTGTTTCATGCCGTTATAACCTTAGCGCAAAGCTTTCAGTGAATCTGGGAATAGATCTACTCATAGTTATGGGTTTTCTGTTGGCTTTTGGTCTTGTTTTCTTTTATCTATCGATTTATCGTTCAACTGATTTATGCTAAAATTACAAAATAAATTGCTCTGTTTCAAAGTTTTGGGGTGTGGGTTGTGGAAACATTTTGAGAATTGGGTTTTGGGGTTTGGATTTGGGAAGTCTCTCTAACTTTTAAGGGGGTTCCTTTGTGAGGTTCTTTTTCTTTCCTCTCTCGTAATACCTGCATTCATCCAAAGGAAAAATATTTGGTCAGCTACGGGTTTGTGGGTTATAATTCCTTACTGATGTTTTGATTTGTTGAGAAATTATCTTCACTATTATAATGTGTTCCATTCGACAGAGGAAGCTTTGCTTTGTTAATTAGAAAACTTCTTGTTGAATTCTTGTTTTTGGGTATGCTATTTAGATCTTGCCATTTTGTGCAGTAAATTCTTGTTTTTTGGGTGGAATTGTTGGAGAAAGTGCAGTGAAGTTATGATTTGGTTCTGTTCTGTTTTTTGTTTTTTTGTTTTATCTGTATACGCTTCTTTATGTTCCTTCTGGTCGTAAATATATAACTGCTTGTTTGGCTAATTCGGAACAATGTTATCAAACTACTCATAAATGCTTATCTTGTAAAAATATCTTAAATACGCACTTTAAATATAAGACAGATTCTAGATATAAGAAATAGTGGAGTTTTTTTAGATAGTAAGGAAATTAATTAAA
The DNA here is from genome assembly GCA_019022655.1 of Acacia acuminata. Classification (NCBI taxonomy): domain Eukaryota; kingdom Viridiplantae; phylum Streptophyta; class Magnoliopsida; order Fabales; family Fabaceae; genus Acacia; species Acacia acuminata. Next base: position 245,304 of record JAFJYI010000384.1, read on the forward strand.
TTATTTTAATATATTTATATTAGTTATTTTTTTAATTTATTTAATTTGTTTAATTTCTCAAAAAAAAAAAAAAAAAAAAAACTATCTTATATTATAAAAACTAATTAATTAATATTTTGAAAGATATGTACAGATTTTACCCAAAGCAAATTATATAACTTTCTAAAAAATCAACCAAAAAAAAAAAAAAAAAAAGTTACTTAGCTTCCTCCTTCACCAACATCGTTCATTCTTCGTCTACCTCGCGCAAAATAACCTCTTATATTCACAAAGCTTTGTGCTTTCTTTGCAGACCTTAATCAACTCTAGAGGTTCAAGATAAAGCTCATCAGTGTCTCTTTTGAATCCGTTGGAGACCAATATTCTCAACAAAGATCCAAAACACTATTTGGGAATGAGTGGAATCAGAAAACTCAACCCTAAAAAGGTAATTGTGTATTTTGCTTATTATTATTTTTGCTATCCTTAACTTATCATCTGGTGATGGCAAAAGTTATTAATTCCACACAAAAATCTTAAGAAGGTTAAAAAGAGATTTCTGGAATTTATTTTGGGAAAATCTATATATGGGCCCTTTTAACCCAAAAAAACCCAAAAAGGGCCCTAACACTCTGAAATTCCTAGGGCCTAAACTGACATTGAATTGTAAAGGAAAATGACGAAAAGACCTAACTTACTCTGAACAAAAAATTCAAAATTCCTAGAAAGGGTGTATTAAAGGATTTGTCTTACTGATTTCCTGATACTTGAAAAGGAAACAACGGATCTAAGTCATTAATGCCAAAATCAGTGGTGGTTGCGATCTGGATTCTGGTTAAGGTAGTGGCGGGGTACTTTATACATCGAGTGTTATAGATTCTCATGTATTCTCTTCACTTAGGTTAGCTTTCTTATTATTATTTAAGAAATTACTGGGCAATAAAACTTTTATTCAGGTTTTTGCTTAATCTTCTTGTTCAGGTAAGTAAACTCATTTACTTTTCCTTGCACAGCACACTCAAGTTTGGATGATCATTTAGCATGGTGGTTTGGGTTGGACCAGTCAAATTACCAATGGGAACTTGATGATTATTATGAAAGCAAGGGTTTAGGGAGCAATTAATTGATGCTAGTTATTGCAATATTAGTCCATAGTAAAGCTAGTCTATGTGCATTTGAGGATTGAATATTCTTGTAGGTTCATTAATTTGTTTTCATGCGCTTCCCTTTGGTTTTTGTGCATAAGAACTGATGTGGTTATTTTACTTCTATATGTATCTTCTTATTTAAAGTTGTTTGACTTGTTTCATTAAGTACTTTTCCAAGTATTGTTTCATAAATCACTTTTCATAATATAGTTTCATTCAGTACTTCTCTTACATGAGTCCTGTATCTGTTCATGGGGGCCTCTAATTTTTTTATGGTTTCATTATTATTTTTTTATTTGGTTCCCCTTTGGTATGCACAAATGTTCTCATATTTCTATTTCTCTGTAATGTGTTCTTTTTAACAAATAATGTTTTATCAAGGACTTTTTCTACAAGAGCGCTGTTCATTGGGGCGCTCTAATTTCTCGTATGGTTTCATTACTTTGCATTTAGGTGCTTCCTTCTGGTTTGTAAAGATGCGCTTATTTTACTGGGTTATGTTCCTTTTTTTAACAAATATTGCTCTGCCAAGTACTTTGTCTACATGGGTGCTATTTATTTGGGCCCTTTAATTTCAATGTTTGTCAATGAAGTTTTGGCATCAAATGTAATCAGTATTTGTTGTATGCAATGTGCCCAACATTTGCATGCACATGACCATGTGTTTTTGTTGGCTTATTTATCCCAAATGTAGCTGATGATTATGGTAGCAAGGACATTGGTTGCTGATCAATTATACAAATGGTGGTGTAGTCCAAAGACACATTTTCTCGCCTGAATTCATGGGTAAAATGATTAGTCCTAACCTGAAATGGACAGTCCAATCCAATCTTGTGCAAATTCATCCTCAACATTTAGGATACAACATTGGTGACTGTCATTTCATTTTTGGCCCGTCTTTTTGTAAATTACTGGTTTTGTTATGTCCTCGATACGACAATAATGACTTTCTACGCCCTTGACTCCTTGGTTGACATTGCAACTTATTATTAGATGGAATATGAAAAGGAACATCCAAACAAACAGCCAACCAAGAAAAAGCCAAAAAAGAAACCAGCCCAAAAAGAAAAGGAATGGATGACAAATAAAGTTGTTAGTTCAACTGAAATTCAATGTTTGTTTAGTTGGTAAACTTGTAAACATATCTAAATGTGTGAACTTCGTTTTCAGCGCAATCCTTTCTTGGATATACTCCGAACAGTCAAGCCAGAGTTGTTAGAAGATGAGGACAAAATCTCCAAGAATGTTACATGGGCTAAAGTCCATGTCCAAAGGGACACGTATGTTTCTTAGGTGGTTTATTTTTGTGTGGTGTCCGGTGAAGTTTGATATCCGATTTTACTAGAACTCGCCTGTCTATTTTATTTCGTGCACTCATGTGGGGTTCATGTTATATTTTGGCTACAAATGTGGGATGGCTCGAGAACAAGGGGCGGATGGGTATATAATGCTATACTACACCGACGAAGAACTTTGTGAATTGAATGTGGGCTTTTTATGGTGGCTCGTTACCCATCCTCGCAACAACCATAGGCAAAAAGTGTTGTCTTTAATGGAGGACTACCATAAGAAATTGAAGAGACATTAGGGGGCATAGTTGTTAGGACACATGTATTTATGACTCCTTTGTATTCATGAGGATGACATTAAACCTTCTTGTTATTTTGTAAATTGTCTACTGATGCTAACTTGATAATCTTTATTCAATAACAATAGAACTTTTTTGCTTCTGTTTTGATGTGGTCATGGAATGAGAACAAGAAATTTTAGCTTCTGTTTTGATGTGGTCATGGAATGAGAACATGAAATTTTAGCTTCTGTTTTGATGTGTTCATGGAATGAGAACTGCAAAATGGACAGGTTTAACAACTTCAACAGGGGTTGCTAACAACAATAACAAGGGTCACTAACAACAATATCAGGGGTCACTGACAATAATATCAGTATCTAATTACAACAATAACAGGGGGCGCCAACAACAATATCAGGGGCACTAACAACAATATCAGGGGTCACTGACAATAATATCAGTACCTAATTACAACAATAACAGGGGTCACTAACAACAATATCAGCACCTAATAACAACAAAATCAAGCTGCATATATTTTTCAACGTCATTTACATTTGGAACAAAATATGAATATGTGTACATAAATGACACTTGGATACAATTGTGACAACAATATCCAACCTTCATTTACTTCATTTACAACACCAAATGCATCTACAAATTCATAATGACAACATCATACACCATCTCCAAAAATAATATGGTGTGGATTTCTATTTAAAGTCATATACAACAAAAGAGTGTGAGATGCAATGCCCAAAAAGAAACACCCAAGGCACCATCGTGATCAACTTGGATTTGGATTCTTGCCAGTCTTGACGGAGTGTCCTTGCTCATGGCATCTACCACAATGACAAACCTTCTTGTTTTGGAATTGAGATTCCCGTCTTTTTCTTTTGGGTCTACCTGACGCCCTCGTAGTAATTGGGGGTTCCAAGAAAGTTTCGTTAGCATTTGTGTCACCGTGGGCTCATCAACAAGTGGACAATCATGTGTTGCAACCGGCCGCATGCTATGTGCATAAATTTTCTCTTGTCTTTGAAAGTGTAAAGCAATCATCTACAAATGTGTACACATTACGAACCTTAATTGCCGCACATGCATGTGGGCAAGTTAGTCCACTCATTTGCCATGCTAAACAAGAGGATTCTTTTGCAACGAGATTAACTTTCAAATAATTTAAGGCATCACCGCATCTATTTTCAACCAAAAACTGGTTCTCCCCATAATATTGAGCATGCATGTTTTCTGCAAAGTTCACATGTTGCAACAATTTTTTTTTTCTATGTTAGGTCCTACACCATTTTTCCAATTCACCAAAGCCATCTTGTTTGCAAGCAACTTCGCAGCCAACTTCTCCCTATGCTCATGTATTAACATTGACACCATGTGCTTCCTCTCTTTCACCATCCATGCGTTGAATGATTCAGCAATGTTAGTGGTTATGTTATCCCACCTTTTGAAAGGAAACTTGCTCATAGCCCATTGGTCAACGTCCCCATGAGTCTCAACCCATTGTGCCAATGGTGGATTGAACAATTTTAATTTTCTCATCGTAACAGTGAATTCTTCAACCATCCTTGTGTATGCAATTCCATCGAGGAGGTACAATGCAATATCCTTGCTGTTCCCAGCGGCACGTGGCATCCCTTTCATGATTTTGAGGAATTCTACACTATAATTTTTCTTAACATGCCTGTAACAAAATGCATGTCTCTCGGTGCCAAATATATCTCTTATAGCCCCAATAATGGAATTATTTCGATCAGACACAATTGTTATCATCATTGATCTTGTAATCTGTTTTACATTGTTTAGAAACCAAGCCCAATCATCATAGGTCTCACCACTAACAATGCTATATGCTAAGGGACAATTGGTTGTCTGCATCATACGCACAAGCTGACAACATTGTACCCTTATAAGGGCCACTCAGATGACATCCATCTATATAAAGGATTGGTCGACAAGCATCTACAAAACCATTAATGGAGCAACCATATGCAATAAATAGCCGGACAAATCTATTATCGGCTGACCCTTCCCATTTTGCCACTGTGTCGGGATCACTCTCTATGAGTCTTCGACACATCCAAGGAATAAACTTGTATGAGTCCTCTGCTCGTCCATGTAATAGCGTCACCGCTCTTTCTTTGGCCCTATATTCTTGTTTGTAGTTCAGGCGTACCCCATACTCGCTGTACATGTCAATTCGAATTTCATTCGTTGTCTTGTCAATATTATTTCTCAAACCATCAATTACAAGCGATGATGTCAACCTACACTTGGGTGCATGAGATACAATCAGGCTATCCTGTGCATGGTGTGTGTGCACTCCTCTGTATGTTTTGATGGTTAGGAACTCTGTATCTTGACGTTCTCTCGCTAAATATGCACCCATGTACCAGGGACAACCATCAACCTTGCACTGAACTATTATCTTCTTTGCCTTGTTCTTCACAAAGTTGTATGAAAACTTGTGTGCAATGCTGTATTTGTACAATGTTTTGTATTTGTACAATGTTTCACGGAGGGTCACGGCCAAAAATCTGGCCTACTCCCATTATCAAATCCTTCCATTTACAATGATTCATTTCAGGCCTGTTTAATGGCACACTTTGTGAACAACATATATATGATGAGAACTCTTGAGTTTCATTGCACATTTGAGGGGGAGACATAGACAATTCAACTGCACCTCCAAAGACTTGATCCCCTGCGACAAACAACAATTATTAGGGCAAGTAATGAGAAGCAAGTAATGACAATTTATATACGAACAAATTACAATTCTTAACACAACAAAACTTACACTTCTTGTTCTTCCAATTGAATATTCATTTGTTATGGTCTATTGTCATTATTCTAATTTTCTTCAATGTACACATGACAATATTCTTCATTATACCTTATTAAATGTTCTACCCCTTTATCATCTACAAGATCAACAAATGTAGATGTATCCAAACTAAGTTTGAACTTCACGGAAATTTTAGTATTTTCTACCCCAATAAAAGACACTATGATTTTTTGCAACTCCTCATATGTTGTTCCTTCCTTGATGCCTCTTGTTCTTACCATTCCACCAACATAATCACTTTCTTGTCCTCCCCCATGTACAAAGAAACCCCCCACATGGAAGAAACATATTATGTTCTTCCCTGAAGTACTAGCCATCTTTAATTATGATATGCAATATAAAGTTAGTATTAACAATTTTAACAGTCACATTAACAACAATATCATTTCAGCGTTTTTACATTCAGTCATTCCCCCTAACAAACAGACCTCCCTTTGTTTCCATGCCCAAAAACAGAGCAACCTATAGCGTTTTAACATTCAGCTCGTATTAACAACTATATCAGTCATATTAACAACTAAAATAGTAAGTAATAACAACTATCCCATTTCAGCGTTTTTGAACCACATGTAGCTTTATCCCATTCAGCCATTCCCACTTAAAAACACACCTTCCCTCTGTTTTCATGTCAAAAAACAGAGCAAAGTTTTTTCCACCCTACCCTCCAATGATTAAAAACCAACTTGAATGGTGATAATGATATCTTGAGCAAAATCTTTGTTTCTTACCTATTTCCTAGCCGATAATAACATAAATTTGGCCAAGCTTCAACCTTTGGCCACCCAACCGAAAAAAACATGAAGGAATAGCAAATTTAAACCCTTTTGAGTTCAGCCTATAATGCAGTGGATGATTGGGAATATAAACGATCTCTCCATTGCTGAGTTGAGCAAATATAAAGGTTCAGCCTTCAACATTGCGTTCTCTCCCTCTGTAAGTTCGTTTCAGCTTTTTCCTGTCTTCTTGGTTTTTCCGTTTCAGGTGCCAAACACAGAGACCTCCTCACTTTACGTTTTCATCCAGACTTCAGTTTTTGCCTTTTTAATCCAGGGCTATTAAAGTCATTTTGTTTTTTTAACTTCATCCCCATCAGGGCCCTGGGCCTTGTTTTGGGAATTTCAGAGTGTTAGGGCCCTTTTTGGGTTTTTTTTTTTTTGCCAAAAAGGGCCCATATATGGAGTTTCCCTATTATTTTTAATCCGGGTGCTTTTCTAAGATTAATCCCTTATTTGCAAACATTATTCTTAAGGCATATGTAAATTGCTTCGTTTTTGCTGCGTGAAACTCTTATGTGTGGGAGTTCTCAAGCTAGAGTTACAATTATCCATTGCAAGCTAAATACCTTTGCATTGTCCAGCTATTGAAAAGCCCTCTCTATCTCTCTCTCTATAGTTTCAGTCTCAGTCTCTCTCATTACCTCTAAATTGACAAATGACAATGGTGACACTCCTTCGACAATACAACATACACTAGCACATTAATGCGCAACACAACACATAAAATCATTTGGGCAAAGTATATATATATTTCAAACAACCACCAAATTTTGTGTAGACTACCATAATATTTAAGTCTATACATCAAACAACTAAATTCAAACCACCAATTCCTCCAGCAACCTTCAGTGACCAATTTCTACCACCTTACCCCTTGAACCTTGATTACTTTTCTGCCCATGCCCTAAACTTTTGAAAGGTTTTGAGATTCAAATGAATCTTAGAGTAACAAGGTAATCTCACAAAAATAACTGAATGCACTAGGGGTGAGCAACGGGCGGGCGAGGCTACCCCAGGGGGTAACTCGTGGCCCGCTCGTGTAAAATAAACAGGTACGGGGCACCCCGTACCCGCGATGAAACCCGTTTAGACGTATTGGGCCTTTTATATAAAGCAAAAATAGGTTTTTTGGGCCCAGAAGAGATTCTTTCTTTTTTTTTTTTTGGGCATTTTTTGGTTCTGTTTTATACCTGCTCAGAATACGTTTTTTGGGCCCAGAATACTTTTACGGTCCAGGGAACCCGTTCTGTTTTTGCATTTTTTTGGTTCTGAATGGATTAATTACAATAATGACATCGACAAGTGTTGCAAACCTCCTAATCACAATAATTCAGGGGAGTAAGAAGAGTGTTGCAGACGCCAGAATTAGACAAATATTTGCGCTAACACAGGTCCTAGTAAGGTAGTACATCGAGTTGAGGGCAAAAAAAAAGAATGAATTGATCGTCCATCCATTTTGCTTATTGAGAGATCAAGCAATCACCATAAGGTTGGATTTACTCACGGGGTTATGGAGTGAAGTCTTCAATGTACAGCAAACAGGGACATGGATAAAATTACTGAGTTTGAAACAATCATTCCAAACAATATGTTTCTAAAAGCAGCCATATGCTTAACGTCTCCTAGACGCCACAGATTCAGCAGAGAATAAATACTTCACTCGCGAAAGAACTGAATCATGGGCAGGATCATAAGGGTGGTCTTTAGAAGGAATCTCTAATATAGCAGGAACATGCTTGTGTTTGAGTGTACAGGCCGTAATATAGAGAACTCCAAAGTCCAACCCGTGAGGTTGTGAGGGTGAGGGGAAAAGAAAAGGAAAAAAAAAAAAAAAAAAACTAAACGGGTAACGGGCGGGCACGGGTGACCCGTGCCTCAACCCATGACCAGCCTATTAAATATAAACGGGTAACGGGGTAGCCTGTTCCTATGACAGGTCCAATTTGGGCAGGTTTAAATCCAGGGAAATTTCACGGGGCACGGGCGGTTGGGCGGATTGCAGGTCACTTGCTCACCCCTAGAATGCACTAGGCCTTGCCTAGCCATCGGAAAGTTGGCTCCATGGTCAGCCCTTCCAGCCAAACGGCTCACGGTGTTGGCCTCATATAAGCGAGACTCACTAATATGATTTAAACAAACATATACAGTTATATGCAAGCATATAATCATAAATTTCACTATAATTCATGAATGGGAAATTACAATGTTTTTCCACACAAATATGCCGGGTCAATGGATCTAGGACCCTGCAAATTATTGTTTTCTTAAAGACAATTTCAAAAGTTTACTTTTTTATATGATAATGATTTGATTAAGGATGTACGACTCTAGTGAATAAGTGATTAAGGAGGTCAAGCATCTTCAATTTTAATTTGTATTTCAAAATTTTATGAACATATGAATTACAAATAAAATAATTTCTAGGATCCAAGAAATTATTGTTTTTTAAAGATAATTGGAAAAGCTTTGTACTACGTAGGATTTTCCCTAAAATCCTTAACCTTTTATTTTAATGAATAAAATGAAGGTGAATGTGTCTCAAATTATTGTAATTCATCAATTTTAATCTTAGGCAAGTTTAATATTGGAATGAATTAACACATGATTAATTATGATACTACAATTAGGGAAAATAAAATGTGACATAATTAACACATAAAATAATAGTTAATTTATAACCAAGAGAGGCAAGAAAGTAATATGAAAACACTTAAATAAATTAAAGGAAATTTGCAAAGACTAATGGGCAATAAGACTTAAGTTAATTAAGATCATTTGTATAATGCTTCAATTTAATTAGAGATAATTAAATACATCAAAAAAAGGGCTGATTTAAATCAAAAAATTAAGGGCCAATGGAAGACAATATTAAGCTTGATTAATAAGGCACAAATGACCTTGATTAGTTGCCAAACAAATCGCACAATGACATGGGGTATTAAGGGACATTTAAACCCTTAACTATATTATCAAATGACATCACCAAATGGCCAAGGGGTCTTCATTTTCGCTGGTATATGGGCTGATTTAGAGTCAGATTTTTCAATAATAAGATCACATGTTTTAGGCCTTAGCTTTGGAAAGTCAATAATATCAACTCACCAATTAGAAGCTTGAGCCATGGGATAATTTGTTAAGAAAAAACACACATTAAATGGCTAAAAAGGGAGGCATGTCGACCAGCTAGACCAAGGGAGGAGATTTGAAGTTATAAAGTGGTTTTAAATCCTATGGTTGAAAGGAAGGATGGAGCGTTGGATAACCTTGAGGATTACCATTTTAAACTTGAAGCTTTCCCTATAAATAGGCCATCAACCTCTCCTCAATTCTTCACACCAACACAAAGAAGAAAAAAAAAACACCTCTCATCCTTAGATTGAGAGAGTGAGACGTGGGATTTATGAAGAGAAGGAGCAAAGTTCTTGAGGTGAGTTCTTGAACTTTAGTTTTTAGTTCTTAGTAAAATTGTAGTTTAATCTAGAAAATTTAAAAGTAAATTCCTTTACATGTTTTTAGGCCTCCATTGCATTTAAAATGTTAAATGAGGTAAAAACATGGTAGGAAATAATTTTTGGAATCAATGAAGCAAGATTGTGATAATTGGGAAAATTCCCAGATTTCAGTTTTTTTGGAGTCAGTCGAATTAAGGGCGTCATTTTATGTATCAGTTTTTCTAGAGCATGGTTTAGGTAGTTGTAGAACTTGATATTGATATAACCCTGGTAATATGATGCAGTAAAGATGGACAAAGATGGACCTTCCTACATAAACTACTATGGACGAGTTAGACGTACTGCACGAAAATCGGTGAACCCCAGATTCATAAGGATTAAGATCAACTCTTAACCGATCTACAATCTTGGACCCGAGTATCCTCCTGAACCTGAATACCACCCTCCACCAGAGTACAACCCTGAACTCGTACCAGAGTACCCTTTTGAACTCATACAAAATCCTAAACCTTTTTGAACTTATATTCCCTTACACCTATACATGAACCAAGACTCGTGTACCATTATGGTCCGAAGTACCCGCTTTTACCTATATATGATCCCGAACCCCTAAATGTTGCACCCTTGGACATGGCACAACCTCTGCTGGAGCCGGAAGAACCAAATCCATCTGGCGATTCGTCTGTTGGAGATAACTTCAATGACCCCTAGTTTGACAACCCAAAAACCTCTGATAATGAGTTTTATACCAACCCTCATTACGAACCTATTTTCCTGAACCATATTTTGGATCAAAATAGGAGATTGGTGGATATCATGCAAATTGACTACATGTTTGTCGAGCAAAGTACAACAACTATAAAGGAGGAATACTACCAATACTTAAAGTGTGTAAAGACGACGTATGATTGGAGGAATATGCACTTCATCCCTTCCTACTCTCGTGAAGATTGGGCGAAGTCTATTTTGTACCATTCCTATCGAACCCGTTTCTAGATAGAGAAGACAAACGAGCTGCTAGATGGCGAACCTATAGTCCATTTCCACCCTTTTTTGCGACATCTTAAACTGCTGGTGGACAACCATATGTAGACGGGAAGCGAGATCGGCGTCAATGAAAGAAAGCTGTGGAGAATAGTGATAGAAGCTATATATATAGTAATTGAATGAGTAATGTAGTGTAGTTTGCGGTGTTAGTGTGTAATAACGCTTCTCTAAAATTCCTGAGAAGTTGCAAAATACCTGATATGACTAAGAAAAGGTCTATCACATATAAGCTAGTTTGACAAGTATGTTAGGAAGTACTAATGATCGTAACATATTAAGGATATGTTGAATATAAATATGTTTGCAGTATATTCTCGGTGATTACTTATCTCTCGATATCTATGTATGTTGTTCTCAATAAATTATAGTAGATTAAGAATGGCAAATTTAAGAGGAGCCGAAGCTCCCAAAGGTAGAGGTAAGATTGAAACAGAGAGCAAATGTAAGATTGAAACATATATACTCGAGTACTACTTACTCTATACTCGAGTAAGCCAGGAGTAGTGCTCGAATACTGAGTTGAACATCTCTGAACTTTGCTCTAAATCTTCATGTACTCGAGTAACACAACAATCTTACTTGAGTACTCATCTTTTGATATCAATGCAAAGTTATAAGCGATATCATACTCGAGTACCCAATGAACCCATACTCGAGTAAGTGACTAGAGAACACTTAGACAAATAGTTAGATTGAGCATGCTCAAGTAAGCTTAAGGGCATACTCGAGTACACTCTTGCCTTATACAATATTTACTGATTCAAAACCTTGACCATTTTCAATTTAAAACCTTGATAACTTTCAAGTTTTGTTGTCATTAAAACTCTGAGAACTAACATAAAATGCGTCTGAGCATGTTTGCCTTCATAGTTATTTACACTTTACATTCACCCATTCATGCCAGCGATTAGCCCACCAACGGAAACCCTCCTCCATTTATGTTAAAGAATCAAACTTTGTTCTCATATCTGGTGGCTCCCTCCTTCTGAATATGAATCTGCCTCTTCCTCTTTTGTTGATCTCCATTACGTGCTTTCGTCTGGGTAAATCTCTCTCTTTCGCCCAACCCTACTTCATTTTCGAAAATTCTTTAATATGTTTATAATTCGGATTCCGATTCTTGTGCCCCTCTTTGATCTCGCTTCATGTTGATGCCCATGCTGATTGCTGATTGCTGAGAGACGGAGGCGACATCAGATTTTTGATCTCGCTTCATGCTTGTTGACCATCTGATTCGTGATTTGCCGTGTCATATGTGTGTCTGTGTCGTTCATGTGTCGGATACATTTAAATCACAAAATTTCATGTGTCCGTGCTGCATAGGGCGAATATTATGATTCTTGATATGCTATGCATTCCTTCAAAAGGTGAGCTCTCAAATTTCACAACAATTAAACATTTTAGTGTTTATTTGGTATATGCTTTTTTTATTTTACTCTTTCACAATGCACATGAAAAGTATGATATATTCCCTTCCTAATCATCGAATTGATATCATTATAAGGCTACATTAATAAATGAATCATACCTTGATTTCACATACTTGTTTTTCATAGGGGTGTACGTGTATGCATGAAGTTTGTTATGTACACACACTATACACATCTGATAAATGAGAAAAAGTATGGGAAAATTTCACTCAAGGAATATTGTAGCCAATTAATATCAAATGACTCAAGAAATTCTGAAACCTCACCGGAAGGACTTGGGAGAAAAACGAAATTAAAAGTTACGCTAAAAAGACATCAATAGCCCTTATTTATTTTTTATAAAAAAAAATCAACATTTTTCAGCCACTGTTGTATCCATCAGAAAATTCTCCAATTCTCAGCAGTCGATTGGGGATAAGTTGACTGTTTACAACGATGATTCCGAGAACAACCTCCCAGCAATTCCTGCCAAGGCAGCGTTCCCACAAAACAAAATGACAGATATATAGTTAAAACAGCCATAAGCGATTGAAAACTTCACCTTCAACATAATCTGTTACGTCGGAGCAAACACGTACAGTGGCTCTCAATGACTCCCAAGGAAACAAGGTGAGTCTCATGCTCGCTGGTGGCATGTGCAGAGGTAGTTCAGCAAAACAATTTGAAGCTAGTGCAAGCACTTGTGGAGCATGTGGGCAAGCTTGTGGCGTCTCAATCCAGAGGATTGAGGAAGGTGGCTACTTGCTTCGCTCAAGCTTTAACTCACCGGATTTACGGAATTTCACAACCACCCATTGATTTGGCCTTCTCCAATGTGCTCTATATGCATTTCTCAGTCCTGCACTTACCTAAAATTTGACCATTTCACAGCCATTGAAGAAAAATACTTGCATTATTTACTGTATAAGTTGATTATTATAAAAGGATATTTGATATTATTTTATATTTGTTAATATTTTAGTTAAAAATTATTAAAATCTAATTAAAAAGTAAGATGAGGTCTAGAAAAATCTAGTCTAAAAGGTATAGATGATAAAAATTTTGCAGACTTCTACTGGTATGCCTTTGTCTTTGAGGGTTCTGTGGCCCCACCGTCTCAAGATTGGTATTTTGATTTGCTATCCTGGTTTGTATGAGGCTCCATTGTTTTTATTGATTTCAACATTTTTAATTTAATATAATCATCATATGAAGCTTCAAGTGAACAAAAATAACTTGTTTTTATATTTACATATTACATGTAAAGCACAAAGCTAAAATTGGACTGAGTTTTTTTTTTCCTTCTCGGATGCTGCTTTTTTTTTTTTTTTTTTTTCAAGGACTTGATATAAAGTTTGATAAGTAGAATGTTATCATGGCTTTCAATAACTAGAGCAATGACCAAATGTTTCTTGAAGATGTCACATTTTAGATAATGCATTTTGATAGAACTGAACAATTTTTAACTAGTGTGATTGAAAGCTGTAAGGTGTTGAATTTCATCTAATATTGTCTTCTAATGAGACCATGTCAAAATAGGTGAGGGAACTAGTTGAATTGCTTTGTTTTGAAGAACAAAGTTATATGACAAGCAGGGGAAGAAAGGTAAGAAACCTAATTCAATGGTCACTTATTTTACATCATCATTAATACTACTAATATATAATATCTATAGGAACCACTTTAGCTAATTCAAGACTTTTAGGAAAAACATTGTCAATCACTACTACAAAAAGGCGATATTACTACCCAAAAGGACATCCTTATTTAAATTTGGGAAGTAAAAAGTGAACATGGTGGCATTCTCATAATTAATTACTTGGATGTTGAGCCTTAGACGTCCCAAACAATCCTTAAATGAGGCCTAAAATGGATTTTCGGTGCATTTTGGGATGGTTTTTGGATTTTTGGCGCCCTAAAATAATTTTGGAACACCTAAAATAAATTATTGGTGACCTAAAATTACTTTGGGATGCCTAAAATCACTTAGTTTGCGCATTTGGGAAATTTTTTTGGGCGCGAGGTAGGAAATTCTGGCGCCTTGAATTTTTGTGGAATTTAGGAGTCCTAAATTAAGGTTTAGGATGCCAATATTGAAAATATGCAGTCCGGAAATTGTTTCCAAGACGCCAAAGGTTCCATTTAATACCCACCTGTCTCACACTCATATCCCCTGGCTCTTTCACACTCGGCCTCTCCTTCCCGATCGAAAGCCCTTTCATTTCCCTCACATTGTGCGCGTCATAGCTCCATCTCCTCTGTCTTCCCTCTTCGCGTTGTCCTTCGGCTTGCGTGCTCTGTTTTTGGCGCCTCCCCCTCCTTCTCTGATCTCTGATGAAGCAATACATTCGAGCCCTAGTTATTTTGTTGTAGCTCGTTGTCGCGCCTCCTCCTTTCTTCGGGCCCCGTTCGCTGATTATGTACTAAAACGGTAATATTATGCCATATTTTTGTGTATTTGCTGCTCTTGAATTGTTGATTAATCTGATAGTATAGATGTGAGGGAGTGTAGGAACATTACAACACCTTTCTGGTCCGTGTGTTATCATTGTGTTTCCCTTTGTTGTGTCAATTCTATGTTGGTTTTGTGTAGTTGTCCGCCCTTACAAAATAAAGAGAGACAAGCAGGAAATAAGTATTTGCATTTCAGGTCTCGAGGTGGGTATAAAAAGCTTGAATGGAGGATGATGGAAGAAGAGTTAGAGAGAATGAAGGAAGCTGCCCAATCCGATCCTTCCATTATTGTCCAGGCCCTTAATCGTGCTCCTCGTCACAAAAAATGGAAAGCTGCGAGAATGAAGGGTGACAAATACATAAATGCAGAGGTTGCAGAGGTTGCCTCAAAGATTGTAAGTAGTTAAATTAGAAGTATTAAATGGGATTTGTACCAAAATAGTAAAATTTATAAAAGAAATTTCCAGATTAAAGCACTTTTGAAAGTATTATTCAAACTAATGCTAACGCCATTAATGGCGTGTGGGAGGGTCACGTGACCGAGCGTGCCGCGCTAGGGAAGAACACGCCACGGTTCCGTGAGACAGATTCACGCCACGGAGGCGTGAACACGTGTCACGCCCGCCTAGTGGCATGAACACGTGTCATGCGACGTTCACGCTACTGCACGCCACAAGTGTCAAAATCTGACATGGTGTGCAGAATCTCCCCGTCCCCTACTCTGCAACCCACCCCCTACCCGACAACCCCCCCAACACACACACGCAACCTCACCCCTCTCCCATCTCTCATTCTTTTTTTTTTCTTCTTTCTTCTTCTGACTCTCCCACTTCCTTCACTCTTCCATTTGTTCATTCACTCCTTCCCTCATCCGCACTCCTTCCCTCTGTCCTCCATTTTCTTTCCTTATTTGTCACTCTCACTCACTTTCTCACCCACTTTCACTCCTTCCCTCTCTCTCTTATCATCTAAAAACTCCATCTTTTTCATTCTTTTTCACTCCTTCCCTCTCTCCCTTATCATCTGAAAACTCCATCTTTTTCATTCTTTTTCACTCCTTCCTCTCCCACATTCACGCACACATGCACCTCCTCAACCTTCAAATCTCCATCTCATCTGAAACAACACTGAGAGAGGCTGAAAAACTTTAAGACCTAGAGAAGAGGAAGAAGAAGGAGGCTCAAATTGTCTGTCTCACTGACTTCACGTTTGGATAGGTAAAATTTAATATTTTTGTTATGTTTATTGTTTAATAATTGGAATTAACTTTTAATTATATATATGCAATTTATTATAGATGCTTAATAAATGTATAATAGTAGGATAAATACTTAACATTTAATTTTGTTGTTATGTTTATTGTTTAATAATAGGATTTAACTTTTAATTATATACATGCAATTTATTATAGATGCTTAATAAATGTATAAAAGTAGGATAGATACTTAACATTTAATTTTGTTGTTATGTTTATTGTTTAATAATAGGATTTAAATTTTAATTATATACATTAATTGCTTAATAAATATATAAAGGTAAGATAGATGCTTAATCACTTACAAATTATTAATAAATATAAATAATAAAAAGAGTAAATAATAATTAAAATCAATAATTTATGGAATTAAAATATTTAAAATTTATTATTAACCTTAGGATAGAAGACTAATAATTGGTAAATTAATTAATTAGTCAATTATTTATTTATTTTGTATGTTAATTATAAACCTTAAGATGGTCGACTAATTATTTCATATTTTGTAAAATAATAATTTGATAGATAAAATTTTATTCTAAATTTGATTTAAGAAATTAGTGAGAATAATAATTAGTGAATTAATAAAAAGATTTTGTGAAATATGTTGTATATTGTTATTTATAGTACTCGAAGATAAATAAGATAAGCTTAAATGGAGAATAATAATTACTCAATTAATTAATTAATTATTTAGAGAATAATAATTAGTGACTTAATAATGTGTTGTGTTATTGTAAATTTTTATTAGTCAAATGGATGACCAACGGGCCTGCAATATTGAGCCGGCCCCAAAGAGTGGGGAGTTCTTAATGAGGAGGTGCAAATGTCACACCGATCACAAGTTGTGTGGAACGAGAGAAAATTGCAATGTGTTGAGGGTGAGGCGAGCCTCACGGGGGTCTGCGGCAGATATCCATGACCCAGATCTCATCCCACTAGATTTGCAGCAGCACCTTATACGTGCAGGTTTCTAGCACGTGGCTCGCATGAAGAAATCCCCGGTATGTTTTAAAATTATTTATGTAATTAATTATATGCATTTAGTTGTTTGTATGTGATACGAGATAATAAAAGACCCTTACATATTTGTTCTCTACTTTTATGTTGGTGCAGATTGACAAATACCTTATTTCTGCTTTGGTTGAAAGGTGGAGATCGGAGACTCACACCTTCCATATGCCGGTTGGTGAGATGACTATTACTCTACAGGGCATTTTAGGGTTGTCCACTGAGGGTCGAGTAGTTTCCGGTCGGACGCATGGCAACTGGGCAGCAATTATGCAGCAATACATGGGTCTGACTCCACTTCCATCTGAATTGATTGGCAGAAACATCGAGATGGGCTGGTTTGACCGTCATGGGGGCTACTGGGAGGAGCACTCAGCTACGGTTAAGGGTCAGCTTTTGTGCACACGTGCTTACCTCATGCGCCTATTCAGTGGATTTTTACTGTGTGATAGTCCAGCTCAGAGGTCCCTTGTCAACATATACAATTACTGGGTGGTGACCTTACGGAGACTGCTACATACAGTTGGGGGTCAGCTGTACTCGCCATACTATTTCGCGAGCTATGTCAGGCCACGTTAGCTTCAGCTAAAGACATGGGGGTTGTTTGTTGTTATCGCAGATATGGGCATGGTCCAGATTTCCTGCCATAGCACCTCCCATTCCACCGCCTAGTGACAGGTGATCATTACGGACACAGGTATGGAAGCAATACGATATAATGAATTATTTGAACTGCTTTGAGTAGTTGAGCGATTATGTTCTCATTTGAAGGTCGCTTCACTAATGTTATTGAGTTACGTATTGCAGGTTCAACAATGTCGAGTTGCGGTTATTGTGACGTGAGATAAAGACATAACGAATAGAGCTTGATCAGATGGGTCGAGACGATGTATGTATAATAAATTTGAGATTAAGGAACCAAAAGGGTAAACTAATTCGCATTTGTTTACATGTACAGGTGAAGTGGGAGCCATATAGGGACACTGAATATGAGTTTATGGGTGCAGAGGCTGACATGCAGGACAGGTGGAGGGCGGTGACACCCGTACTTTGTTTCCACATTGTCGAGATGCACCAACCAGATCGCTGCATGCGGCAATTTGGCATGTAGCAACACATCCTTGGCCCTGCTGCACAGCTTAAGGGTGCACATGATCTGACCTTATGCGGTAAGATGGCTGATGATTGGGAGGCCAAGATGGATGCATGTATTCAGTTGTGGTACACGCGACATTTGTGCATTGAGACTACAGAGCCAGAGGAGGGGCCGATTTCCCCAAACTCCGAGTACATGACTTGGTTCTTCACACACACCAGACGGTATATGACGAGGCAGGTCGCCAGGATCGGGCACGTTGTACATATTGATCTTTCTTCCACTTTGCATCGTACATATTTCATCTTATTATCCATAGCTTAGTTTCAGTGTTGTTATTTATTTTACTGGATAAACGCAGGTAGATGGTGTAGAGTGGATTTGGTGGATGAATTCTCTACAATTTGATGCTCAGTTCAATAAGAGGCAGGTTCAAGAGGTTTGTGACCAGCTAATGGGAGCACTTAGAGAGTTTGGCCGAGTTGCGGAGCCTGGTCCTAGCGCACCATGTGGACTCTTAGTCAGTGTACCAGATCCTGCGCTAGAGGTCTCGCCTTGTGCGAAGGAAGGACGGGGACTAGGTCATCGATGACCACAGCACAAGATGGAGGCATATCAGATACCCCGGCCTGGTCCACGTGGCGGAGGTGTATATCGACCACCGATGTGGCCCAATATGGCCTATACTGAGGTTCCGTGGTACCCAGAGGAGGTGACAGTAGAGGTGCCTCTAGAGATGCCACCACAGGTGCCACCCTTACATGCACCGGTGCCTTCTTACCCACAAATAAAGACGATGTTTGCTCCGCAGACACAGGTTCCTTACTCATATGAGTGGCCATCACAGAGTTCCCAGACTGGCTTTGCTACATCCATTTTTTACCAGCTTGGACGAGGTTTTGCGGGATTCAGTGCCTATCAGCCAGCGTATGGCTTTCTTGGCTTCAATGTTTTTCAAGAGCGGAAGGTTTTCTTCGCTTTTGTTCATCCCACTGAGACGGGGTTGTGCGAGGCGAGGATCTAGTAATAGTCCATACCAGTCAGGACACCACGTATCTGATGACACAGGTGACCACACTGATGACTTTATACGGACAGCTGCTGAGGATTTCAATTTTAGTCACAATCTTGATGACAGCGTGGACCTGGTGGCATTCGTAGGAACCCTGAGCGTGATGCGCGTTCGAGACCGTGGCCTACATACATTCCACCAAGAGTGTATCATTTTACTAGTTCTTATCTCATATTTGCATGGATTACTGTATTATGTCATATTTGCATGGATTAATGTACTTGACTGTATTTGTTTATTTTGCTATCGAACATATAGCTAAGCAACTTTTTCCCAAATTCTAAATTCTTAATTATGCCCTATAAGCACATAAGTATAAATATGAGAAGGTGAAACTTCAAAATTCAAATTCAAAATCAAGTGAAACTATAATCACATAAGTAGCATATAAGTATACAAAATCAAATGTCAACTAATTCGCTATGCGTGTCTAGGACATGAACGCCTATTATGTCCGAATTGTTTACATATACTATATCTCAGTCAACTGGAGCTAGGTTGGACCTCCACCTCATCCATTTCATTGCGAATGCGTGAAGCTCTAGGGCGCCCCCTACCACGAAATTTCGATTCATCGGGGATAAGCTTTGGTTCGGAAGCGGGCGGTATTCCTTGTCACTGCCGATCGGCTGAAATGATGAAGAGTAAACATTCATAATGTTGTAGATTGAGAATACTGGATCCACGTACTGTTCAACACAATGGGATACCCCCGAACATCCAGCAATAACATGACTACATGGGAATTTGAATGCCTGAAACTTGCCACACTCGCATTTCCGCTGGGTCAGGTTCACCGAGTATGTATCATCCGGATCATCAACTTCAAAAGTGGTACGCACCACATCAAACTCCCGAATATGCATCAATGTAGCACGCTCTCCACTCTTTGCCATAGCTTCTCCAATAACAATCGAAAAATGCTTTTCGGTCAATGCATCTTGTTGTGCTTTGGTCCCTCTTTTGACCCAGTAACGAACAAGTCGACTATAGGTGCATTTCACCAACGATGTTATAGGCATGTTCCTCGCTCCCCTGAAAACCTTATTGATTGATTCAGACAAATTGGTTGTCATATGACCGTATCTTCGTCCATCCTCATCATAACTCCGACACCATTGCTCTTTTGGAATTCTTTCAATCCATGCAGCCACTTCACGACTATAACTGCAGAACTCGGCATACAATGCATTGAAGTGAATTTTGTTCGGAACATATCTTGTAAAAAAGCCAGAAAGACACAACAGTGTAAGGTAATGAAAAGAATGAATGTCATTGCACATCAGTTGGAGAATATTACCTAATCTCATTAATATTTTCTTCAACTCCTGGTCCTTGAAGTGGGTATTAAAATTGCTCGCAACATGATGAATGCAAAACACATGGTACGCATTAAGAGGCTGCCAACCAATCATCTCATTGCCGACTGTTGATATTATGCTTTTGTGACGATCAGAAATAAGACATAGACCAACTATATTTGTAACATACAGTCGTATGGAAGACAAAACAAATACTCCCATGCTTCCTTCATTTCACCTTCAACAATTGCAAATGCAATCGGCAGGATCTCATTATTTCCATCTTGGGCAGTGGCAATCAATAATGTCCCCTTATACTTACCTATAAATGCGTTCCGTCCACTTGTCTGACTGGTTTGCACCATTGGAACGCGGCATGACATTTACTGAAGGTCCAAAATGTATGTTGAAAAACCCGAATCCTATTAACAACCCGCCGATCAACAATATACGGTCCATGTTGAATATGATAAATAGATCCCGGGGAAAATTTCAACATGTGCTCGAACCATCTTGGTAGGAACGCATATGACTCGTCCCAATCACTGTAAATCTTAGCTATTGCTTTTTGTTTTGCCTTCCATGCCTTCCTATAAGAAACATGATAACCAAACATTCCAGTCACCCTTTCTTGTATCATGATCACAGGTACCGAAGGTGTTTCCTTGACCATGTCTGCAAAACCAATCATAAAAACTATACACTAGGAATGTTATTTATGTTCACTGACAACACAAATAAATTCACAAATTATCAAATGGTATTGTGCATCATACCTATTATGACCTCAGAAATAATTTCAAAATCAAGTTGTTTGTGATCTTGGGAGAGATTTTGGTTCACACAATTATGATTTCCAACCCATTTAGTTACCATCCAAGTGTTGCTATTCTTCGGTTTAATTGCTCTTACTCTCCAATCACAACCTTGTTCTTGATTCTGACATTTCATTGAGAACTTGGCTGTAGTACTCTCAACCACTTGAGCTTCATGATGTTCCTTCATGCAATAATGTTTTATTGCGGCTTGCAAATCATTCTTGGACCCGAACTCTTGTTTCACATATAATTCATCTCCTCTTGCCCACGGACCCCGGCCCAAGCCTTCCACATCAAGTATATCCTCATGCGGGTAATCTTCATTTACAGCCTCATAATATGGAACGTCATTCCAAAACGGTGTAATATCTGCATGTTCACACATAATACAATTTTTGCGAAAATATGGTAACCAATAAAAAATAAATGATATAATAGTTACCTCGATGTTCGTCATCTGCATCACTATCATTTTGATCATGGTCATTTTCTAATAAAGTGTCATCATCTTCTTCCTCTTGCTCCTCCTCCTCATTGTCAGGTTCATCTACCATATAGTCGTCGTTTTCTTCTCCCTACGCAACAGTTGATTGTCTTGGCTAAGAGGTACCAGCCATATATTGTGACTGATGGAGTCCATGCGTCGGTATTGGTACGCCCTCCTCTGACGTCTCAATATCCACATATAATTCGGTGAATTGGGACGTAGGGTTTTTGTTGAATGTTTGAACAAAACATCCACATCCTCATTATCGACATCTCAAAACCCACATATTTGGGGTTCCCACAAGGCACTCTACCCGTCACTGAAGATATTACCTGATTTTGTTGCAGCTTTAACTTTCGACGGATCTTTTCATGTAAATCTTCAGCGGACATGCCTCGAACAATAAACATTCCTCTTTTTTCACCATCAAAGCTCAATCCGTTTGGACCTATATTTTTAGAACCATTAAAATATACAAATGAACGAATTTCACTCATTTTTTTCTTATTTAATATTATGAAAAAGAAGATTAAACTACAGATAAAACAAATAATAACAACACAAATTGTAACTGAACAGAAGAAGAAACAATGTATAAATGGAATTAAACAAAAAAAAGAATTCAAGAAACAGGATGAAGAAAATGGAGGGAGTTTCCAGATGAATGAAGGAATGAATGATAAGAGAGAAAGAAAAGGAGTCACGAATGAGGGATGGAAGCAAAGGGAGTGAAGGAGTGAATTATATAAGAGAGGACGTGAAGGAGAGGAGTGAATTATATAAGACAGGGAGTGAAGGAGTCACGGGATGAGAGTACACGCCTTTGTCACGGGTTGAGAGTACACGCCTTTGTGGCGTGAGGATCACCCACGCTAGTAGTGGCGTGAGTGTCACTCACGCCATTAGGCTTCAGAGGCTGACCATGTGTCAGGATTCCTGACACATGGTCACGTAAGGGAGACCCACGCCACTTCATCCTCACGCCACTAGGTGGCTAGTGGTGTGTGGGCCCCTCACGCTACTAGTGGCGTGGGTGGCCCTCATGCCACTAGGACTGCTGGTGTGACCATTGCTTGCGCCAGCAATCAGTGGCGTGAGACTTTGCAACTACACTAATGGCGCAAGTTTGACAGGCGTATTCAACATCATTACTCCGGTAATTAGTTTGGAAGGTGCATCTATCTGGTAAATTTTTTAAAAAAATATGATTATTTTGGTGCTTTTTCCATATTAAATAGCCTCGATGTTTCATATTATAAGTGTTTAGCTTTTATTTATGAAAAATTTTATGATACGGGATAAACTTGAGGCTCGAAGTAGCTAAGGTTCATTTACGCTAGGTACACGAATGAACATTTTGTCAACAGCGATTGGGAAGCCAAATCACCTTGATCATGTTCGAGGGGGGACAAGGGGAGTTAGTGCCACAAAATATTTTGGATGACGTTCACGTTGTTCGCATGACGATGGCAACCCTAGTCCTCGGCTTGTAGCCAAAATTCGAGCGAAACTTCTACAAGATATCATGAAAGAGGTACGTGGTGATGTGAGATCTATGATGCAAGAGAAGGAAAATTCGGAACGTAGAGCCCATGAATCCTCGGCCTTCCCTAACAAAGCAAAGAAAGTTTTAACCCTCCGGATGTACTTCTTGGCGAATCTTCTCTCACTCCACAGGGAGGAGAACCTTGCAATCTATATTTGGATGTCTCACACCGGCGTATTGTTGCCAATGCTCTTATTTACAGAGAACAAACCACCCGCGATAATAAGCAAATTCCTGAACATCAACGTAGGGTGACTGTGAAATGTGTTCGAGAGGAAGGAGAAAATACAGACATCCCGATTCATGATGAGGAGGTTACCACGCTAGGCAAGGCCATAAGATCGTTCATCCTTTGGCCGAGTCATCTTATTCAGATGGTGATGACACCTCCAATGGTGGGAAATACATTACTAGAACTTGATTTTCCTTGGTAACCCACTCATAATCTGTTTTTTATGTTTTCATAGAATGAACAAGCTGCGAGCAGATTTCCCTTCTTAGCACGATTGCGAGAGCTGTACAGGGACATCAACTATATCTCCTTGTAGATGCATGCGGGCATTGTCGGCGCAGATAAATCATATACCTTAACAATTGACAAGAAAGATTTGCAACAATTTATACATATGGAGGATTTAGATATAAGATTTCTTCAACTTGCAATCATGTAAGTTTTTTTTCCTTTAATTATTGCATTGATTTTTTTTTGTTTTATACATTCAACAATATTTATCATTTTAATTCAATCATAGTGTTTCCCACAACATATGCGTCCAAAGAAGCCGAAGTGATTCATATGGATTCTTATGTCCTGCAAGCACGACGAAGAATTATAATAAGTTAGCCAGAAGGATATGTTGGTTTTACAATGGGCGAGGCTAAATTGCCTTATTATCTAGCTCCAATAATTGAAGAGTACGTATTTTAGTTTTGTCTATTTAAGATTTTTAAGAAGAAATTGTTTTCTTATCTTAATTTAATATTAATATGTATATGTTGTAGTCATCATTGGACCCTATGTGTTCTTTGTCCCTCCAAGAACGTTCTTTATTAGCTTGATCCCTTAGGTGCAAGCCAAACGAAGAAATCAAATCCATGTTTAGCACGTAATTAAATTTTTGTCTAAATCATTGATTCTTCATTTAAATGAATTGTTTTCATGTTTGTTAATTTTCATTTTAATGATAGTGCACTCAAGATGGTTAGAATGCTTGCTGGGATACGAGAGGGTCAACTAAA
This sequence comes from Acacia acuminata, assembly GCA_019022655.1. NCBI lineage: Eukaryota > Viridiplantae > Streptophyta > Magnoliopsida > Fabales > Fabaceae > Acacia > Acacia acuminata. The sequence goes on from JAFJYI010000384.1 coordinate 269,827, forward strand.
GTGGGTTTCCCCGAAAGTAAGTAGTTTCAATTCAAGTTATTTCATTGACATAGTAGCTTTCGATATGCCTTTATTTGTTTTAACAATTTACTTTTGATTTATAGTGCCCTCGACAACCAGGGAACTCGAGTGTGGATACTAATGTTATCCTTTATATGCATTACACCATTAATCACTACAAAAAAAAAAACCCATATTAGCCACGGAATTCTGTAGGTAAATTTTTTCCGACGGAATTTTTCCGTGGGTAAAAATTCCGTCGATAAATTACCCACGGATTAGGGACGGAAAAATTCCGTGGGTAATTAGCCACCGAATGTTTCCGTGGGTAATCGTGACTAATTCCGTGGGTAATTAGCAACGGAATTCCGTGGGTAATTTGAGCAATTTTCTCCCGTACGTTCTCATCTACTTTTTTTAAATTATTTTTTTGTCAACGTTTTAGGCCGTTTTTTTTATATTATAATTAAAAAGCACCGAAATAAAAAAATAATCATATAGATAGAAAGTTTCGAACAAGTTCAAAACACATATTCATATAAATGTCACAATTTAAAGTCACTACAAGGGCAAATAGATACAAACAATTACCAAGTTAGTTTTTACGAAAGCAATAAAGATATTCAACTATCATTTTCATTGTCTTGATGGGGAGCTTCATCATTGGTGGCAGGGTTAGAGAGATTAGGTAAGTGAATCCCAAATGCTTGCAATGCCGACATAATCATTTCGTTCGTGATTTCAAGCTTGCAACTTCTTTCATTTGAGTCATCTCCATTTGTATTTCGGATCCACCGTAGAGTTGACAAAAGGAGGTGTGGAAGAAGAACCAATATGTTCATCTTCGATCCCAACCCATAGATTCGCCCCTTCTTGTTCTTACCACCAATAACCTCTAACCAAAATTAAATTCATCTTGATTAGATATGATACCTCCTCCCTCAGAAATTCATCCTGCAAACGAAATATATGAATTACATGTTAACCTTTATTTAGCAAAATAAAGACAACAGAATATTAATGGTTCTTGATGTTTACTGATATCAAAAAGAGGCCAAGGTTCGATCATCAACCAATATGTGCATGTTTCTAGCAAGTATGTGACAAAGAATAATACATTTCGACATTAATTCATGGCAGATATTACCACACTAACTTATGTATCCTCCCAAAATCTTATGGTTAAACAGAGACACAAAGATATCAAAAATGTTTCAATGAGGTTGAAGCTTGATAGTAAGTGCATTAGATCATAAAGTAGGAAACACTTAATAGTGAAGAACGGTTCTGATTTTATTTGGAGCAACCATTTGCTAATGTACTTAGGCCTACAGCTTCATTGCAATACATAAATATTAGGAATAGATACCTATATGGCACTCAAATGAAAATAATCAACATCCATCACAACGAGTATATAAAGGACAGGAAAAAAAGAAAAATCTAAAAAAAAATAAGTTGTGAAGATCTGTTACAAATTTGGCAGCCATCGCTTGTAGATCAATTCTCGGAAAAAGCTTCACCTTTGTCAATTTTTTTCGTGTTGTTCCACCTACAACCTGTAGAAACTAAATTGATAAACAGCAATAAACTTTTCATATGTTAGCTAGGAACAGCAACAAATGCAAATATTATCTACGTTTATTACCCAGGGATTTCAATTCAACAAACTTCGACGACGTAAATTTGAATGCCTTTCACGCCCAACCCGCAGTAAAAAAACAAGATATGGTTGAAAATTGAATAACTAGCAGTTAAAAATAATTAAATTTGCACAAAAAAGCTATATAAGATGCCCCAAACTAGGTACAATCTTGAACCTATCTATGGCAAGGTTGCGTAAAAGGGAGAAAGCACCAGCCCTTCATCATTGAAAAAATAGAAATCCATTAACTAAATGACACTTCAAGTAAATCCCTATCCACATTAAGCCAAGGTAATTGAGACTTGAGAACATACTACTCACCTACTAAACCATGAAGAATCTATATAATTATTTAAAGAAAAGAGAAACCAAAGGAAGCATAGCAATCAATGTCTGAATTAGCTTTTTTTTTTTTCATAGTTCAATTTTGTTTTTTTATCCCTTTTGCTTTGGCTGTATGGTCTACTCAATCTAAACGCATAGTTTAGCCATGAAATCCTGAATTTAGTATTGTGCCTTTGTATTCAACAACGTCTAAATTTCTTCAAAGTTGAAATAATTGATCTTTGGATGGACAACCAACGGCATAAAAATAAAGCAAGGAAATCATCAAATAGATTAATCCCACCAAACATGAAACTGCTCCGCCGGATCAGTTTGTCCCCTTAACTAGTAAAGCATTCATAATCCAATTCAGAGGACTTGAAAGGCTATCAAAGTTAGTGTTCAATGATACAAACCAACATCTATGGGTTCCTGAGCACTTCCCCTTTGGATGTCATTTTAAATACAAGCTTAAAATCTATTCCATGATGCCAAGTTGCCAGCTACCATATGCAAACAATAGATTCCCGAATTAAAAAGCAAACTCAATAACCAATAGCAACAACTTCCATATGTTAGCAACTTAGGATTTAGATTTTGTATTCTAATTAGAGCATATAATATGCAGCACAAAGAACAGAACACTCACATGATATAGTGTGGTTGGAACCAAAGTCTCGTATGACTCATTCAATGTGATGAATCCACAAACGCCAAGCTCCTTTAAGTGGGAACATCAATAGGAAATGGAACAGCTCCTAATTAGCCACACTCTTTATGAGATATAGAAGTATGAGTCAAATAATCAGTTCTATGTTTTATGACATCTATGAGACCTATGTCTAATTGGGAAGAAGAAGTCTATTACTATTAATGTGTGCTTTCACAATGCATACTCACTTAAAAATTGAGCATTCGTTATCAGTTAAAAAGAGAAAAAATAATAAAACTGGCCGGCAACAATTCACAATCAAATATTGAACATCAACTGCGCAAAAAAAGCCAATACACAAGCGAGTAATGGAAGTTTCATCAACAGTTCAAAAAGAATGGGTAGAAAGAAAAAGGTAAGGGACGGTCCAATCAAAGACAACAGTAAGCAATCAGGTTCAACTATTTAATTTTGGCTTAAATAGATACAAGGAAGCTAATAGTAAACAATCTAACATTAACAATTTCACTTTAGGTAGACACCAAGAGAAAGTTGAGCACTCACCTTAAACCCTTCAAGAATCTCAAATGGGTCAGCTCGGTTTTTAGTGATTCCGGCTTAAAGCTAAATTTACGCCAAGAATAGATATCAAATTAGCTCATTCGCAAAATCGAACAAAATGGCATCAAGGAGATAAATCATACAACACAATAGAAATACCCTTGAAGCCCTCAATGTAGCTCCATGAAGCTCAATGCGGGGAAGAATTGAAGGGTAAGGGTAAAGAAAAAGGCTTGGAAATGGAAACAAAGGGTCACTCGAAACCAAAATTGAACGAGCGGAGCAGATCATACCGGAGAGCTCAAACAAAAATGGATTCGCTTCTCCTTCTGACGAATTGAGAATTAATATGCTTACCTCTTCTCTCGCAACCAAACAAATCTAAAGAAGAACGAAGGTTTACTCCGCTTCGATACGAATTAAGAATTAAGAGCTTTACCCTACTGGGTTCAACGAGCACCGAAGACGGTGGGAGGGACGGCGTACGGTGGTCTGAAGGAGTGAGAAGAGGGGAGACGCAGGACGGGGAGAGCTGTGGTGGCAGACAGAACGACTATCAAGGACCGACAGACTACAAGAGGAGGAATGACGGGAACAGGGAGGGTGTAGGAGCTCAGCGACGGTGGATTTTGGGAAGCAAGGTGGAGGCGCGACGGTGAGAGAGGGAGGAAGAAATGTGAGGGATTTTGCGAGGAAGACTTGTGTGCTGCGAGATGAAATGCTCGACTATGTGAATGAAGGCTTCGAATGGGAGGGAAACAATTCGCACAGGATCGAAAACTAGCGCCGGATCGAAAATGAAAATAGGGCGGAGGCACGACTTATTTTTTTAAAAAAGTGAAATTACCCACGGAATTATCCACGGAATTCCGTGGGTAATTTTTTTATTTTTTAAATAAAAAATTATTAAATTACCCACGAATTCCGTGGGTAATGTAAACTGAATCCAATTACCCACGGAATTCCGTGGGTAAATTTTTTTTAAAAATATATATATTTTTTCTTCTTTCTCACGGATTTCCGTCGCTAATTTGTTCCGTCTCGATTCCGTGGGTAATTTCATGTTTTTTTGTAGTGAATAACGGACGAACTATAGGTCTTGAACACGTACATAATCACTCCGTGATTCTCAAATGATAATATTTTTGATGTTGTACTTGAGTTGTTAATTAATTCATTCACTTTATTTATTTATTTTATACATTGTTTTCCAATTTACAGATTTTTGGTAATGAGGATCCATACTCGGAGGAAGACATCAATACGGTTCGAGACGTTTTGGCTGGACATCTTCTTCAACTCATAGATATATAAGGTTTACTTCACATTTTTTGGCTAAATTAGGTAATCATCTGTTTTATGTAAATCTTTTGATAGACAAATACTTCTTGAGATTCTTCTGGAACTATGATGGTGGTATTTATATTGTATGTCTATTACGTAAATTAGGTGTTGCATTACTATGTATTTGGTTACAGTTGGTTTGTTATCAAGTTACAATACAGGTTTAAGGCAATCATTTTCTCTGTTTTATCTAATTGCTTACAATGTTTCTAACAATAGAAATCAAGCTCTGAAACATTATATGCACAGATGATGGGAAAATTATAGGTCATAATCATCATCACGGATCAACAATAACAGAGCATAATTTTTTTTTTTTATAGCAACAGGATTTTTCTTCAAGATTTTCGACTATGGTGATGTATAAAATTTCCTAACACATGTATTCACACATTGATAGTTATTTATTGAAGCTTTTGTGATTCAAAATACGTGCTTTATTAATCCATTTTGTCTATCAATTACCAAGGAAACCTGGAAATCTGTAATGTGCATGACATGTTGGTTTGAACCTGCTTGTATATTGTCTAGTATTTGTGGGTTTATATATGTTGTTTACCAAGGTGCCCTTGGCATAACTTTTATATTAGCGAGGATTCTATATCGAGAAAGCATATTGCCGATATACAATAAAACATTTTTTTGCCTTTTTGCTTGAGTGATTAAGCTGTCACAGAAAGGAACCGCTTAAGTATTGCTTTTTTAGTGTTGTAATATTGTTGCTTACTAACAGATGGTGAAAAGGTCTACAAGCTAAGGAAGCAGAAGCAAATGTTGTTTGTTCATTGAAACTTGATGTTCTGATTAAATTTATGCTACTAAAACTTTGTTTGTTGTTGTACTTTGAATGGGCAGTGAAAAAATATGTAGCAGGTAATACCAACAAAAAAAATAAAAAAATTCACATACGGCGTCCTAAAATAACTTCTAGGATGTCTTAAAATAAGAGCAAATTACATACATATCCCAAGGAACAAAAATAATTACAAAAAAGTCCATTGAAATCACTAAATTACACAAAAGTCTCAAGGGACTTTTTTGATATTATTTGTATGGGAAAAAATCCAAGTTTTTAAATGTTGTAAATATAGCTTTTTTTTGTTGTAAATATGGCTTTTTCTGTTGTAAATGGCCGATTTTAAATTTTGTTGTAAATATAACATTTCTTGTTGTAAATATAGCCTTTTCTATTGTAAATGAGTTTTCTACATTCAAAATTTAGTTTCTTTAAATATTGTTTTAAATATGGCTTTTTTTGTTGTAAATATAGTTTTTTTCTGTTGTAAATGGTCAAATTTTAAATTTTGTTGTAAATATAGCATTTTTCTATTGTAAATGACCTTTTTACGTTCAAAATCCAAGGTGTTTAAATGTTGTTGTAAATATGGCTTTTTTGTTAAAAATATAGTTTTTTTCATTTGTAAATGGTCGGTGTTTAAATGTTGTTGTAAATATGACATTTTCTGTTGTTAATACAAATAATATCAAAAAAATCCCTTAGGACTTCTGTGTAATTTGGTGATTTCAAGGGATTTTTTTTGTAATTATCTTTGTTCCTTGAGAACGATACGTAATTTTCAAAAAAAAAAAAAAAAAAAAAAAAAAAACATTCTCATACAGCGTCCTAAACTAACTTTTAGGACACCTTATATATGTCTTTTGGTGTCTCAAAAGTTATATCAGGACGCCTTATATATGTTTTTTGGCATCCCAAAAGTAATTATAAGGCGTCCCAAAATAACTTTTGGGACTCCAAAAGTGTGAAGTTACTGCTTCCCCTTAAAAGACGTCCTAAAAAAGGGAACTTAATTGGGTCAAATTTAGAAAGTTAAAAACATTTTTTGTAGTAGTGAATGATCACTATTTTTGTATGTTACCATAAAAGAAGCATTGCTTTGTTGCTCATACTATTTCTTCAAGTTTCAACGCTAAGGACTTTGTGGGTATTATGCAATTAACAATTGTCATGGGGTAGAATTGAATTTTCTCCTCAATTGCTATTTTACTTCAGCAGCAATAAGGACAACAAATTAAGGTATGACAGATATAGCATTAAATTAAGCTCAATTTATTGAGATTAGTTTTTTTTTAATTAAAAAAAAAAAGTCACACTTTAATTTTTTTTTTTTTGTATCACTATATATTGAATAATTTGCCACTTACAAACTTTAGATGCTCATTTTAGTATATTTAGATACTGACTTAAAATTTATATAATTAATATGATATTTTGTTTTCATAACTCAATTCAAATGATGGATTTGTAGTGTCTTTGTTGTGTTGAGCTAAGGTTTGGTAAGAAAGTAAGAAACTATAATGAATCATCTCTGTTCATATAGAGTAGTCTTGTAATTTTGAACTGAGAATGTTTTCTTACATATTCTACCATTAATATATTCTTTACCAACTTCTACTGATATACAATTTGTACTTGAAGATTTTTGTGACATAAATACCTTCCAAATTTTGGTATTTCAAGGTAAATGAGAAAATTTGGTTTACGTGAGTCTCATTGTTTAATTTACTAATTCCCATGAATTAAGAATCAAATCTCTTAATGTTAGCCTATTGGTTATTAATTTTGAAGATAACAAATTACCTTAAAATTATTTCAAATAATAATTGATTTGTTTTTGAAAACAATGAATCCTGATTAATTCATGTGTCTTTATTGCAGAATCAAGGAACAAATGACGTATGTTAAGGAATATTGATTTGCAAAATCAAGGAGTAGCTTTTCATCAATGTTCATTTTAGCTTAATTGTGTACTTCCTCAATGTCATTGTTGAAATTTTAGTATTTGAGTGCTTAGAGTGTTCTCACCGCCTAGCCATTCAAGAGCAATATATATTGCTAAAATACTTTTTTCACATGTGTTGTATTTGTATGGGGTGAACTATGTAAAATTCTAGGTACTAATTATGAGTAGGTTGTGAAAAAACTTAGACTTGTAACTTGTTAGATTTGTAGACGAGCTTATTGTAGAACTAATAGGGATTGTAATTAAATTCTTATAGTGGAATTGACCGACTTTTGTACTTGGAACCATTAGCAAGAATATATTTCGTGCTTGTTCCCCCATATAAGAATATGAATATATATTCCACTTCATCTATGTGTGTGTGTGTGTTTCCTTTTCTTTTGTTTTTTTTGTTTTTTTGTTTTTTTGCTGTTTGAAAATTAACAACCAATGAGGTTGGATGACATATTGAATATCAGCCTGAGGCAGTGATTGGTGCTCTCTAACATGTTTGGAGTTTGTCTGTATTTAACTAATTTAAAATGAATTTAAAGTACACAGCTTTTAGAAAAAATTATCAAATTGGTTTAAGCTATTTTGATGGAAGACAAACTTAATATATATATATATATATATAATTTTTACTAAACTCTAATTTTAATAAGGTATTAAGAGCTATTTTAAGACACGATATAAGGCGTGCCAAATCAACTAATTGAAAAATTAAGGATAAAGTATATGTTTGGTCCTTTAAGTTTGCATGAAGGTTCAATTTAGTCCCTTAAATTTATAAAGTATATTTTTGATTCTTTTGTATTGATAACATTAACTCTCACTTCAGCATTAACTCAACAATTAAATATTGACAAAAGATGCTTAAATTTTATTTTTTTTAATATAATAATTTTTATATTTTAAGATTAAAGTAATTGTTTACCTGTAGAACATAAGTGTCTAGCCCAATGAGGCTAGGCGATGTTAATATAGGATCGATGAGCTCTCCACAAACGCTTATGAGTAAGCACCTGAGCAGAGAAGATTACCCACTGATATCTATGGAGAAGATACCAACGGGTTGTCTCAGATCACTGTGCTACACGGTGGTAACTTTTAGCCAATGGGGTGGTGTGTGTGCACAGTGAGGCTGAATAGTGAATAATCAATAGAGAATGTAGAGAGTGCACCTGGTGGGTAACCTCCTATTTATAGGGATTACCTAGGGTTCCTCTCTCTGTCGTAGTGCCTCCGTTATTCAGGTAGAGTGCGCCTCCCACATTCTGCCAATGCCTGCTCCACTACCTGTACGATTCTGAATCGCAGATATGATAAGAGAACAACTCAACCCATACCTGGGTAAAATGGATCCTGTGGCAAATATCCTTACTGGGCCGCATACCCGCTAGGCCCGATATATGGGTCCATAATAGTAATAAACTAAAGCCAGAAACTGAAAATGCCTGCTTCCTCTCCCACTATTTTCATTCTTCTTTCACTCATCAATCCCGAATATTGCCAACCTCAAAACCCAAAATATTTTGGAAGTGATATCTAATCAAAATCCACAGGAATCCTACCTGTTATGGAATAAAATATGAGGTCCATCCAAGGTGTGGCCCAGCAAGAGGCAACCAATATTGCACAGATGTGATGGCAGAACACTTGGGCTTGGAGGCACAAGAGGCCCATCAGTCCAAACCCTAACCCTAAGGTACACTCTATAAATAGAGGGTAAACCCTAAGGTACACGATTTCGGAACTCTCCCTCTTTACAATTCTGCCTACACTGTGCACACACCCCACCCCCTTTGGTTGTGTACAGTGATCTACTATTCTCAAAGGTATCTCATCCATGGATACCTAAGAGGGAGCTATTTGATCCAAGATAAACTTACTAGTCCACCTAGGGCTAGACACTTATGTTCTTAGAACAGAACACTACCCAAATCATTCAAAAATCCACAGGAAGTGATAACTAATTCGATCGGATTGCTGTGCATTCAAATAATTAATTATATCTCTACCTGCATATTTGCCAGGAATTATATTTCGTGCTTGTTCCCCCAAATACCAATAATGAATATTCCACCTTGATCTATGTAACTTCTACTGTTTTGAATACTACTTCTGATTCTTAATATAAGAGCTAGTATATGATTGAATTTGGTCCTAAGTATATATCGCTAATTCACTTTGTCTCTCAAATTAATAAATTTTTTTCTCTCAAAGTATCCATATCGATTGGACACATTAAGGGGTTTCTATCTAAGGATAGTTATTATGAAAGATGGCATTTTAAGAAAACCAACATTTGTTATGAAAAACTAATATAACTTACTTGCTTAATCTACCTAAATTAGCCAACTAGCTTTTAAATTAAGGATCCGAGGTAGTATCAACCTACGTTAGGGAATGCAGGGATTGGTGATCTCTAACATGTTTGGAGTTTGTTAGAATTAGAATGTAGTCCCACATCAACGAATTAAAAGATGTATTTAAGGTCTATTACCCAAAAAAAAAAAAAAATTTAATTTAAGGTATATATAAGCTTTGAATAAAGTCTTATCGAATTGGTTTTTAAACCATTTTGATTGAACACAAATTTAACATATATCTAATTTATTACTAAATGCTAATTTTTATTATGGTATTAAGAGCTATTTTAAGAAACGATATAAGAATGTAGTCCCATATCGACTAATTGAAAAAATGAATTAAGAATATATAGTCCAAATTCTATCAATTAGTTTAATTAAGTTATTTTGATGAAAGACAAGGCAGATTGTTTTTACTGTGATTTCTAGCTTTCATCGATCAAGGCCCCTGGAATTATCTGAAATAATATTTTTGCATTCAAGTTTCAACAAGGTCATGAAATTATTTGACTGAAATTCTCTTATATTTATTTTCTGGGGAGAATGACTCAAAACGATCATGAAAGGAAATTAATTATTATCAAGAACCATGAATTTCATTAGAAAAAATTTAAAAAAAAAACGAAAAAATACTTTTGGAAAAAAGTAAATGCCCTACCATAATGAAAAATACTTTTCCTTCTCATCTTCCTTGCATTTATCCTCTCTTGTCCTTTTAATTTAAAAATGCATTTAAATATAATACTTTTTTTTTTCATAAAAATGAAATTTTATTCCAATAAAACTGAGAAAGTAGGATTAACGTAAACACACACACACATATTCCACAACTTGAGAAAATAGTGTGCTCTCTGTTTTAATTACAACGTTAATTGAATCAGAGCTTCAAGGCACTATGCTTCTTTAAAGTTTCCACATTCCGCCAATGAGGATTGACATAGTTGGTTAAGGCATTAGCCTTCACTCCAAAAGGGAGGAGATTCGATACCCGTTAATCGATGTAAGGACCTCATTGGTGGGCGATCTATAAGTACCTTTGTAAGAGCTCTTTGAACCTAGAGGCATGCCCTAGCCCTGGTAGGGTACCGGCAGAGGTGGACCCACGTAGGTGAGAAGGGGGGCATGTTTTTGACATGAAATTACAAAATACCCTTCCAAGTGGATGAGCCATTTTCAGTCAATTGGGCGGTTTGTTCGTAATGGTAGCAAACCTCCAGTCATTCTTCACGACCTGAAACCTCAGGTCATTCATAATGTGGTTTACATTCCTTAGGTTGTTCATATTTGCATCTTCGTCTTTTATTTTTCTTTTTAATTGGAATTATATTCTTCAATGTTTTAGGAGCAAAAGAAGTCCCAAACCCAGATATACACCTTCACTAGCTTCTGCATTTAAGGTATTTGATGATCTTTAATGAGTTTATGCCTGCATAAACTCAATTCTATTTATAACTATATGAAATCTTCCCTTCTTTCCTTTTCTATACAAAATCTTTATCAAATGCATCCAATAGTTAGTATTGCACCATGATCAACACACACTTACAGTCTAAAACCAAATTTGATTATTCTTACAATTCTTAGTCTTTCTTTAGCCTGTGTTGTTTTCTCTGTTTTCATATACATGCCATTCCATATTCTTGATTAATCTAAAATATTCTTAAATGATTCCTAAGTAATTGAGCTACAAATTTCCCTTCCTTAAAATTTACTACATAGTTTCATTAGAACATTGAAATGCTACCTCTGGAGTATTTCAAATGGCTGCCATCCTCTAATTAGTTCTTTTGTTTTGAATGTTTTTTAGTGGTCAATGAAGTTCAATATATATATATATATATATATATAAGCTTATTGGAGGATGAACGCAAGTCTTGCCAAGACATGTGTATTCAATCAAATCTTGTTGTTGTTAAGTGGATGAACCATATTGATCAATTAAATGGTCTACCTCCTTATTGATTTCTTACTCTAGTTTCTTACTCGGTTTATATTTGCTTTCAATGTAAGGAACATACATTTATTTGAATTGACATGATAATTTCTATGACGGCAAATTTAGTTTGGTTTCTTAAACGGTGCAGCTGCATTAGACATGGCTATTATGATGGAACTTCAAAAAATAAGGTCTAGAAGGATGACATTGTAATTGTTTTTATTGTAATATACTTTTGTTATTAAAATATATGTTGTCCGGCATTGCTATTTCTAACAAGACTTAGTCTTGCTTTTCCCTTTATATTATTTTATCTTTTAATGTATTTAAAGCTTTGCTAAAAAAAAAAAAAAAAAATCGCCCGAACCCCGCATCCCCCAAGGCAATGGTGCCCCCTTCCGTAAATTTACGGATCCGCCCCTGGGTACCGGTGTCTAACCTCACCTAAACTGTTATTCTATAAAAAAATAAAATAAAATAAAAAATAAAAAAGTTTCCACATTCCCTCTAGGACTATATTTTTAAGGGAGGCAAAATAATTTAGGGCATCAAATTTGGAAAATAAAAATTTAAAAAAAAATCACTTAATAAGTGATTGTTTCGTTGCGTTGACTCTTCTTCCACGAAAGAACGATGATCTTTGCAGTGCATGCCCCGCCATATTGGAAATACACTTCCTTCTTGCCTTCCTTGCAATTTGACTAATAGGTTTTTTTCTTCTTAATACATGTTGCTATTTTTTTCCTTTTCAGTGACTTGATCTAGAATTTCAAAAGCAAAATGTTATTGACTTCTAATAAGCATGATAGGAATCTAAAGGGTAACTTTGTCAATTTTGCTGGTATCTTACATGGAATTCAACTTTCAAGATGTGCATGTGGAGCAAAACAAATGAGCTCTCAATTAAATTATATTTTTCATATGCAATTTTATTATTTAAAAAAAGTCATTTTGCATCTCCTAGATTATTAGGAGGATTTGATATATCTTTTAGATATTTCGAATTATCCCAAGAATCTTTTAAATTTATTAGTACTTTTCTTTTTAGAATATTATTCTAGATATGAGTTGTCAAATAGGGATCTCAAGGATATTATTTAATATCTTTGATTTAATTATTTTTAGATGGCTTCTTATCCCCAATATCTTTAAATATATATTTTTTTTTTCTTTTTAATTTTGGAGTTGTATTAGGGTTTAGAAAGTTTCTATATTTAAGGGTCGAGATGTACTCAGTTATTTTCAAATTTCGGAATAAGAATTTATTTTGCGAGTAGAGTTACTTGTGAGGTTGTATTTGGGGATAGAATATGGTGAGGTTTCAAGAGTCTGATCAACTCTTCTAGGTGCCTTTTTATAGCTAAGGATCTAGAGAAGAGTTCTTCTATGGTTTTAGTTGATTAAATCCTATATTTTTTATTATTTTTATACAATTCCCACATCATTTGGTATCAGAGTCATAACAACAAGCTTGAATATGCCTAGTGAAAAGGAGCAACCTGAGCATGTCTTTCATACAATGTGCTACATCAACAATAAAATTTGTAGCGTGCAGGTTGATGGTGGAATTTGTGCAATATTGCCAATAGCTTGCTAGTGGAGAAGTTGGAGTGGTTTGGCTAATATCCTCTTCTATTCCCATCCTCTTCCTCTTGGGCGTCGGATGAAGATGCGGACGGTCCAATTTTTTTTAATAATTAAATTTTTACCGCATGCGGTAAATTATTAAAAAATATATGGACCGTCAGATCTTCATCCCGACGTCTTAAGAGAAAGAGGATGGAAGAGGATAGGAAAAGCAGAGGATGGGAGCTGGATCCCAATTGTCTATTGAAGATGTCACATCTTAAGTAATACATATTTTAAAAACTAACCACTTTTTAATGAATCATGTAAAATTAGGTTAGGGAATTAAACTACTTGCATTGCTCTGTTTTAAAGAACGAGTTACATGAAAAGCAAGGAAGGCCGATAAACAAGCTAATTCAATGGTCACTAATTTACCTTATTATATTATATAGGGTTAAAGACCATTTTTGCCCCGGAAGTATACCCCGAGGACCAATTTTGCCCTAGAAGTTTCTTCGGGAGCAATGTTGCCCTGGAAGTAAAAAAAAAAACGTAGCAATGTTGCCCCTCCGTTAGGGTTCCGTTAACGGTCAAGTTAGTTGACTCCGTTATGCCGACGTGGATTGTCGACGTGGCATTTTTGTCGGCGTTATCCGACGTGGATTGCCACGTGGCATCTTTGTCGCTTTTTTGATGGGTCAAGTAGCAATTTTGCCCCGGAAGTACACGTCCAAGAGCAATGTTGCCCGGGAAGTTTCTTTTTGGCTCAAAGTTGCCCTGGAAGTCTAAAAACGTAGCAATATTGCCCTTCCATTAACAGCCCTAATGGTCAAACGTCGATTAACAGCCCTAATGGTCAAACGTCAACCTGGTCTTATAATTAGGACCAGAGGTACTATGATCAAGTAACTTATTTAATTTTCTTAATTTCTTCAAAAAAAAGTCAGCCCAGTCTTTTAATTATAATTATGACAGGAGGGAATAGGGGTGACAATTAATTTTTATTTTTTAAAAAGTAAACATAGCCTACTCCTTCTTCCCCATAGCGTTCTCCATCGCAGGTATTCCCCAATCAAATAACAATGACTAGCCTACAGAATTTGTCTAGAAAAAATGTTTTGAACAAATCAAACAAAAAAATAAAGAACAAATTTGTTTGAACAGAAGATAAAACGAGTACATTGCAGGCAGTTCAAATGAATTTTTCCAAACAATAATTACTCGCCTGTGGAATTATCTACGCGAATGACTAACGAACCTCTCGTGCAATGTAAAAAGAGATGATTGAGAGAATAAAGCTTCCAAAAAGTGTCAAATATAATTAATTATTTAAATCACTTATAATTCATCACAAAATTTCGGACGTGGAGCTCGGCTAAGGTGTTCTCTACCTTTAAGTCTCAAAGGCAAATTTGTGTAGAACAAGGAAAATTGCAAATAAAAAAGGAGGAAAGGAAGCAAATTTATAGGCACACTCTTAATGGCACAATCCATTGTGGTGGAACTAACATTTGACTATTAGGGTTGTTAATGGAAGGGCAACATTACTACGTTTTTAGACTTCCGAGGCAAATTTGAGCCAAAAAGAAACTTCAAGGGCAACATTGCTCTTGGACGTGTACTTCCGGAGCAAAATTGCTACTTAACCCATGAAAAAGTTGACAAAGATGCCACGTGGCAATCCATGTCAGCATAAGCTGACAAAAATGCCACGTCGACAATCCACGTCAGCATAACGGAGTCAACTAACGTTGACCGTTAACGGAGGGGCAAGATTGCTACGTTTTTTTACTTCTGGGGCAACATTGCTCCCGAAGAAACTTCCAGGATAAAATTGGTCCTCAGGGTATACTTCCGGGGCAAAAGTGGTCTTTAACCCTTATATTAATATAATAGTACAACGAGTTCTTAATATAAGATCTCGTTCTTAGCATAAATTACACTATGAACAAGATTTTATAAAAGAAGCATTGCTTTGTTGCACATTGAATCATTTTATATGTTGGATAAATTTGATTTTTGAGCTTTGTCGCTATTATGCAATTAACATGTGACGCTCATCCTAAATACGCCTATATTCATCAGAGTTTAAGCGCACAAGCATTGAAGTAGTTTGGAAGACTTAATTGCGAGAATAAAACTTCTCTTAAATTAACTTGGTTGAAAATATGAGGATAAATTTTTTGCGAGCGATATCTAGCCCATAGGGGATCTTAATACATTAATACAAAAATAGACAAATGATAAACGATAAAATACAGTCCATCAATTTATATTTTTCCAAAAAGTTCCTTTGTTGTAACCCTTACAGTTGCATCTTTCCTCTTGATCCCGATCCACTACCTATCTCTTTCATGCGATCTAGAGTTTAAATGAATGAACCCCTGGGGTAACAGCTAATCTCAAAGGCAAGTATGGAATACAAACAATAGCATAACACATGTTAAACATAGAATAATTTACAGTAAACAAGTCGCACCGTAACCGCAGTTATCGGTCAAGAACCGCAGCCTTTAGGACACGTAGCCCTATCTTAGGACATGCAGCCCCAATCCATAACTAGGATACACATATGCAAATTATCTAGCAACCATCATCAGTCATACATGAATACATACATACAAGCTAATAAGATAATAGTTACCCATCTCAAGCTTGAATCCTTTATTCGTTTGAAGGTGTTGGGATCAGTAGAGGTGTCAAGGTATGCCTATAAACGTCCATCATTGTCATTAGTCACTTCTTGCATCGCAAAGTAACCAACTATGTGAATTATTTTTAGAGGATTAAAAATGATTAGTAACCCCTAAAGATTCCCTTAATAATAATACATTTTTTAATAAATAATATTATTATTTATTTGTCTATTTTATTCATCACTTATTCGTTTTCCTAATAATAATGACAATATTTATTTTTATTATTACTATTATTATTATTTTGTTCACAATTATTTTAAAACTGTGAGACTATTTTAACATTTTAAATTAGGAGTTTATAAGTTCCAGTCGCCATATAAAATATGCTTTAATACGTTGCATATAATGTTTCTTATGGTTTTGTAACCATCAACATTTTCCTATTATTTTCCAAATGCACATGAATTAGTATATATATATAAGTGTATTTTCTTTCTCTTTTCACATTCAATAACATATATATTTATATTCAACCACAAAATCCTTTCCCTTCTCTTTACATAGGATTTTCCAAAATTTTCTGATTAAACTTTGAAAATTCGTAATTAATTTTATAAAAATCCAAATGAGGTGCTTCTAAAAGCTATGTGTTCCATAGCAATAACACATTATATCATTCCCAGATTTCAAAAATGTGAACATTGTCCAGAAAACTTTTCAAAATTATGACTCAACTTCCAAAAAATTATATCTCGAGCTATAGACTTCCGTTTAAGGTGATTCAAAGCTCTTTTTAAATATTATTATGTGTACTATTAACACACAAAATTTCATGGAAAAAATTGAATGTTTCCTATTCCAAAATGGGACCCAAAACTGATCACTATTTTGGAACACAAAATTTGTCCAGATTTTCAGTTAAACTTCGGAAAATCATATCTCCCTCGATACTTATTAGAATTCGACAAATTACCTATCAAATTAAACCTCTATTGATAAAATTCATGGCAAAAATCTATCATTTATCATTTCAAAATTGAAATCAAAAAAGACTGTTCACTTCATTTTTCAATTTTTAGTGTCTGATTTTGAAAAATCATAACTCTCATTATACGTGTCTGTTTTGACTTTGGGTTTGCTTGTTTTGAACCTTCTTGAGTCTAATATTTACTATAAAAATTTCAAGGAAAAACTCAAAGGTTTACCATTTCAAAATCAAACCCGAAACCTATATACTCTTTGGAAGTGCGAAACGTTCTAGATTTTTGGCTAAACCTTAAAAAATCATATCTCTCAATCTACACGTTCATTTTGGCTGAATTTTTACTCGTTTTAAAGGTTAAGATGTCTACTATATACTAGAAAACTTTCATGGAAAAACACGGACGTTTGACTATGAAATAGAAGCTCACAAGACCACTCTATTTTCAGTCCGAAAAACAGAGGTGATCACGTTTTTATCCTAACTAAACCACTTGCACCTGATTAAAGCCACAAAAATAGGAAGGATAACGCTTAAGAAACTCACCTTAGTTGATTCCTCAAGCTTCACGATCAACTACTTAGTTTTCTTCGACCATGGCTCTCTCTCTCTCTTTCTCACTCTCTCAGGTTTTTGACTTAAGTTTTCTATCTCTGGTTTCCTTTTTGTTTCTTGGGTGCTACTGATACAATAAGGAAGTGGGGGAGTACACTAGGCTCAAGAAGTATGGTTTACAATTGCGTGACCGTGGAAGACGCTGAGATGATATCTTGCTCTTCTTAACGTGTTTCTGTCTTCTTTCTTTTCGCTGTGCTTTTGTGTCTGATATGGCAGTAGAGCTAGGAATCAAAGTAGGGCCGCCCAGGGGCCGTGGTAAGGAAAACATATGTTTTTCAAATTCGACGATAGTACCGGGGGGCCGGCCAGCCCTACGGGGCACGAAAATTACTATTCCAAATTTTAACTATTTTTTCTTCGATTTTTTTCAAAGAAATATAATTAATAAATTTCAACCTTTAAAGTTCTAATCTATCAAATAAATGTTATCAACATTAATATTAAAACAATATAAATCATTCAACAAATAAACACATTCATTAATTCGTAATAAAAAACAAATAAACACAAAGATTTTTTTCCTTTTTTAAAAAAATATTAAACAAAGGAATTGTTTTATGTATGCCCACGACAAAATGCCTTTCCCTCTCATAATTTTGTGTGTCTCTGTAGATTCCTTCGGTTCATGCATGATTTTATTGACAAATAAAAATAATTATACTTATTTTACACAAAATATATTTATAATTTATTACTTATTTAATATTGTAATACCAAAGTATGTATTTATTTAATATGAAAACATCCCTTCTTTAAAATTTATAATAACTAATTATGTGTTTTAATACAGAATAATAATAAACATAAAAAAAAGGGTTATAGTTTAAACTAAAAAAAACTAAGTAGTTACAAATAAACACATTCATTAAGTGGAAGTCTAAGTAATTAATTTTTTTTTAAAAAAAAAGCTACAGTTAAACGAGCCTAATGGGCCGGCCCGAGGCCTGGGGCCGGGCTTGATTAAGTCCGAAGCCCCTACGGGGCGGTTTCAAATTTCTAGCCTATTTTTCAAGCTCGAGCCTTGAGGCCGGGCTTAAACAAGCCGGCCGACGGGATCGCCCGATTTCCTAGCTCTATATGTCAGTGATCTTTTACTGTTTTTGTCATGTTTAATGGATCAAAGGAGTCTGGGATAGGCTTCTGCTTTGTGTTTCCGTGTTGAACCAATGGAAGAGGAAATAAAATTGTGAGAATGAGCTTGTATGAATGCATTAGTTTTGGGCTGAGGATATTGCTGAATAAAGAGGAGGTGGATTCACTGAATAATTGAAAAGGCTGCATGTTTGGCCCAATGAATAATGGGCTGAAACAGATTAAATGGATTAAGTGTGTTGTCGGGTATCTGGGCTTGAATTGTGGAACTACTAATAAAATTATCTCACTTGATTATCTTCAAGACTCTCATTTGTTATATTGTATAAATACTATAAATAAATCCTTAATTCCATTTAAGAATTTTCTTTCTTAATTTAATTTCTTCCTAGACCATAAAATCTTAATTTCATAATTTTTAGGCCTAAATTACTCCTTACTTGAATTTATTCTCTTTTCCCAAAATAAATTAATTAAGGGAAAATAGGCCTTAATTTCCAATAATTAACATTATAATTATTCTAGGCCAAATTTCATAATTTAATTTCCATATAATATTTAAATTTCAAATTTCTAAATTTGGGATGTTACATAACGGGGCCAGAATTGAATTTCCTCCTAATTTCTATTTTACTTGGACACCAATAAGGACAACAAATTGAGGTATATATGATATCTAGATTTTTTATAGGAAATTCAGATGAGTGTCTCCTTAATTTACGTGGACATCACTATGTAAAGAATAATTCTCCACTTGCAACTTTTAGATAATGGTCATTTTAGTATATTAATATAGTGTCGTCTCTTAAAATGAAATTGATATTTTGTTTTCATAGAGTGGGTCAGAGAAATGGATGTGTTGTGTTTATTTTGAGTTGAGCTAATAAGGGTTGAAAAGAAACTAATAAACCCTCTGTTCATATTGATATGTATATTTATTGCAGAATCAGGGAACATAGAATAATTGACAAATGATTAAAAAAAAAATGAAGTTGAGGAATGATTTGTAAAATCAAGGACGAGCCTTATCGTGGTTCAAATACACCGAGTAAAAGATGAAGGATTGAATCTGACGAAGTGAGCATATTATTATTATTATTCATCTGAGTTTAATTGTGTACTTTCTTAATATATCATTGTTTGAAATTTAAGTATTTGAGTGCTTATAATGTTGTGACTACGTAGCTATTCAAGAGAAATTTATATGGTTCACTACTATTTACATGTTGTACTAGTTTGAGATGAGTGAACTGTGTACAAATCTTAGAATTCTAACTTGTAAGATTGGTAGGTGAGTTCATTGTACCGAGATTGTAATTGAATTGTTATAGTGGGAAAAGCTCTTGAATGATTTTGAAGAGGAGTGGACATAGGTCAGGGGACCAAACCAAGATATATAATTATTGTAGTTTCTGAGTCTTTTTTCTATTATTTCTAAGTTATATACATAATTAACATCTGATGAGGTTGGTATATGTTCTTCCACTTTGTTGATTTGATGTAGTCTCTCTTTGAGACGAATAAAAATATAATCTTGGTGCAATCATTTCTAGCTCTCATCAATTAAAGTCCTCTGAAATTATCCTCAAATATTAAACCCTTCCTAGTTAATATTTTTGAATTATATACAACACTACCAGAAAATACTTTTGGAAAAATAAATGATTGTTGGGTGGTCTCTCTTTCATGAAATAACAAGTACTTCTTCCAATTCTTAGTATCATATTTACCTAATTTGATTAAATTAAGAAAATTAGTTAAGTTAGTAAACATAACAACTAATGTATTTTCTAAAACATCCTAATCATTTTCTTTATTTCATTAATTCTCTCTACAATTTGATAATTGTTGAGGGAGTTTCAATAGGGGTAAATTAGGAAAAGATGGACTAATATTGTAAATATGTCTTATATTACGGATCTGAAAGAGAAAGTCATTGTGAATAGCCTCCCATATTGGAAAAAAGGTAAATGTTGTTATCTTCTTTGCATTTACACTCTGCTTGAAATGTTCACTTTGGAGTAGCAAATGTAAGATTTCAATTTAATTTGTCTCTCAAACTTATAATTTGTTTCTCAAAATATGACAGGTATACTAAAAGGAAGGTTTGTAAGGGCTTATTTTTAATGCAAATGATTAAATGAAGTATTTTAAAATCAATAATCATTTTTTTACAAATAACTTAATTAATTCTCTTAATCTTCCTAATATCTCTAAATTAAATGAAATGTTTCTTTCTTTTTCTTCATTTACCTTTGTGCTTATGTTCTTTTTTTAATTAAATTAAACCAGTGACTTGAGAAATTAGCATGCTCTCTGTTTTAATTACGACATTAAATAAGCTTCAGGTGACTAATATTTCTCAAGTTTTCACATTCCCTATGCAATCATGGGTATAACTGGAGAAATGATATTTAGGACTATCCAAGGGACGCAAAATAATTCAGGACATCAAAATTTTAAAATATCCAAAATTAAGAATAAGGGGAAATGAAATATCGTTGTGTAGACTCTTCCAAAAAAGAACAGAGAGAATGAGAGATGTTGCTGAGCCTGGCCTACCACAATGAAAATACATGTCCTTCTTATCTTCCTTGCATTTTCCTTCTTGTGTCATTTTGTGAACTAAATGGAATTCAGGTAATTAGTATATCTCTTCATGGATATTTCCCAGAATATTCTGAGGCCCTAAGTGATTAAAAGTCATTTAATTTCCCCTTTAAATATGGGTTTTGACAAGTTTTCTTTTTTTGAATAAACTATGTTTTTTTTAACTCCTTTTTTTTTTTTTAGGTATATTTATTTTCAATTTCTTGTATTAGAGACAATAATATTTAAGATACTATAGAGTAATAAATATGGGCACCTCTTCTAATGAAGATTCGATCCTTGATTCGGCACATTTGAAGGATTAGCTCTTTTTAATAGACCCCACCTAGTTGGTTCAACTACAACTTAATATTGTTTATAATCTATTGTCTACATGTCTGGATGGTCTGCATTAGAATCTAATATTCTAATAACTGAGCGGAATTAAGAAGACTACTGTATATAACTAATATTGTTGGGGCTAGTCCATTTTATTTTATTCTTTTATGGAAGAGAATTACGCATTAAAATATTTAAAAAAAAAACATACCAGAGTGTTTATCAACCACATCCTACATATCATAACCAGGTATGGACTTCGGTGCTCATCACCGTGCTAGAGATATGCTTTTCTCTAGATACAATTTCAATAATCTATATTTAAAATTTTCAACTAATAATTTTTATATAAAAGAAAATTTTGAACAAAAGTAACAATCAAAATATGATATTTTTTTTCCTAGATTTAGTATACACCAAAATAATTCTGGCAAAGAAAGGTACACATCAAAATAAATTTTTATTTACAAATAACAGTAAAAAAATTGCATCTTAATTATTCATATTAGATCTAGGCAGGGGAGGTTTCAACGCTCGTTACCCTTAATGAGCAGTGAAGCGAAACTCAACCCCAAATATCATGGAAGGAGATTATCTCAGTATCATTCCTTCCTCTTTCCTCAGTATCTTTTAATCTAGGCCGTCCAAAAATGAATCTAACGTCCAGAGAGAGAGAGTTTTAAAACTTTTATATTTACCACATGCAATAGTTTTTACTACATGCAGTTTTTGACATTAATGATTTTTGACCTTTAGATCAACTTATGGATGACTCAGATGAAAAAATACTGAGGGATACTGAGAAAAGCAATTCTGAGACAATCCGGATCCCAAATATCATGGACTATACAATGCGGTTTTCTGGATTGTATGTACTTTTGATATCTTATTGATTACTATAAGATAATTGTTTACGCATACACACACATATACAGTATATAGTAATTTCCGCCGTTTGAAAATTAACAACCAATGAGGAGGGGAAAGAGGAATGTCTTCATTGATCTCTCTCTCTCTCCATTTAACATATCCATCATTAGATTAAGTTTCAATGACTTAGATTTAATGCTATATAAAAATATTATTATAACATCAAATACAATAATGGGAAAAAGACAGAAAAAGAACCCCCAACTTTTTTTATATTAACATTTTCCCCTCTTTTTATATCTTTAGGGCTTATAATTCAATCTTTGTTCCATGTGGGGTTTTGTATGATTTATGTTAATCTTGTCATTTTTTTTTATATTTCATTTAATTACCTGAAATTTTTAGCTTATCAGTGAAATTTACTTTTGTGGTGTATCATTTACTATACTTTTACCCATACTTGAACTTATTGAGTGCCCACATTTCATTATAATTTATATAACTACATTTCTAACAGCACTTAGCCTTACTTTTCTAAATGACATGTTTGTAAAATAATTGCTTCTCGTATTACATCATTAGTATTAACTTGATTTCATTTGAATATTTTTTTTAATATTTTTTCTTTTTTAATGTATTCAAAACTTAAAAAAAAAAAAAAAATGGGGAGCCCGAATCCCCCTGTCGCTATCCCCCCAAAAAAAAAATTTTTTTGCCCCCCCAAAAAAAATTTTTTTTGCTCCAAGCTTTGCCCCTGGATAAGGGAATGATAAAACTTGATAAGTAATCCACAACTCATTTTTTAAGAAATACCTAATTTAAAATTTTGCAATTTCAAAGTTATTTTTCTACCTTTTTTCCTATAATAATCTACTGTGGTAAGTAGAATAAATCTGAACCATGAAAACTTAATCTAATGATAGATACATTAACTGAAGAGGAAATTGAGAGATTCCTTGTAAGTTGGACGCCACAGAAAAATCTTTAAGCGATCATTTCTCTCATTGGTTAAGACCTCTGAAATTATCTTGAAATTTAAAATCCTTCCTAGTTAAATATTCAACACCAAGACAAGATAGTTTTGGAAAAACAAATGGTTGTACTTTGTTTCGTGGTCTCTTTCATCAAAGAACAAAGAAGGTACCGTGAATGGCCTACCAATTGGGGAAAAAAAATCTCTTTAAGGGATAAAAAAATATAAAAAAAATTCCAATATGAAAAAAGTCCCAAAAAATTGTTAAAACTTATAAATGAAGTTGTTAACTCCTACTAAAGGAGTTGTTAATGAAACCTTTTTTACATCAGAATTTTCTCGGAGACTTTTTCAACATTTGTTTTTTTATCCCTTTGGACCTTAAAAGGACTTTTCAAAAAAAAAAAAAAAAAAAAACATGTCCTTATCTTGCTTGCATTTACCCTCTTGACTTATTATCTAAAACTTTGACCCACAAAAAATATAAAATTCTAATTCATTGGAAATCATTTTAGAATTTTAAAATCTTCCATAATAAATAATTTTCCAATCTTAAATGTAGGAACAAGTAGAAATGTCCGCTTTGGGGTTATATATATAAGATTTCAATTTAATTTGTGTCAGCAACTCATAATTTTTTTCTCTCAAATTATCCCATACATACTAAAAGGAGGGTTTATAAGGGTTAGTTTTCAGTGCAAATATACTCATATTTCTACAAATAACTAAATTAACTTTAACTTTCTTAATATCTTTAAATTATTATCTAACTTATTGAATAAGATAAATGGCCCGTCAAATTAAATTCCAGTTACTCCCTCGGTCCTAATTATAGGAGCAAATTTTAGAGTTGGTTTTAGTCCTAATCATAAGAGCAATTTTTAACTTTTGTCAATTTTTTCCTATAATACCCCTATTTATACTTTCTCAATAATTTAAAGACAATAATAATTTAATAATACACCTATATATTTTATAAAGTAAATAATGTTTGCAACTCATTAATGTCATATACACCTAAATTATACTTTTTTATATAAAATAATTTTGAGCAATTTTTGTCATATTTTTCCCATATCACCCCTACTAATACTTCTTCCACAATAATTAATTTAACAACACGCTTATATTCTATTAAGTGAGATATTCTACTTTATTTTTTATTTTTAAATAAAATAATTTTAATATTCCTTTAAGAATATTTTTTAACTAATTTTATTCTATTAATTAATGACCTTAGGACATGAGTAATCTAATAAAGAGTTTTCAAGACGCTGCCCTTTCACCAATAGAACACTAATGCTTGAAATCTACGTACTGTATCTCTCGTCCGCTCTGAAGATTCCTTTTATTTATTCAACATGATAAGTAAAATTTACGTAAGGGTATTTTAAATTTTGGGTAAGGGTATTTTAGGAAAATATACATAATTAACTAATTTAACTTCCTTTCTTAATCCCTCCAAATTCTGGTAATTTGCTCCTATAATTAGGATCGGAGGGAGTATTATTTATCCATTCAAAGTTGACGTGGCTTATGTTGGATATTTGTCTAATCCCTTGGGTTATGAATAAGAAGTCGCGTTGGTTCGCCACCGCCAGTCATGTCGGTTCACCGACGGGACTCCATCTCATGTTTCATCATCTATAAATAGGATGTGCTAGTGACAGAAAAAATATATATAAAAACTAAATCTAAAATTAATCTCAAACATTCCTCTGTGCATATTACATTACGTAGACATAGTGCATGCGATTAAAGCAGACTCGTTGGATTCATTTGAGGCAGATTGAGAGAGCCATCTTTTGAAGGCGAATAATCCACTCTATCCAGGAGACAATTACTCATCTTCCTTGGGCATCTATATAGAGAGGGAGCAAAATTGTCTTGGGACACAACGAAAGTTGAAATTTCGGATTTCTTCATAGTTCATTATCATATTCGA
This sequence comes from Acacia acuminata, assembly GCA_019022655.1. Classification (NCBI taxonomy): domain Eukaryota; kingdom Viridiplantae; phylum Streptophyta; class Magnoliopsida; order Fabales; family Fabaceae; genus Acacia; species Acacia acuminata. Next base: position 295,018 of record JAFJYI010000384.1, read on the forward strand.
CAGTCTTGTGAGTTTTTACTCGTTTTCTTTTTAGTACAGTACTATTGTATATTTATAAATTATGCATATTAATTATACAGATTCTTATCTTAATGATATTTCCATCTTGAAAATATTTTCACTAACAGCTTAGTGGGTGGTGGGTGGTCCATGAAATTAATCAGTATTGTGCTGTTTCTTTCTTATTCTTTTTACCTTTTTTGGTTTGCAAAATGGCTTCTTTTTTTCCCTAAGTTTTTATGTTGGTTTTTTAACCAATGACTTGGGTAGCGTGCTCTCTGTTTTAATACCAAAATAATTTAGGACATCAACATTTGAAAATAAAAATGATAGGAAAATGAATGATTGTTGCGTAGACTCTTCCGAGAAACAACAGAGATGTTGCTGTGCATGGCCTACCATGTTGAAAATACGCGTCCTTCTTTCCTTCCTTGCAACTTCCTCTTTAAGTGTTTGCCAAACATTCTAAACCAGCTTCACTCTATTGCTTCCTATCAAACTCTTTTCATTCTCGATCATCTAAGTAATTACGTTTTAGTCACCAGAAAATTTTTGTTCTTGTTTAAGAGTTTCAAATCATGGGTATAACTATACAATAAGGAGAAATGATATTTAGGACTATCCAAGGGGCACAAAATAATTTAGGACATAAAAATTTGAAAATAACAAAAATAAAGAAGGGAAAATCACGTTTAGGTCACAATCAAGAAAAATAATTAATATCAAAAAAGTCCTATGAGGTTGTTAATAACAAGTGAAACAACAACTATTAACAAATAGATCCGTTATCATTAACAAATTGTTGGACTTTTCTAATATTATTTCTTTTAGTTAGGACCTCAACATGATTTTTCCAATAAAGAATAAGGGCAAATGAAACATCGTGTTGTAGACTCTTCCAAGAAAGAATATAGAGATGTTGCTGAGCATGGCCTACACATTCAAAATACATGTCCTTTTATCTTCCTTGCAATTTCCTTCTTGTGTCATTTTGTGAACTATATGGAATTCAACTAATTACTATGATATTTCCCAGAATATTCTGAGGCCCTAAGTGATCAAAAGTCATTTAATTTCCCCTTTAAATATGGGGTTTGACATGTTGTCTTTTGCGAATAAGCTTTTTTTTTTTTTTTTTTTTTTTTTTTTTTTTTTTTTTGTACTCCTTTTTTGTTAGGCATAACTATTCTTTTATTGGAGATAATGATATTCGAGACACTATGTGGTCACAAATTTAGGCACTCCTCCTTAGTTTGATTATAACTTAATATTGTTTATAATCTGTTGTTTGCATTTCTTGGTGGTCCATTTTTTTTTTTTTTTCGATGGAACAGAATTACGCATTAAGAGATATATAATAGTAATTTTAAAAAAAATACCAGATTGTTTATCAACCATATCCTAAATATCACAACCAGTTATGGACTTTGGTGCTCATCACGGTGTTAGAGATATGCTTTGTCTAAATACAATTTCAATAATCTAGATTTAAGATTTTTAACTTATAATTTTTATATAAAAGAACATTTTGAAAAAAGTAACAATTTTTCATTTACAAATAACTGTAAAAAAAATTTGAATCTTAACCATTCATATTAAATCTAGACAGGTGTGAGATTTCAGTGCTCGTTATCCTTAATGAGTAATGAAGCGAAACACAACCCCGAATATCATGGACTATACAATGTGGTTTTCTGGACTGTATGTACTTTTGATATCTTACGATGTTGATTATAAGATAATTGTTTACTAAGTACACACACATATAGTAATTTCCGCCTTTTGAAAATTAACATCCCAATGAGGAGAGAGAAAATGAATGATTTCATTAATCTCTCCCCATTTAATGTTTCTATTGTTAGATTAAGTTTTAATGGTTGAGATTTAATATTATAAAAATATTATTATAACATCAAATATAATAGGGAAAAACATTTCTCATATTGTAGAAGAAATGTTTTCTCATGTCACACACATAAAATGATAGGACCCACATATATATAATTAGCATTATATAGATATATATATATATATATATTATATATATGTAGGTCCCACTATTTCATGTGTGTGTAAGAATCTTCTTCTTCTCATGTAACATGAGAAGTTTAAACCCCAATATAATAATGGGAAAAAGACAAAAACATAATTTTGAAATTGCAAAATTCTAGATTATGTTTGTTATCAAGAGATAATAAGGGAATAATGAAGCTTAGATAAGCAATTCACAATTCATTTTTTGGGAAATATCTAGTTTGAAATTTTACAATTTCAAAGTTCTTCTTCTGTCTTTTTTTCTATAATAATCTACCATGGTAAATAGAACAAATCCCACCTATTAATAAAACTTGATTAGGTAGATATACTAAATGGAAAGGAAATGAAAAGAAAGATCAATGGAGAGATTCCTTGCAGGTTGGATGACAGAGAGAAAGCTTGGAACTATTATTTCTCTCATCAATTAAGGCCTCTAAAATTATCTTAAAATTTAAAACCCTTCCTAATTAACATTTTTTATTATATTCAACACCAAGAGAAGATACTTTTGGAAAACTAAATGGTTGTACATTGTTTGATGGTCTCTTTCATTAAAGAGCAAAGAAGTTGTGAACGGCCTACCAATCGGAGGGAGGGAAAAATACACGTCCTTACGAAATCCTTATCTTGCTTGAATTTGCCCTCTTTTGTCTTAGTATCTAACACTTTAACCTCAAAAAATATAAAATTCTAATTCATTGGAAATCATTTTAGAATTTTGAATGTAGGAGCAAGTTGAAATATTTGCTTTGGGGCTGTTATAAGATCTCAATTTAATTTGTGTCGGCAACTCATAATGTTTTTCTCAAATTATCCCATGCATACTAAATGGAGGGTTTATAAGGGATTTAGTTAATACAAATGGCCCGTTAAACTGAATTCATGCTATAGTTACTTCAATAAAATGGTTAAATAGGATCAGTTATCGTATTTCTATAAATAACCAACTTAATTAATTTTATTAACTTTCTTAATATCTTTAAATTATTATCTAACTTATTGAATAAGATAAATGGCCCGTTAAACTGTATTCATGTCTTTGTTTGTCCCATTCATAGTTGACGTGGCTTAGTGGCTGGTGGGTGGTCCATGAATTAATCAGTGTTGTGCTGTGTTTCTTTCTTATTCTTTTACCTTTTTTGGTTTGCAAACTGGCTTCTTCTTTTTCATTTTTATTTTTTTGAATTTGTAAGTGTTCATGTCAGTTTTTTAACCAATGACTTGAGAAAGTAGTGTGCTCTCTGTTTTTATAAACATTGAATCAGCTTCAGGCCACTATATTTCTTTGAAGTTTCCACATTTCCTGTACAATCATGAGTATTTATAACCAAGGCAATTTAAGACAAAAAATATATTTTGGACTATATAAGGGACGCAAAATAATCTAGGACATCAAAATTTGAAGATAAAAGTTAGTAAAAATAAAAATGATAGGAAAATGAATGATTGTTGCGTAGGATCTTTAGAGAAAGAATAGAGATGTTGCTGTGCATGGCCTGCCATGTTGAAAAATCGCGTTCTTATTTTCTTCCTTGCAACTTCCTCTTTAAGTGTTCTGTCAAACAATTTAAACCAGCCTCATTCTATTGCTTCCTATCAAACTCTTTTCACTCTCTATCTTCTAAGCAATTACGTTTGAGTCACCAGATTGAATTGTACCGAGATTGTAATTGAATTGTTATAGTGGGAAAAGCTCTTGAATGTTTTTGAAGAGGACTAGACGTAGGTTAGGGACCGAACCAATATATATAGATCTTTGTAGTTCCTGATTCTAGTTTCTCTTATCTCTAATTTATCAATTAACTTTGCAATTTAATCATATATGTTTCATCTCATACACAAACAATGTCACATTATTTTAAATTCAATATAATCAAATCATATATCAAACTTAAAGTAAAACAAGAAATATTACTTGAAAATCTTCCTCAAACTTTCAAGTCCTCAATCATTAAATTAACTATCTTTGTATGATTTAATTAAAAAATATTTACGAATTGAACTATAGTGGTGCTTCTATTGTCCTTTTTTCCCTAATCCCACAGTCGTCCCTTTTTAATAATTGCATGCTGATGTATAAAGGTGAAAATTAAGGCCTGTGGCCCTGAATGCAAAACGCGTATGCCGCTCCAACAGACACTGATGTAACAGAGAGAAGGCAAAGAAAATGAAGAAGGGTACTAATAATGAATACTTTATTAAATGAAGTGATAAGACTATAAGGGCCCGTTTGGTTCAGGGAACATTTAAGGAGGGAAAGAAATTTAAAGAATGGAAAGGAATTGAATGGAAGATTGAGAGGGAACTTTAAAAAATTGAGCTGTTTGGTTGACATGGGAATATAAGTAAGTTGAGGGAAGATAATTTGTTTAGTAAGAAGAATTGTGTGTTGGTTAAGTGGGAAGGAGAGGTAAAATACCTATAACACCCCTAACATAAAAACAATGAGAAAAACAGTTGACTAACTTTTTTTTTTTTTTCTTGATATCAGGCAAAAACAGACCACCCACATCATGACTGTAATTGTTGAGAAGGAAAATCGAAAGAGCTGCCGATGGGATCTGTGAGGGCGACGATCAGAAAGATGGCTGGAGGTGAGAAGGATTTCCAGGAGAAGGATAGAAAGGGAAAGGAACCCAGATTGCATCAAGAAAACATATATGAATGTTCATAATCAAGTGCAAGAATCCGACAATACCAATTGAAAACATTATTGTGTTTCATAAAATGAAATTTTTAAGATACACATATGCTAAACAACTGTAGCTAACTGATACATGAACATTAACTTCATTCTCACATTCACTATTCACACTACTCTATTTAGCTCTGTTTTACATTTTACATGGATAAGGTTCAATAATTTGATCATATCTCTCAAACCACAAATCCGATTGTGGTGAAACTTTTTCCATATGAAACTAGACTCCTAATGCGTCACATAAACACCAAAAGCAAGTTCAAAAGAGTTCAGACGAAAGAGATATGGATTTCGGAAGTTGACCCTAGAATTCTCGCGTCATATCAGACATATCGAACAAAGTTGACAAGTTCGAGGCGTAACATTCACCTAAAAGAGTCTAAGTTTGAACGCATAAACTAACAGTAGCTGAAACTGTGCTGCAATTAATTTAAGCATATTGGAGGAGAAGGCTGAGGAATGAAAATAAGTAGTAGAAATTGAAAGTGGTGAAACTAAGAAAGATGGATTAATGCTTTTGCAAATTTTGCTGATACTTAACTCTTCTTTCATAGTTTTACTGTTCACATCAATCATTCTCTGCTAACTCATTCTCTGTGATTTCTTCATTCTTCAGACCACCGTAAGAGAGTTTATTTGAACTAGACCACTGGTAACCTTCTTGCATCTCCGACGAGCCACCATTGCTGTCCTCCTCTCTATCATCGTTGGAAACGAGAAGGCTAGAGAGCTCAAGTCGTAACTACGTCTTTGGAGGGAGAGCGATTTTGGGGACGAAGAACTGAGCTTGAAGAAGCTACGAGAGACCACCTTTAAAGGAGCTTTTCTGTCTCATTAATTCATTCTCCTGGGAAGATTTTGAAATCCCGCCAATTTTGGAGGGATTTTAATTTCCCACGTTTGTGGGAAGATGAAGCCAAGTAGGAACTTGGTTTAACGGGAAGCTAGGCACCAAACATGTTTTACCTATGGGAACTTTATTATGTTCCCAGGAACTCTCGTGAGTTCCTTGAACCAAACGGGCCCTAAGTATCCTCCAAACAAAATAATTGTTTGGCACGTGGTGGGGACAACCAAAGAAGACCACTTTATCAAAAGAAAAAGGAGCACTAATGATGAATACATTATTGAATGGAGTGGCGATTATAATTACAGAAATGGTCATAATTGTTCTTTTTGAACATAAGTTTTCAAATAAAGTATTAATGGTTTAAGCAAGATTACTAGTCCATAGGGATTGGAAGGAAGATTTTGTTTAATCATGTTCCTGGAAGAAAGTTTCTGTATCATTGAGCACCATCCACCTCTTAATCAAGAGTGGGAAGGTGATATAGATGGAGGAACCTATACCTTAAAGAGTCATTAGACCTCAGTTTTCATTTTAAAAAAAGGCTAGAAGAGTTGTCAAATGTCGTTGTTATTAAGGCTACACCGAAGCAAGACGGAGCTTGAGGTAAAAATTTGAGAGTCAAATATATATTCATTAACTAATTTAAAAAATTTATAATTATATAACATTTTTAATAAAGTTAGGACAAAATTTGGAGGGACCAAATGTATATTAATTAACTATATAAAATTTTATATTACATTACATTAATTTTTTTAAAAAAATTCTAAACAATTTTTTTTTTTTTTAGGGCTATGACCCCCTTTGTATCATTGAATTGCTCATCTCTGCACCCAAGGGTAGTTGTTTTCTGTAATAGCCCTGAAAAATATTTATAGACTATCCAGATAATAAATTTTTTTAAAAAATAATATTTACTTATGTTATTTTAGATTTTTCTATTATTATGAAATTTTTGTGATTTGTTGATTATTCCTTAAGTTGAGGATGAGTACATTTAGATAGTAACAAATTAAATAAATGTTTTTTGTAGTGTGGCAACAAGGAAAACTTTTGTGGTTTGGTGGTATTGGAGGCTTTAGAGGGTGTCTGAGTTTAAGAGCTCAAATTCCCAGTCTCTCATAGGCAGTAATTTTTCTTCAGCATATTGAAATACCAAAATGCCCAATTTAATTATCCAACTTAAAATATCTCATGGGTCTTTTTAGTCATTTACCAAACGTTTACCCTTTAATTTTAATCTTTCCTCCGCCTTCCCAGCAGCAACACGAGATATAGGAAAAAAAAAGGGGGTTTCTCTTGAACATTCCAAACCGTCTCCTCCTCCTCCTTCGATCAGTGTGATTGTTGTTGCGTGTGGAGAATTAATACTCTTTCCATGTCGCCCTCCTTGTTGGTTTGTTCTTCATCTTCATCAATCATTCTTCTCCTTCTTTCTCTGCTCGGTGACGTTGCTGCTTGAGGGTAGGAACAGATCGCATCTTCATTTCTCTCGGTCTTTGGTTGTGCGTTTTGTTGTTCAGGGTATGTATGAATAGCTTCTCCTCCTTTGGTATCTAGAATCCTCCAATTTCTAAATGAATGCAGAATGTTGTTTTCCCTTATTTGTCGTGCCTTGTGTGCTTGGGAAAGGACGAATGTTCCTGTAATTAGCAATTGGTTTGAGTTGTATAAGGGTTTAATTGGTAATTAGAGAATATAGGATCTGCAGTTTTAATATGTGAAACATGGGATTGTTTTGTATTTATAAAAAGAATTCTTCAAGCTTGTAAAACGGTGTGCACATAAGGTGTTTGATAAAATGCTTGGGAGAAGAGTTTTAAACTATAATGGTTAAATCATGGAGTTGAGGAAACTATGAGAAAATCTTGTTTTTATGGAATATGCATGGTTGGAGGGCATCATCAAACTTTGATTGCTACAAGGTGCTTAATGAATTGTTTGTTTTGTGAAAAAACAAGTGTGACGAAGACATTTATGTTATAAGTGAATCTTGAGTGCCTAGTAGATGAATGTTGAAATGTTTAAAAAGGAATGAGACTTAGTTTGATGTGTTTTTATAGTATTTTTATGGTGAAAGAGAGATTACTCACACACACATGTAATTGACTTGACTTTGATTTAAATCTTGCTTAAACATGGTATTTAGGAATTTTATATATGTGTGGTGATGTTGGAAAGAGGACTATTGGTAAATTTCAATGACCAAGTCCTTTATTCTTTTGTTAGTATTTGGTTGGTGTATGAAGTGTGAAATCTTGGACGTAAGAACTTACTCAAATTGAATTCATTAGTATGTGGTTGAAATATATGGTGTAAAAATCACTTAGTTTCAATGTTGAAACTTGGAAAAGATTTATATGCGTCATAAGGATATAGAAATCACGTGGCTTGCGTGGTTAAATGAATTTTATGGTGTGCTTAAACAAGAATAATGGAAGTTATCTTTTGGAGGCTATTTAGTAATTAAGTGCAAGATTAAACTTGCTGGAAGATGTTTGTCTTCTTTTCTACAAGTAAAGAATGTGTGGCTATGCAATTTAATAAAGAAAATGACTAATAAAATTATCTTGATTTTGTGATGGATGTTAAATCTTGAGAATACAAGAAGTAAAAGAATTATATTAAAGTGATGGTATTGTTCTATTGGTTAGGCGGTTAGGTGGCTACAAGGATGATTATTTTGGAGAGTTTTGAAAAGAGTAAATTGCGTTTGGGAATGTATCGGGTGAGTGAATAACATCCCATTATAATTTTTATAAATGATAATTCTACTAGTTGTCATATTTTGATGTGAATTACCATATTTATGACTTTGTTAAAGTTATCATATTTGTTTCATTTTCTCATTATATTAAACGAGTAAATATTGATGGCTTTGTTTGCTATTATTTATCTCCTTCCAATAATTCATGATTTTGCACTTAAAATGGTAAGGAGACTTTTGAGATATTTTTCACAAATTTCATATTGAAATTATCTTGTAGTTTGGAAAGTTCATTCGCTAGAATTTATTATTTGAAAAGGATTTTGTTGTCATATTGAATTTGAAGGAAAGCTTGAGATATTGTTATTGAAATTTCATGCTGGGGTATCTAATTATGAAGTATTTGATACGAGCTATCATTACCTCGACACAAAAGGAATTTTTATTGCTTTTGATAAACTAGCCCCAAGCATGCGTTTGAAAACGTTTTTGAGAGGACTGAACATAGAACGCTGGTTACTAATAGCAGTACTGTTAGTCCTTGGTGCACCATGGTTACCTTGAGCTCGCTTGATATTCGTGGGATTTGTTCTCACGCTTGTTATTCGTGGGTTTTTACCTGTGCTTGTTTTCGTGGCTTTGCCGCGCTTGGTTACTTACCCTTGTGGACTGTGTGTCCACGCTTGTTTTCGTGGCCTCCAGCCGCGCTTGGTTAGTTACCCTCATGGACTGTGTGCCCACGCTTGTGATTCCGTTCTGTTGAAGTCCTACTAAAAGATGAGATTTGAGATTTACTATTTTAAACTGATTTTGTTAAACAAAATGATTTACTACATATCTCGAATTATTTGATTGATGATCCTATATAGAGTTTTATTGTTTATCCCTGATCATATGATATAGAAATTGTGATTTATTTCTATATTGTTATTATTAAAAGATGAATATGTTTAAATTATTTTCTCCTGTATTTCTCTAAATTATATAAATGGGATGTTATTCACCGGAAGATTATTTTTGGTCTCGACGGTCACGGTGACTTGGATCCTCTTCCGATCATTGAAAGTCCATACCGTTGTTCGAAGTTGAAGTGTCATGTTGAAAATTCTCGTTAATGTAACATTCATACCTATGTATTTATTGTTGTAATTTAGGTGCTCCACGTATGCTATAGATAGGGTCCTCACCTAATTTGCATCTTTTGTATTTGATGATAAGGAGCAAAGCTCCTCTTGACAATGTCATACTATTGTGGAATTTTTGGGGGTCCCGCTTGCAGGGGTAATCCTATCAAATTTTCTACAAAGGTTAATTAGTTTTGTTATATGAAATATGTTTATGATATTTATTTTACATATATTGTAAATATGTCTATATATAAGTATTAGAAATTCTATATGTTTTAAGACTTAAGGAATGTGAGTCCACTCACTTTCCATGCCAGTCACCCCTAAATTTTTAGGGTGTGACAATTTGGTATCAGAGCCTAGGTTTTCTATAGTTACGTGGAGCAAGGATTCTTCAGTGGGATCTCAATTATCATTATGAACCCCGGGCATAGTTATAATTGAGGTATCATTGAAGACCTATTAGGTGGTCCAACTGTGCCTTTCTTCTCTATCCAAGTATGTTTATTCAAATAAGTCTTATATATTAAACTAAACATGTCTTATGTTTACTTATATAGCGAAGATGTATTGAAGATTTCAAGTGTTAGGCTGAAGAACTAGTAACAGCAGATCTTTTTGGTAGAGCAACTGCTCGGTGAAGAGAAACGGTAAAAGGATGATGCACTAGTACTTAAATATATGTTTAGAGCAATGAGTCTATAAATTAGTTAGTTTTATCCTATTCTACCATAGTGGGCATGCGGATGATTAAAAAGAGGCATGAAATAAATTATATTTCTTTAAGAAAGACATAAGGGGGGAAGTGAGGTTCATGTGGTGTATGATCTTAGTTTTGAGCTATCTTATATGTTTGACTATGTTTCAAATTGATTTAAACATGACCTAACCCAGGTACTCCTTTCTTTAATTTTCTTGTGGAAAAAAAATTTAAGATATAAGTTTTATTGTATTGAATCTTGACATCATTATATAGCTCTGAAAAAAAAAAAAGAAGAAAAAAAATTTAGATTGGGTAAATCAATGCCATGCGTGAATTTTCTTCCGTTATTTACATTGTTGCGTGTTACATTTATACATGGTGCATTTCATTTCACAATTTTCACTCAGGGTATGAAAAAGTGTTTAGATTATGGTGTTTTGGTTAAGATTTCTAGTAGAAACCGTCACTGTTGGTAAAAGTTTTGAAAACTTGGCACAAAAGAAGGATGTAATCATGTAAATTATAATGTTCCGATAATTAGATCTTTACTTGATGTTCTCTAATTTGACATTGAAAATTTTTTGATGATTATTTCTTCACGGTGAATTCTTCTGATGAGTTGGGTTTTAATGAGAAAAAATATATATATATATGTGTGTGTGTGTGTGTATAGAATTTGTGATTTCAGTTGGGAAAAAAGAAAAAGAAAAAGGAATACACAGATGGCAAATACCTATAATTTCTCTTTAGAAAGTGAAGTCAGTTAGAGAGGATTATGACAATTTGTGATGTAAGTTGCTTTGGATTTATTATTGTATTCCCTTGTGAAAGTGTTGAAGGAAGGAGTTGAAGTATGATTTTTCCGTCCTTTTATTTTCTTTGTTGTAATCATATAACGTGCATGAATGGTGATACATTGGTATTCTTTTGGAGTTATGTAGGAGTTAAACATTAATAGGCTTTTCAGAGTTGCTTGGTTAATTAGGCAATTTGCTAGATTTGATTCATTTTAGTAGTTGGTGATTAAGCTATTTATAAGTACAATTTACCTCATCCATCTTGCGCATAGTTCCAAAAGTTGCGTTCATAATTATCGTTGTGGAACTTGTCTGGCCTTTTGGTAATTTTTTTTCAGCTCTAAAGGAATTGATTACACTACTATCATTCCTCCTTTATCTTTGTTCAGCTACAGTTTGCCTAAACTTATAGAATTAATGTTCATGGACTTGTCTGTTGGATTACCAATGTTTTTTAGTTAATAGCGTTTCTTTGTTCAGTTTTACTTTTCCAGGAGTAAGAAGTGCTAACTATTGAGCTTGCCTCGTCTGAAATTTGGAGTATTTTTGTTATATAAAAAAAAAAAAAAAAACAACAACAACAACAAAATAGGACAAAGATTTTTCTCTTTTCCCGTGTTTAGTTTCTGTTGTTTTAGAAGTGATCAAATGCTTGCAGCTAAACATGTTTTGTCTGATATGAGGCCACATTGGGTATTTGTGCTTTGAACATGTTGCTGAAATCCTAGATTTGAATGAGTTATTGCTACTAGTGTTATCCAAGTTTTTGTACACAGTTTGAGCATTTTTCTGTTCTCAGATAGTGCAGCTGACTTGGATCCTCTTGCTGATCATTGAAAGTCCATACTGTTGTTCGAAGTTGAAGTGTCATGTTGAAAATTCTTAGTTAATGTAACATTCATACCTATGTATTTGTTGTTGTAATTCAGGTGCTCCACGTATGCTATAGATAGGGTCCTCACCTAATTTGCATCTTTTGTATTTGATGATAAGGAGCAGAGCTCCTCTTGACAATGTCATACTATTGTAGAATTTTTGGGGGTCCCGCTTGCAGGGGTGATCCTATCAAATTTTCTACAAAGGTTAATTAGTTCTGTTATATGAGATATGTTTATGATATTTATTTTACATATATTGTAAATATGTCTATATATAAGTATTAGAAATTCTATATGTTTTAAGACTTAAGGAATGTGAGTCCACTTACTTTCTATGCCAGTCACCCCTAAATTTTCAGGGTGTGACACTTTCACTGTTATGTGACCGCTAAAATCACATGAGAGGCAACTTTTCAACCACAACAAACTATAATTTTTTAATCGTGATTTATAATATATAAAATATATATCTAAGAAAAAAATTTGTTTTGATTTACAAAAATAATCACTTTTAAAATATTCAAAAATAATCTTAAACACACTTTTACTAAGTGTCATTTTTAATAATTGTAGTTTCAGGTTGAATTTATAAGTAAGAAATGCCAGCGCCCCGGCCGTCCCTCTCTCTCTCGCACCAACCCTAACCCCGCCTCTTTCCTTCGGGCTTCGCTATTTGCCGCCGGTGAGCCTCCTCTTGTCCACAAGAGCGATCGGCCCTCGATGAGTGTTGATCGGCCCTCGAGATATAGAGCGGTGGCGGTCCTTCTTCTCCGACCGGCTCTCCTCGGTGTCCGTCCTCAACGCCTTCCCAACTCGGCGGCCCTCGCTCTCGGGTCAACGGTGGTCCTCCCTCATCTCGATGGTGGGAGTTTTTGCTTCAACGTCTCCTTCGATGGTGGTCTCGGCTTGTCGGCGACTGTTGCTCGCGGTAGCCCCTAGCTCGACGGTGGTCTCCTCTCGTCGGCGGCCTGGCACGGTGGTGGTTTCCGGAGGGGTGCTTCTATTTTCCTTTTGATTTTATTGCTTTATGTTTATCTATGTTTTTCGATGGTGTGGATTTCGGCAATCTATGTTTGTGTTTGTCTTCGATGTTGTGGATTTGGGTAATTATGGTGGTGTTCTTCGTTGTGGATTGGATTTGTGTTTTTGGGGGAAGGGTTTTATCGATGGTGGGCTGCTATTTTGTGCTTTATCTATGGGAAGACCATTGTTAGGATTGTTTGATGGGGACGAATCTATTTCACTTTTGTTTGCCAAAATACGTTCGGTGAGTGGTTTATGTCGCCAAGTTTGCTTCAATGGATGAGCAAGAGTATTCTTCAGGGCTTCACTTGTTTTTTTTGTCAGCGGTTGGGTGTTCTCTGTCTGGTACCCCGAGTAGGGGGGATTATGTAGCTGACCTATGTGCAGCTTTTCTTATAAGGAGGTGTGCCCGATCGGGTGGGTTTTTGCAACCAACACTTTCTTTCTTGTCCTTTCTAACCGTGGATGGCCAGAAAGCCGATGAAGTCTTGGAAGTTACTTTTACTCTTATTTGTTTTGTGGTGACTTGCTTTCCGTACATTTGGATTGGTGTTGTTGTATGTGTTAGTCTACTTATTCTAGTTTGTGTTCGTTTAGTTTGTTTAGTTTGTTATGTAATCTTATTAGTTTGAATATATGTTCTTGTTCGAGGCAAAAAAAAAAAAAAAAAAAAAGGTAAGAAACGCCAGCATTAGGAACACGTTTCCCCATCCTCCGGCTCCACAAGTTTTCTGTCATGTACAGTAAACATGAAAGCATCATGAATAGCAATGAATGCATGTGAACCTGACCAAGAAAGGGACGTAACAATGAGACAGAGCCTCGGAAGGTAAAAGGAGTATGTACACTGCAATTACAGTGGATGACCTAGCATATTGAAAATCCATGTTCTTTTTCCCTTCCTAGAAATTACTCTCTTTTGTCTTTTTTGATAAATATATATGGCATTCAAATAATATAATTAGTTGAGAGAATTTCCCTTAACCCTACAATTAATTTTATTTTAATTACCCTTCAAATCAATATGAGATTTTACTGCATCTCATAAATAAAAATTATATTAAATTTTGTCGAATGTACTATTGATATTTTACAATGTTGGTTTTACAGTTGTATGTATAAGATCTCAATTTAATTTATAAAAGTAATTTATAATTTTTTTCTTAAATTATCCCCTACAAACTAAAAGTGGGGCTTATAAAGGGCTAATTTTAAATGGAAATGGTTAAATGGGGTATTTTAAAAAGATCAATAATCATATTTTTACAAATAACTAAATTAATTTTACCAGTATCTATAAATTAATTATTTAACTTCTAAGATAAATGATTTGTCAAATTGAATTTCCTGTAATTGTTTATCCCATTCATATTTCGTGTGACACTAACACCTAGTAGAATAAAAATTTGTTGTTATTATAGTAGTATAGTTGGCAATGCTCAATGGCTAGTCCATGAAATTAATCACTGTTGAGCTGTGTTTCTTTTCTTTTCTTTTACCTTTTTTCATTTGGAAAATGGTTTTTTCCCCCAATAATTCTCTTCCTCCTCCTCCTCCTCAAATTCCAAAGTACTTATGTTGCTTTCTTTAAAAACCAATGACTTGAGAAGGTGGTTTTTTAAGTGTTTAAAAAAAAAAAAAAAAGGTGGTTTTTTTAATTACAACATTAAATCAGCTTCACGCCACTATATTTCTTTAAAGTTTTCACATTTCCAATACAATTATCGGTATTTATAACATAACAGTTAGGAAAAATGATATTTAGGTCTAAGACAAAAAAATTGAGGAAATTAAAATTTCAATAATAACAATTATTAAAAATAAAGGTGATTTTTTTCTCCCGAAAAAATAAAGATGATTGGAAAATGAACTATTGTTCCGTAGACTCTTCCAAGAAAGAACAAAGATGGTGCTGTACATGATGGCCTACCACAGAAAATACACGTCCTTCTTATCTTCCTTGCAATTTCCCTCTTTTGTCAATTTTGTGAAATAGAATATGGGATCCAAGTAATTATTATATTTCTTCCTGGATATTTCCCAGAATATTCTGAAGCACAAAGTGGTCATATATAAGTCATTTAACTTCCTCTTTTAATGGTTCTCTCAATCGATCTAAATTCCAGCTTCACTCAATCGCTTCCTATCAAACTCTGTTCGATCACTCTCAAGGGTAACGAAGGCATGGCTGCTGCAGCTGTGGGACAAGCCTTGCTCTCTGCTTCTGTGCAGACCTTACTTGATAGGATTACTTCAAGCGAGTTTCGAGATTTCATGAAAAATAGAAAGCTCAAAGTCTCTCTGCTGGATGAGCTGAAGATAACTCTGTTAATGCTTGGTGCTGTCCTTAATGATGCAGAGGAGAAGCAAATCACCAGTCCTGTAGTCAAGGAATGGCTTGAAGTGTTGAAAAATGCTGTCTATGACGCAGAGGATTTACTTGATGAAATCAACACCGAATCTCTGAGATGCAAGGTAGAGCAAAGTTCTCAAAACGTCGGTAACAAGGTGCGATCCTTCTTTTCTTCTTCTTTTGGTGAATCTTGCTGGATGCTGAACTCCAAGCTAGAAGAAACATCCCGCAGGCTTGAACACTTTGCCAAACAGAAGGATATCCTTGGTTTGCAAAGTGTTAGCTTGAGAGTGTATAAAACAGCCACAACATCGTTGGTAAATGAATCTGTTGTGGTTGGTAGAGAGGATGATAAGGAGAAACTATTGCAAATGCTTCGCTATGATGAAGATCCAAAGGGTAATGCTATAGGAGTGGTCACTATCTGGGGTATGGGTGGCCTCGGTAAAACTACCCTTGCTCAACTCCTTTACAATGATGTCAAGGTGCCGGAGCATTTTGATTTGAAGGCTTGGGCATGTGTTTCAGATGATTTTAATGTCCTTGATGTGACCAAGAGTCTTGTTGAGTCTATAACTTCGAAAGTCTATGATACTAAAAATCTTGAATTCTTACGTGTGGAATTAAGAAATAACTTGAGCAATAAAAAGTTTTTGATTGTGTTAGATGACCTGTGGAATGAAAAGTATAGTGATTGGGATGATCTCACAACTCCTTTTCACAGTGGTAGAAGGGGAAGTAAGATCATCGTAACAACTCGCCATTCAAGAGTTGTTGAAATCACTCATACATTTCCTGTACATAAATTGAGTTTTCTCTCAGATGATAATTGTTGGTTGTTGCTTTCTAAGCATGCATTTGCAAATGAGGATCCAAACAAATATCCTGAGCTAGAAGCAATTGGAAGGAAAATTGCAAGGAAATGTGGTGGCCTCCCAATTGCTGCTAAAACAATGGGAGGTCTTTTGCGCTCAAAAGTGGATGAGAAGGAATGGAATAAAATTCTGAATAGCAAACAATGGGAGATACCAAATGATGATGTTCTGCCTGCTTTGCGGTTGAGTTATCTATATCTTCCATCACATTTGAAGAAATGTTTTGCTTACTGCTCAATTTTTCCAAAAGATCTTTTGTTGAAGAAAAAGAAATTGATCTTGCTATGGATGGCTGAAGGCGTTGTGCAACAACATCCCCATGAGGAGAAGACATTTGAGATTGTAGCAGAAGACCATTTCAATGAATTACTATCTAGGTCATTCTTTCAACAATATAAAGGTGATACAAGAAAGTTTGTCATGCATGATCTCATCAATGATTTAGCCAAATCTGTATCTGGAAGGAGTTGTTTTCAATTTGAGGGAAATGAAGTCTCAGAATCTACACGATATTTGTCCTTTCCCAAAAAACGACATAATATCTCTAAGGATTTTGAGAGCTTTCTCCATCTAAATTGTTTGAGGACTCTTCTGCCACAAGATGAATTCCAAGACTCGCTACCTAATCGTATTTTGACCAAAAAGGTGCTCCATAACTTGTTCACAAAACTTAAATGTCTAAGAGTATTGTCCTTACTAAGATATACCACTGTCGTTGAGGTACCGAATTCAATTGGCGATTTGCAACATTTACGGTATCTCAATCTTTCCTACACTTCAATTAGAAGGTTGCCTGATGAAGCCTGCACACTTTACAATTTGCAAACATTGCTTTTATTAAATTGTAAGTACTTTAATGAATTGCCAAAAAAAATAGAAAAGCTTATTAATTTGCGTCATCTTGAGATTAGTGGAACTGCTTTGAAGGAGATGCCCACACAAGTTGCAAAGCTACAGAACCTTCAAAATTTAAGTACCTTTATGGTGGGAAAACATCCAGATGGATTGGGAATTAAAGAGTTGAAAATGCTCCCACATCTACAAGGTAAACTTTCCATTTTGAACTTACAAAATGTTATTGATTCTATGGATGCTTTGGAGGCAAACTTGAAAAGGAGAGAGAATATTGATGAGTTAGTATTGGAATGGGATTGTGATGCTCAAGAGTCACAAGCTGTGAAAAATGTACTCAACATGTTGCAACCTTCAAGAAATTTAAAGAGATTGACCATCAAGCATTATGGAGGCACTAGATTTCCTATTTGGGTGGGAGATTTCGTTTTTTATAAATATTACTTTTTTATGTTTGACTGATTGCAATAATTGTTTTTCGCTCCCATCATTTGGAGAACTACCTTCTTTGACAAAGCTCTCGATTAAAGGAATGGCATCCATACGTACAGTTGGAAGTGAGTTCTATTGCAGCAGAGGAGAGCCCTCTTCATTTCAGCCATTTCCATTTTTGGAGATTCTTAGATTTGAAAATATGCCTATGTGGGATGAATGGATACTCTTTGAAGGTGAAGGTGAAAAGTTTCCTTTCCCTCGACTCAAACAATTAAGTCTACATAATTGTCCTATGTTGAAGGGAGACATACCTGACATCCTTCCATCCTTGACAAAGGTTTCTATATCAAACTGCAAACAGTTGGAAGCAAAATCAACAGCTTTACAATGGATTACATCTATTGAAGAATTAAATATTAAGCAAGGGAAATGTGGGATATTAGGATTATTTGATCATTTCCCTCTGGACTCTTTGAAATCTCTAACAAATGAGATGTGTGATAGCCTGCAGTCCTTGCCAAGAACAATAATAGGTAGCCATTGTCTTCAAAAGTTGTATCTCAAAGATATCCCATCAATCACGTCCTTCCCAATTGATGGTTTGCCTACTTCTTTGCAACGCCTTAAAATTGAAAATTGTGAGAAATTAGAGTTCCTACCTCAGGATTCTTGGCAAAACTACACATCACTTGAAAATTTGAAAATTATAGAGAGTTGTCATTCCTTGAAATCTTTTCCATTAGGTTGTTTTCCCAAGCTTGTACGCCTTAAGATTGACGATTGTCATAAGCTGGAGAGCTTTACACATGTTGGGGGGTCTGCTCTTCCCTTAAAATCACTTTTTGTCATAAGGTGTGAAGAATTTAGATCAACGTCAGAATTACACATTGACTCCCTTTCCAGTCTTATATCCTTGCATCTAGAATTGGTTCCGAAGTTGGAATCACTGCCTCAAGGGGGTTTGCCCTCTAACTTGAGAACATTGATTATTGGAGGCTGCAATGGACTATCTTCTATACCAATTGAAGATTGGGGCTTTCAAAGGCTGACTTCCCTCTCACGATTTTCCGTTAAGAATGATGGAAGTGAAAGTATTCTGCATATTTTACTAAAGAATCAATTACTACCAACTTCTATTGTGTATTTTCACATCTATGATATCTCCAATCTTAAATTGTTAGAAGGATTAGGGCTTCAACACCTTACTTCTCTTCAAAGGCTTCGCATTCGGTTTTGTCCAAACCTTGAATCCTTGCCAGAAGATGTGCTGCCATCCTCTCTCTTGTTCTTGGAAATCAAAAGATGTCAAAAATTAAAAGAGAGATATCATTATCGAAAAGGGAAACATTTGTCCAAGATTGCTCATATTCCCACCATCATAATTAATAATGAATACTATGATCCTTGGTATGCTATGCATTCCTTCAAAAGGTAAGCTCTCAAATTTCACAACAATTAAACATTTTTTAATATCTGTTAGTTTATACCTTTTTTTTTTTTTTTCCTTTTTCACAATGCACATGAAAATTATGATATATTCCGTTCCTCATCATTGAATTGATAACAACATTATATGGCAACATATTAACAACATATTAGGGCAAAAAATCAGAATATTGTGAAACAAGTTGTTCAATTTTCCTTCGTATACAGCAAAACATACGATTATAAAAGTGGTACCATGATAACTACTGTCTCATAATTTACAATTATAGCTTGCACGTTAAATCTTTTGGTCTCTTTGAAAAATAAATCGTATATTGAAAATATTTTTACTGCAAAAATAGAAAACATGTATTTTTCCACTGCCATACATGAGCACATGTTTGGTTGCAAAATGATATTTTCGCGTCACTTCTTCGTAAATTTTTCAGAATCTTAAGCTTTGTGGCAAAATTGGTACTGGGATCATTGAAACTCTGATTCTCTATTTTCAAAGTGCATTCAAATCCATTCTTTATTTCACATTATGTGATTTTCTATTACTGTGTTGTCAGTTGATTTATGAAAGATTGAAAATCCCTATAAATATTATTTTTTTCCATAAAGGATTTCAAAGATTCCTTAAACATTCTTTAGGTTGATAGTAAAGGTCTTTGTCTTTTCTAAATTATTTATCGTGATTACAATTTATAGTTCTTTTTAAAAAAATCTCTTGCTTTGCGCTCAATTAGAAGATATAAGATTCTAATTTGAACCTCAACCTATATATTATTGGGGTATAATCTTTCTACTGTTTAAGCAATAAAAAATATCCTATTTTTATATCTTTCATTTATTTACAAAAATTAGAAGTTTGATTTAATTTTTTTTTATATTTTTCCAGATGCAGATTATTAAAAGCTTTGTTGCAGAATTGAAACTTTGGAATTACCAAAATGCCTATTGAAGACGAACAAGACAAAGTACATTCAAATTAATCCTCTGCTTCTCATTCACTAATTTGATCATGAGAACCTCATGTGAGTATCAACATTTTTCTTTGAAGAATTTCTTTATTAGAAAATAAGGCTTCGATAGTTTCGTAAAAGTTTCATAAACTTTGTGCGCTTGAGTTTCTTGTGTCTGTGTTTCTCCTAAAAATTTCTTTTTGTTTGTACTTGAGGAGAGGACATGTGATGTTATATTTCTACTCTCTTAGTTTCTTATTTTTTAAACAGATTGATTGTAATTAAATTTCCTGTTTGCCAATAGATTTCAAAGATTGACAAGATTTAGAATTATTCTTTCTTCCTCTATATATAAAAAAAGCCATTCTTTCTTCATCTAAAATGTTTGACAATATCTCTGTTTCTCCTAAAATATTTGCAGACATCCACTGATATGCCCTTGTCCTTCACGATTTTGTGGCATCACCTATCTCAACATTGGTGTTTTAAGGTATTGGATTGGCTGGCCTGGTTTGTATGAGGCTTATTGCATTTTAGAGAAAGTTACTAATTTGAATGTTTTTAATTTAATATAATCATCGTATATATGAAGCTTAAAAAATTACTTGTAAATCACATAGCTAAAATTTGAACTACTTTTTTTTTTCCTTTTCAGTGAGTTGATCAATAATTTCAAAGAGAGAGTGCCGTTGGCTTTGAATAAGCAGAGCAATAGCCAAATGTTTCTTGAAGATCTCATAGATCTTAATTAGGTAATGCATTTTGTTAAAACTAACCCACTTTTTTTTTAATTATTTTGATAGAAAGCTTTCAGGTGTTGTTGAATTTGATCTAATATTGTGTTTTTAATGAACCATGTCAAAATAGGTGAGGGAACTAGTTTGATTGCTCGTTTTGAAGAATAGAGTAATGCCATGTGAGAAGCAATTAAGTAGGTAAGAATTTTTATTTTTATTTTTTATTTTTAAAAAGAATGATGATTATTTTTGTATGTTACCCACAGAAAGAAGCATTTTTTTGTTGGTCATTAATCAATCATTTTATATGTTAGATAGAAAATTTGATTCCTGGTGTTGTGATTTTCTTCAGGTTTCAACATTAATGAGGTTGAGGAATTATTTGCAAAATGGAGTCTCATTGTTGTTGAATTTGGAGTATTGGAGTGCTTAGAGCGTTTTAATTGCCTAGCTATTCAAAGGCAATTTATATAGCCAACTTTTTTTGTTCTTTTTACATATGTCATATTAGTTTGGGGTGATGAGTTGTCTAAACTTCCATGTAAAAATTTTAGAGCTGTGACTTGTTAGAATTTTATTTATTTGTGTGATTTGTAAATCTTACATGGGATTGTACTTGAATTTTTATAGTGGGAAAATCTCTTGAGAACTTTTTCAAGAGGACTGGATGTATGTCAAGAGATCGAACCAGGATAATTTTTGTGGTGCTTAATTCTCTCTTCCTTCATCTCTAATTTATCAAATAACTTTAATTGCATATTTCATCTCATAACACAATGTCATGGTGTTTTAAATTGAATATCATGATATGAAACTTCAACTAAACAGAAAAATTACTTATAAATAACCAATATCATTCTAACAAATTATTTATTGCAGCTTACAAACTAAAAATGTAAAAATAAAATTTAATTCTTTTTTCCCTAAGTAAAACCAAGTTAATTTAAATATGATTTACATTCTCATATCTTCTATTATCATTATTGCGATTTTCTGGAAAAAAAATTATTGTGATTTATTTTATGCGCTTTATTTTGTCAATTTGTGAAAAGCTCATGTCCACACTAATAAGATTTCTTTTAAGTTCTTTTATCTAGAGTTTAAAGTTTAATTGATTAAATTAAGATTGTAACTTGTAAAGGCTTGAATTGCATCTTTAGAATTTCACGTCCTCTCTCTTAAATAAATAAAAATTAAAAAGAATTTTTTTCCTTAAATTATTTTTTTAAAAAAATATATCTTTGAAAAACAAATAATGCTGTCTGTATTGGGCACTAAGCCTTAAGTCAAGTTTGACTCCTCAACAGATTGATGAACCAAAATCACTTATATGGCAGTCACGTGTCATACTAAACTCTCCACCTCATCATCACACTCCATGTCATCATCCCACATTTTCTCTCTCCCTCTCATTAACTCTTCTCTCTATCAGCTTCCCAGTTCCGACGTTCATGAACAAAACCAGAATCCTATATATAAGCAATAGTTAATCAATTAAGCGAAGCAGTATCAATCATACTAACAATGTATCACATTTTGGATTTCACTTATGTGCACAAGCCACAGCGTCAGACTCAGAAAATTCCATCCCTTCCTCTTTTTCGCTCTTCTGATTCTCCAATGCCGCCGGTGATGGACACTTTTCCATCTACACACTTCACACAACCTTCATCGACCAACAAACCACGATTGCTTGGATAATTAGTGGCAGCGTCTCCGTGGGAGAATCGACGAATGAAGAATATGTGGAAGAGGACGGTGAGGAGGAGATGGTGGCGGCAGAGAAGGAATAGCGGCGGTTGTTGGCACAGTTAGGGTAAAGAATGTCGAGGTGGTCGCATAGACAGGTAAAACCCCAAATTTGCTTATTAGTATGATCTTTCTCATATTTCAAAGGATGAAATCTTTTTTATTTCAATACGTGTCATCAATGCATTACATTTTCAATAGTTGTTACTTGTTAGTGATGCTCATAGAGGATATCTTTGTTATAGGAAGATTATTATTTGGATGACACGTTTATGATTTATGTTATTGTTTCATTGAGTGTGTTGGATGGTATGAATTTCTGCTGTGGAGCTTGTATTAAATTTTCATATGTTTAGATAAGGGTAAATGGAAAGACAAAGCTTTATGAATTTATAACCCACATTATGTGATTTCAAAATGTGTTGTCAATAGTTCTCTAACATTGTTTATGTTGCTCATTTAGTTGTCAATAACAACTTTATTTCGCAAGGTGACAAAAAATAGAGACAAAACTCTATTAATAACACTCATGTCCTTTGGAACTTCACTATAATTTGATGATTAAATAAGACCTAGTTGTCATTAAATTTGTTAATTGGGACTTGCTTGCACTTTTCCTACATATATATATATATATATATAGATTCTTTGCAGCCTTCTCGTTCAAGATTTTGTGACCTGGACACCTCACTCCTTCCAATTTTGGTCTCGTTTAATTTACTAATTCCAATGTGTTAAGAATTAAATCTCTGACTGTTAGTGAATTGGTTATTAGTCTTTATATGTGTGTGTCTATATATATATATATATATATATATATATAAGGTTATCGTTTGTCATGTCACTTGACATAAGGTTATGTTAAGTCACTCCAAAACTACGTCTTTTTGGGTTAGGGGAATTAATGAAATGTGTTTTAGTATTTTTATCTTTGTATTTATTATATAAATTTTACCAAAAGATTCTTCATTAATTCCCCTAACCCCAAAACTACGTCGTTTTAAGAGTTCATTAATTCCTCTAACCCCCAAAACGACGTAGTTTGGGATGACTTGATATAACTTTATGTCAAGTGATATGACAAACGATAAACCCTATATATATTTATATAAGAATTTGGTTATTAGTCTTTTTTTTTTTTTTTTTTTTTTGGAAATTACAGGCAAGCCGGAGCTTGAAGAGATAAAAAAAAGGCTAGACCATGAAGGAATAGCCCAAATACATCAGCCTAGAAAATAAGCTAACAGTGACAGGCCTGTTGATCCCTCACGACCATATGAAGGCACCCTCTTGGTATCGTTGGGATGAGAACCATATCCTCTTGAATGGGGGCATCATGACCACACGGCCATATAGTCCGCACACGCGATGTTGTCTCTAGGAGTATAGCGGAGCTCTACATTCCAATCTTGGAAAAGGAGATCTCTAGTCTCTTTGATGACGTCCCTAAGAGGGTGATCCGTGTGACAATCTCTCATGATGATACTGATGGCGTCCAAGGAATCAGAGTAGAGAAGAACCCTCTGTAGACTCATCTAATGACCCAGCTTTAGTCCTGTCAAGATAGCGCAAATTTCAGATTCAAGGACCGAGCGGAGTCCAAGGGATTTGTGAAACCCCATCAACCATTGCCACAGGAATTCCTAAGCACTCCACCACAAGCTCCCTGATGATGGTGACGAACAGACCCGTCAACGTCGATACGGACCGCATTTGTAGGAGGGGGGGGTCCAAGACTTCTCTCCAAACCTGTCAAGTTGGAAAATTTTATGGGTTAGAATTTGGTTCGTTGCACTTTCCGTGAGTAAATAGTTGCATAGGTGGAGCATACCTGGTATCCTTTCTTTCAAGGAAAAAGGAAATTGCATCTAGATGTCCAAAGAATCCAACACCCCAAGCTGAAAACACGCGGCCAAGATAAGTTCTTTGAATCTTCCTTTCCCGGATTGCGCTTGGTGTTCCAATTGAGCCAGCCCTGCAAATTACCTGCAAAAGAGATGGCTCAAGGCCTATATTAACAAGAATAATTACACATGAGGGGAAATAAATCCCAAACACTTGGAGTCAACCCAGCTCCTTAAATAACTGGGACACTCATCAAACACATCAGTACAAGAAATGCCTTTCTTTGCCGGTTATTAGTCTTAATGAGAACAAATAATCTGAAAATTGATATTCTTAAAAACTGAATCGTAACTGTTATTCAAATCAAGAAGATGGGCTTAGACCCAAAAGTTGAATGGATTTAGGAGATCCGTCAACAAGAGGCCTAAGTTCAACCCAAGTGACACCAATCAAATTGTTTAATGTTTTCATGGGTTCCCCCAAAAAACTATACATGGATTTTAGATCACCCAAAAACAACCAAAGTTTGTGGAACATGAGCTCCAAGGCAAAATCACACATTACATTATTGTGAAGCAAAAGCCCAGTCAAAAGAGGCCTAATAATTGTTTCCTAAAGTTCTATAACATAGACATGTAGGTTGGTCTAGTCCATTTTATTGAAGTTTGAGTTATAAACCATACTATTTACAAACAAACTTATTGTTAATAATCTTATTGATATTGATTCAACTTATAATGAGTGATTTAATGAATCAAAAAGAATATGCATACAAATATAAAATTTTTTATAATTAATTATTTAGTTTATCATTATAAGCTAACCCGGTTGTTGAGACTAAGTAATAATCTTAATGTTTAATTATTTAGTGCATCATTATAAGATTTAGTATCTTTTGATAAACCAGGTTAGAAAAGATGAGGAAGCAGTAAAATTATATGCTTTAAATAAAAGGAAAAGAGATATGATATGCAAGGAAGTCGCAAGAAGCTAATCCGGTTGTTGAGACTAAGTAATAGTTCTTTTCTTTTTTTCCCCCTTCTAATGTTTAATGAATTTTTCTTATAAAAACATTTAAAAGCATTTGATTTCAATGGATCTGAGTATTAGTTTTGATATTATCAGGTTAAATAATATGAAAGGAGCTCAGGAAGAATTGCTCTGCCTTTGGTGGTGATTGAGTCAAGAGCTGTTAAGAAATTAACTAATCCTCTCTCCATATTCCCATGGTTTTCTATTTGTCACAGCTTTCGACATTGCGTATCTGGAAGGGAAAGTTGCAGATTTCATAATCTTGTATTAATATTTTGGTTTTTAAAATTCTTCTTTTGGTTGTTTTATTCTTTCTTTAATTCTTTTGGTGGCCAGAATTTCTGATTGAAGATGGGAGGGAGAGAGTTTGATAAGTGATGAAGGGATGATAGAGAGGGGAAGAGAGAGGCGGGTAAATTCAGCGCGCACACACATATAACTAGCAAGTGTAGTTGGTCTTTTTTATAAGGCACTTACTTGTTTATAATAAGCATTGATTATTTTTTTCCATGTATGCCTATAATTAATAAATGTACTGGGTGAGAGAAATAATTAATATAATATTAGAGTTTAGTACAATTAATAGGGGTAATAGTGGAAGTTACTTAAAGTTTGTAGGACAACTTTATTGACTTTAAGCTGTTTTTATTGATTTGTGAGAATTATTAGTTGGTGTCTTATAATAAGGATCGAGAAAATTGTAGGACAACTTTATTGACTTTAACTATTTTTATTGGTTTGTGAGAATTATTAGTTAGTGTCTTATAATAAGGACCAGAAGAAGTATGTGTGTGTGTGAGCCCTTCGAGATCTGGACCGTCCATATTTGATCTGGATAGTTCATATTTAATTTTTTTAACTGTCAATTTTTAAATGAAAAAAAAAATTGTTTTTTAAAAATATGTTATTTGAAAAGTTATATTTGTTTTAGATTCTCTACTCATTAAAAATAATAATTATTTTTTTAAAAAAAATTAAATCTAGATTGTCCAGATCCTATCTGAACGATCCAGATGGGAAGATGTTCCGCCACCCATCAGGATGGGCAGGGAAGCTGATTCCCATCTTTTCGATGTCGAGCCATCCCTCCCCTAATGGGGTGGCTCGATCCACTACCCTTAATATTCACTTCCCATCCTTTGCACAGAGCGACACCGTTTCGCGAAATGGGACTGGACCAACTAAATCATGCAACACCATTTCAACTATTCTCTTGTCCATCCTCTGCGTTGATTTTGTGCGTGAGCCACTCCTTGCTCTTCTCTTCAAATTCTTTGTTTGTATTCTATCAAGCTTTTGCCAATGGAGATCTAAAGTCCAAATTCTTGAAAGTATACTCGGTTCGAAATCCGAGCTATTCAATAATCGCATTCGAATTCTTGAGGAGGCTACCAACTTGGATCGATCGGTACGTAACTTTCTTGCTATAATCACTCTTGTTCACTAGCACCTTCTTTCATGGTTTGTATTCGCTCGCTTCAGGCGCTTTCGCCTCTGCTTTGAGACGCCGTTGTCTTGTTTGGTATGGTTCTTGACTTGTTTGCCGACAGGATCTTTCTTTCCTTCATAAGTTGGGATAAAATAAACTAAAATGGTTTTGAAGCAATTTCTGAGTCAGTAATTAGTTCAGATGCGTTTTCGTAGTTTAAGAATGGGGCTATAAGATTAGTTTATGGTTGACGGGATACCGCAATTCTGCAAGGCTTGTTCAAATAAAAAGACCTCATATTCAAATGGTTGCAGCTATTGTATAGCAGTATCTTCACTTTAAAGTGGGAAAAATCGCATAATAGTGAATTATGGGGTTGATATGTTATATGGGCTGTATTAGCAATTAGGACAAGGACAGTGGGTTTCACTCTGATATCAATGTGACTTGATAAGTTTGAGTGGAATTTTTTACGCGATTAAATACAGTAAAATTTATAACAATCCTTAGCATTGGTATTAAGCCATCTAACCTTCTATGGAGGTGAAATGACTTGCATACGCATAAGCATCAGTAATTTGAAAATTCTAGTCAATTCATTTCAAGTGAGATTTGTGTTGTATATTAGTTTTATTCCTGGATTTCATCTAGCATGTTTGATTACCACTACTAGAATCGTACTGTGTTGGGGGTTAAAGGGGGGAATATATATATAGAGTATCATGCACCATATGAATCCACACTCTTCGTATTCTGAATTTTCAACGTGATCTATAAATCATTACAACAGTTGAATACCTTATTGACAGCTTTCATCCTTTGCATTGAATGGGTATGGGCGTATGGCAATTGAAAAGTTTATTATTCCTTGATTCTTTATTGTTTATAATGCGTGTTCTTATTCTTTGGGCTATGGAAATTTGTTTATTCTTCACTGCATAGAAAACTATGTACGTATTTCTGAGAAAATTTAATATCCATGGCAAATTTTAATGGATACCAGTGCAAATTTAACATCACTGCATAAAATTTAAACCTTTTACCACTTGCATGCTAGCTTTTTAACCACAAGGTACCAGTGTATTTCTTGTTTTTTGTTCTAAGTTCTAACCACTAAGAAGATATTGAGATCATGTGATGTCGTGGATGAATTTCATGGTATGTTGTTGATGACTTTTGCAGCTTCAGACATATTTTCTTGTTCTTTGTAGGACTGATTTTACATTTCACAATATCATGTCTTATCTGGAACTTAAGGCAAGCACATAATGGGATTTTTATATTATACCTATGTACAAATATACAATTTTACTCGGCTGAGAGTATTTACTTAACTATAAAATGAATACTAATATCATTATTTGCATGAAACATGCGTATATTTTGCCATGCAAGATGTCGTTTGAATATGAAGGGCCCTCAGCTATTGAATTTCCAGATGATTATACCATCAGTGTAGATACTGGTGAAACACTGTGCTTCTTCAGCATTTTTCAGAACTGATTCATCAAACAAACGAAAAAACTTTATAGAACTGATTTATCTTTAGATTGTCCCCAGTTAGGATTCTTACCAATATTCAGTGATCTCACATTAGTATCCTTGTCGAAAACCTTTCCACAGTAACACCTTCAACTTTCCCGCGCTCTGTTAGAACGGAACGCGCTAAAGGTATATCAGTTCAGTTCGCACATTCCCCAACCTTTTTCAACTCACGCACAAAATCAACGCAGAGGGCAGAGAATAGTCGAAACGGTGTTGCATGATTTAGTTGGTCCAAGTCCCATTTTGAAGCGGAACGGTGTCGTTCCGGGCGGTGGATAGGAAGTGAATATTAAAGGTAGTGGGTGGAGCCGGTCCCTTTCAACTCACGCACAAAATCAACGGAGAGGGCAGAGAATAGTCGAAACGGTGTTGCATGATTTAGTTGGTCCAAGTCCCATTTTGAAGCGGAACGGTGTCGTTCCAGGCAGTGGATAGGAAGTGAATATTAAAGGTAGTGGACTGGAGCCGGTCCCTTTCAACTCACGCACAAAATCAACGCAGAGGGCAGAGAATAGTCGAAACGGTGTTGCATGATTTAGTTGGTCCAAGTCCCATTTTGAAGCGGAACGGTGTCGTTCCGGGCGGTGGATAGGAAGTGAATATTAAAGGTAGTGGTGGAGCCGGTCCGGCCTAATCGCCTTATCCTTGTCATTCATAAAGGGCCTTATCCATTGGTAACAATAACAATATTAAATTTTAAGAATTAAAAAATGTAATTTATATAAATTTATAAGTGTAAAAATATACTTTGATGTATTATTTATATAATTATGAGGAAGTGTAATGAGGCCTAATTCCTGAAAAGTTAACATTTATAATGGATACTCTACTTTACTTTTTTTTTTTACCAAAAAAAAAAAAGTAAAGTTAATTTTCTATTATTCAGAAAGTGTTACATTCTCCTGCTTCTCCACGCACCTCTAAGCAACCTTTTAAATTTTGAATCATATGCCCATATAACCTGCTGATTAAATCTAAAATTTATGCGATATACAAATAAACTTTCCTTCCTGTTATATTTTAATAGTAAAATAACTGATAATTAATGATAAGAGGGTTATATGCATAATTTTAAAATTTTAAAGAGATTTCTAGTTACATTTTAATCATTAAAAATGTGATCTACGGACGCGCGTGTGTGTATTCAAATTTCTAGAGGAGGTTATCTACAATATGACAATAAAATTCCTTTTATCTTTTAAAGTAATACTTTTCACTTTTTAGATAGGATCCAAATTTTGTTGAAAGAACTGTAGGTTAAAATATTTTATTGCGACGAAAATATTTGGTTGTTTTCTTTGTTCCCCTCCATTATATATTTTCCGGAAAATCATTGCCGAACGACCAAAAGATAACTTATAAAATCAACGAAAAATGATGGCAACTAGAGGAGGTGTGATTCAAGAATTATACCTGTCGGTCCCAACTCCCTTGAAGAGCCCGTTTGGAATATCAGTTGTAGAATTGGCTTTTATTTTTTGTGGATTTGTCTTGAGTGACTTTTTTTCTCCTTGACTTTTCGATGTGATTTGTCTCTTGGAATAGCGGTGGCGATACACTACTACAAAAAACATCAAAAACGTCCTAAATTTGACCCATATAACGTCCTTTTTTCTAGGGGACGTCTCGTGGCGTAGTAAAAAAAATACTTTTGGTGACACGAATTTAATTCAAGTCGTCTTACATAAGACGACCTGAATTAAATTGAAGTCGATCTTACATTAGACGACTGAATTTAGTCGGGTCGCCTAATGTAAGACGACTGAATTTAAATTCGGTCGCCTTACTTTTGCTTTTTTTAAAAAAAAAAAAAAAAACCCCGACGGGGTTGGCCATGGAAGAACAAATCAAAAATCAAATTCGAAATACTTTCTTTTTTATGTTACAAGCAAAAAATTCCAAAACCGGCAAGAACAAGAAAAGAACACAAAGAGAGTAATCAAAACAAAGACAACAAGGAAGATACAATGAAAAAAAAAAGAAAAAAAAAACCTAACAAGTAACTAACGACTCACATTCTAATCCCCTAAAATGGAAGGAATAAGGAACAATAATGCAAAAAAACGAGTAATTTCGGATCCGCAAGAGATTTGGTGTTCATAGTATCGTCTTGGAGCCACGAGGAGATTTCCGGATCTGCAAAAATTGGTGCCCTCTCGGATGTAAAAAATCAACAAGAGTCAGATCTAAAAAAACACTTACTAGCGGTAGCGTTTTGGATGAAATCGATGGTGACTCTTGTTCTGAAGTGCAAATTCTGATGTCTCGTTGCTCGGTCTCCTCGCCCAGCCAGATCGAAGAGTGTTGAAGGAGTAGGAATAAATCGAAAGAGAAGATGGGGTGTAGAGGAGAGAAAGAGGAAGAGGCGTATGTGCGGATCGAAAATGAGAAGAGGAAGGCGTACGTGGGGGAATTAAATGGTGTGCAGAGGAGAGAAGGGATAAATGAAATTAAAAAATTTCATTTTAGGCGACTTGAATTGGTATTTAGGTAGTCTAAAGTCTCAAAAAAAATTTTAGACGACCTAAATCGGTATTTAGGTAGTCTAAAGTCTCAAAAATGATATCAATTTACAAGAGTTTTTTGGAGCCAAAATAATCCTAAATGGCGCCAAAAATTTCATTTTAAGGCGACTGAATTGGTATTTAGGTAGTCTAAAGTCTCAATATCAATTTTCAAGAGTTTTTGGAGCCAAAAAAATCCTAAATGGCACAAAAAATTTCATTTTAATCGACTTTTTGAATTGGTATTTAGGTAGTCTAAAGTCTTAATATCAATTTTCAAGAGTTTTTGGAGCCAAAAAATCCTAAATGGTGCCAAAAATTTCATTTTAGGCGACTGAATTGGTATTTAGGTAGTCTAAAGTCTCAAAAATGATATCAATTTTCAAGAGTTTTTTGGAGCCAAAAAAATCCTAAATGGCGCCATAAATTTCATTTTAGGCGACTTGAATTAGTATTTAGGTAGTCTAAAGTCTTAAAAAAAATTTTAGGCGACCTAAATTGGTATTTAGGTAATCTAAAGTCTCAAAAATGATATAAATTTTCAAGAGTTTTTTGGAGCCAAAAAAATCCTAAATGGCGCTAAAAATTTCATTTTAGGCGACCTTAATTGGTATTTAGGTAGTCTAAAATCTCAAAAATGATATCAATTTTCAAGAGTTTTTTGGAGCCAAAAAATCCGCAAATAATTCATTTTAGGCGACCTAAATGCAATTCGAGGTCACCTAAAATCGAATTTAAGCGACACGAATGCAATTCAGTCGCCTAAAATCAAAATTGGCGACGAATTGAATTCGGGTCGTCAATGTTAAAAAAATTAAAAAAACAAACCCACTCACGACGTCAAACAAATAAATTTTATTCTAAAAAAAAATTATTCCAATTTTGGTGACTTGAATTCAATTCGGTCGCCTAAATTCAAATATTGGCGAGTCGGGTCAGCGCTAAGGCTCATTTTCCTTCCATATATTTACAAGAATGCCCTTGTCTTCATTTTTTACTTCCTATTTTTTAATAAGGACGTTTTTTAGGGTAGTAATATCCAATTTTTGTAGTAGTGATAAGTGGGTTTTTTTCCTGATGGGCACCTTTTAAAAAGATAATTGAGATGGAAAATGACTAAAAAGAGTATGCATTATATATATTGTTATGGATCTGTACAAAGGCCCAATGCCAAGATGGCCCAACTGTAGATATGCTAAATATCGGGTCTCACCTATAATCTAGGGAGATCCTATATTATAGGGAGATTCCATCCAGCAACAATATAGGGATATCTGGACTGATAACTGCACAATATATTCGCACCAAGGATCACGCGTGGCCGAGATATCCTCTACGGTAAACTCTATAAATACAGAGGCCAATTCCTAAGGTGCACACGTTCTAACTCAGACTATTTACATTCAGTTACACTGTGTACACACACCACCCCTCTATATCGTGCACAGTGATCCCCCCGCTCCCCTGAGTATCTCCTCCATAGATATTCAGATTGAGCGCAACGATCCAATATCAAAGCACTAGCCTAAGGCTAGACATCTGTGTTTTTACACTAGAACATATATAAAATGTGATTATTTGGGATAAAAAATAAAAGGTTTAAGCTACTGTAATGGGATCAGAAGCTTGTATTAGTTCCTTCAGCCTAGAAGTGGTTTCATCCCTTGAAGCCCATCACATGGTGAAGCTTTCCCAAACACCCAAAAAAACAAGTTTTCACTTCTGATGGGCTTTTTTTTTTTTTTTTTTTTTGGCTTATCATACTTTCCAAACAGGCTCAAACCAGACAATCAACAGCAGCATTACTCTTTCGAATAACGAGAAAAAGAGATCATACTTCTGTTTACAAGCCCATCGAAGAGATCAGATAATACCCCGTGGCAGATCCATGGACAACCTTTCAGCTCTTTTGAAGATATAGCTAAGAACAGGTCTTCGCAATCCATACCTCAAAGTAACAGTGATGCTAGATGAGATAGAAGGAGTTCTACATGGGAAGCACTTTAAGCCTAGCCTCTTAGGAATTAACAGTGGTATCACGACATACTACACCAATACAATTGATGTGAAGGCATGATACAATTTCCTCCCTGACTTGCCCAGGGGTGTTTTTGGAGAAGAATAGACTTGATTTACCATAATTAACGTGCTGAACGGATGCATCACAGTAGTCTTCAAGAATTTTCAAGAACACATTACAGTTTATACCACATAAAGATGATGGTGTGATCCAGTGGCGGATCTTGAGATAAATGTTTGGAGGGGCCAAATGTATAGTAATTAAGGGGGAAAAAAAAAAATTAGGGGGGCCAAACGTATAAATTTTTAGAACAAATGTATAAATTTTTGGGCCAAATGTATAAATTTTATATAAAAAATCCATTTTATATTAAATATTTAGAACTTTTTTTTTTTTTTTTTTTTTTTTTTGGGGGGGGGGACCATGTTATAAATTTTTAGAACAAATGTATAAATTTTTGGGCCAAATGTATAAATTTTATATAAAAAATCCATTTTATATTAAATATTTAGAACTTTTTGGGGGGGGGGGGGGGGGGGGGGGAGGACCATGGCCCCCTCGGCCCTTGAGAAGATCCGCCACTGGTGTGATCGACACATAGGCATTGAGTAGGAACACGTTCGCATCTAGTTAGAGAAATGCCCTTGAAACTACCATTACTTGCATGAGATGAAATTATTGAAGACAGGGCTTCCCAAGAAACGCATTTATCACAGAATTTCATTCTCAGCATAACACCCTCTGTGATTGACGGAGAGCACGATCGAATATAAGCTTCATCCGGTAATACCTTCGGTGAGTATCTCTCATCCCACGACATGTTTAAAAAGTGTTGGTCATATAAATCCCGTTGTGTTCATCTTGTTCTTGCTCATCCATGGTCTCTGTCTCGTCCATGCTCTGTATCTTCACGAAAGTCGCTGACTCTATGTTTCGATTTCAACATATTTGTCATATTTTCTGTGCTCTGTTTGTTCACGATAATAGGTCTTATTTGTATATATTTTCTGTTTTCTCTTTCTTTTTTGTTCATCAGGTTCATTTTCTCTATAAACGCACACTTAAGGTGCTCTTAGTGCTACTTCATGACTTCCCCGAGTTCTTGTGTGCTTATCATTTTACCTTATGTGATGTTATTCCCGGTAGCTGTATACAAATGTGAAATATTATTTTAAGTGCATTTCCTTGTAGTATGAGGCTACTAGATCCATCCACGCCTAATCTAAAGGTCTTTTAAAATTAAACTCATCTTGTCTACTTTCTTGGTCATAGTATTGAATATTGGCATGACACGGCTTCCTTTTACGCTTTCTTTTGCGGATTGATTTGCTTCAAGAAATAACTTTATCCCCTCGAATCTTTTTGGAGGTTGATGTAGCACTCAAGGCTAAGCGAGATGAAAGGCGATGTAAATAAATATCGAAGGTAATACCCCACCTTGTGATTTTCGTTTATGATGAATTGAAGGCGAAGCTGACATTTTGGTTTGCTTGCCCACCTTCTAGTTATTATAATTCTTCATTCTTTGATTTCTTATAGGTTGCAACATGTTCTTTAATTTTGTCAAACTTTTTCCTTTCGAGAAAATGTCAACGATACAATCTTAATGCATTTAAAACTTTCCTTTAAAAAAAAAAAAAAAATTTCGGGGGCAACCCCTACACTAATTGTGCACCATAAACTCTAAATCCCTGGCTCTACCACTGCCCTCAAGGAAGTCCCATTCTTGCCTATCATAGGCTTTGTTCATATACTTTTTAAGAGCAACTTCATATTTATTCCCGCTTCGATCTTGTGAAACACTTTTAGGGATCTCAACCTTTGGGATCAATATTAAGTTTGTTTCATTCAAAGGGTCGATCAAGTCCTCATCATCAAACAAGCTATGTACCATGCGGAGGGTGGATAGCCTGATTTCTTCCCATGATACTTGATAAAAGTGCCCATTAAAACCATTCGGGCCTCAGGCTTTAAAGCACCTAGTTGAAAAATAGCATCCGTTACTTCCAACTCAGATATGGGGCTTGTTAATCTACAATTTTGTTGATCAGTGATTTTCTGCTGGATATAACTCAGGACAGAGAGAATGCTACCTTTCGGCTCACTTTTAAATGGGCTAGCATAAAAGTCAGTAACAGCCCTAGAAATGTCCTCGTCCTGATCCATTCATTCCCTTTTTTGGTCTTTTAATCGAGCAACTAAATTCCGCTGTCTTCAAATCAAGGTGGTTCTGTCGAAAACCTTGTGTTCAAATCACTGGCCTTGAGCCAATTTGTTCTTGCCCTTTGCCACTTCTATACGTTCTCACGTTTCCACACTTTTCCAATTTAGCCGTTAGCACTTCAATGTTTCTCTTTATAACAGTAGTATAAACTGAGGTCTTCAATTCTTCAATCTGTTTGATTAGCCCAGCGATAGCTTTTCTGTTATTTGGGAAGGTTTTTCAACTCCATTTAACCAGAACCTCTCTACAATTGCACAGGTATCAAGCAAACGCTTCCACTCCACGGAAACCATCCGGCATATCATTGTACCAGCAGTCTTTGATCACTTTTAAGAAGTCCAGATGTGTTGGCCCACAGCGCTTCAAACTTGGAAGATCTTGTGATAATAGTCTCACAATAGCAAAGTTGCAAGAGAAGTAAGTGGTGATCCGAAGCTATTGGTTCTATTTGAAAAACTAAAGGTTTGGGAAATAGCTCTTAAAACTCTACGTTCCCTATCGCCCGATCAATCTTTTTTTTTTTTTTTTTTTATGTGATCATCCCCTGTCCTTTGATTGCACCAAGTAAATGATGACCCTTTGGCCTCTATCTCTAGCAACTCACAAACAGAAACCAATAACTGGAAATTGACGATCCGGCAAAGAGCATGGGGATTGCCTCCAAGCTTCTCCCCTTGGGACATTAATTCGTGAAAATCGCCAATACAGTGCCAAGATGAAGGCATCGTGCTTGCAATTGATCGGAGTTGGTTCCAAACGCTCATTCGGTCACATTCCCTTGGTGGGCCATAAACGAAAGTGGTATACCTAGGGAGTTGCTGTCCCGACGATAAAATCATGGAGTGAATAGCGTTCTTTTAGCCACTCAGAATATTCAGAACAATCGAGTCTTTAACAACAAAGCTAATCCTCCCGATCTTCCTTCTGGGGAAAAATACCAACATTTCTCATAATTACATCTTCTTCAAAGCTTTTCAGGATAATCAGTTCGCATTTGCATTTCCATAAGGAAAACGATTGAGGGTTTGTGTTCCATGATCTCCTCTTTGAGATTTTTTACTGCTAGAGGAACCCCCAACCCCTGAAAATTCCAAGCAATGTAACATGGCCCTTGGGTGGCTGATTTAGGACAGCCCCCGGGACCTTCCGACTGAATCTCAGAATGCACATCCTGGCAATTTTCACTAGAAACAGGCCAACTTTCAGGGAAAATCAATTTCTTCAAACAACAAACTCCTTACGTGCTCAGTTGTGTGTTGTTTCTAATAGACACTTTTCCTTCGGGGCTCCCTCATCGGAGAAAAGGAGCCATTAGCGAATTGCTCTACTTCCTCTACTTCTTCGAACAAACGTCTTTTCTTCAGAGTTACAGGATAACTCCTTTCAGATGTTCTATAGGAGCAATAGCCTTACTATTTGGATCAAGAGAGCCATCCAGGCCCATTTGTTTAAAAGATCTCTGGTTGAGTTGGCCCACAATGTTGATGGAATGGCCCACAATAGGATTCATTCTTTTTTTTTTTTTTTGTGTGGATATAAATAGGATTCATTCTTGTGTTTTCGCATTGAACTTTCTTTTATCACTGTAGGCCTGGCATCAATTTGGGGATCCGCACTGGCTGTCTTTTCAGAGACATTTGAGGTGTACGTGGTAGCATTTCCAAGAATGACTTTTTCTTAATTTACGTGCCCCAAAACAAAAATGAATGGGAATTGTGTTTGGTAAATCCGTTTTTTTTTTTTTTTTTTTTTCTTTTTTGGCTCGGGATGAACCGGTTTATTTTTTGTGCTAGGGAGTAAAAAAGAAGAAGCTAAAAATTTCTCGCTTCTCTCTTTCGGGGCACAACATGAGAATTTATTTTTCTAAAAAAAAGACTCCTTCTTCTTTGAAGCGTAAATTTACCCTCGTTCACCACCACCACCACCACCCCGCCACCACCACCACCCCACCACCACCACGGCACCGTCGCCACCGCCGTCGCCCGCCACCACCCCAACACCGCCACCACCACCACCGCGCCGCCACCTCGCGCCACCACTCCAACACCGCCACCACCACCACCGCCGCCGCCACTACTACCGCCACCATCGCCATCGCCGCCACATAAATAATTTTTTGAATCTAAAAATTACATAAATAATTTTTTAGCACATTTAAATTTAAGTTTATTTGTAAAGTATAATAATTATATTAATTATTACGAAAAGGGCAAAATGGTAAAAATCACTCATTAATCCTCCATCTTCCTCCCTTACTATTTTTTTAACTCCCAAATAAGGGGAGGAAAAATATGTTACCAAACATAATTCGATTCTCGAGTAAAAATAAAATGGGTTAAAAAACGTAATTCGATCCTCGGAACTCTTCCAAAGCAGAATCGAAAAAAGCTGTTTCATCTCGAAGCTTGATCTTTGGGCAATGAGAATAGTTGCCATGCACACCCTTGGACTACTCACACTACACGCCTGGCTATTTCATAAGGTGTCTCTTGCGTACGATCCACACGTATTGGTACCTGAATGTCAGAACGCTCTGTACCCATGTACTGATCATAACAGAATTGGTCGGAACAAAATTCACGCGACTTCAAGCGCATAATAGCACGCGCTATCGTCGGCCTCCTACCATCAACTTCATCCAGAGCCGGAAAATCGAGCCGGACCCGTCGGGTTGACCTTTTTAAGCCCTGACCCTTTAAGTGCCGGGCTTGAAAATTAGAAAAGTTAAATGGAATAAGTTCTATAGAGCCGACCTTGAGGGTCTCGGGCTTAAAAGGGCTAGCCCTGCAGGCCTTGTTAATTTTTTTAAAAAATTTATTAAGGAGTTGGAAGAGATGTCCCCTCATTTGAATATTCATTGAAAATGAAAGTCGGCTTGCTCTTTATATTAGCAACCTTCTCATCACAAGTCATAAGGTCAATCTTGCCATAAAAATATTGTATAAGAGTTTAAATTTAAAACTTAGGTTTGCTTCTTATATTTTATGTGAGTTATTTGTGGACAATAGTTTGCTTTTGATTATGAATTAGTGAATGTATTTATTTGTTGGATGATTCATGTTGTTTAGAAATTAATATTGACAACATTTATTTAATAAATTAAAAATTTAATCGTTGTAATTTACTAATTATATTTCTTTGGAAAAAATATGAAAAATAATTAAAATTTGGAATAGTAACTTAGGGCCCTGTAGGGTGGCCCCGCTCTGGTGCTTTCGAGCCAAGCTTTGAAAAAAAGATGTTTTTCTTACCTCGAGTCATGTGGGGGCGCTGTTAGGCCCTGGCCCTTTAAGGGTAGACCACGATTCCAGCTCTATCTTCATCCCAATTCGTTGCAAACTTTACTAGAGCTTCCTCTTTATCTCTTTTAGCATTAGAGCATGCTTGGATGTAGCTTTTAGAGAATTGCTTTTGGGATTTACGAGATAAAAATGGCTTTTGGAGAATAGCTTTTGAGATTTACAAGGTAAAAATGATTTTTGGGTAAGAGCTTTTGAAGAATAGCTTTTGGATAAAAATGATAGTATATGGATATTGTTATCAAAATAACTTTTTCAATGTCAAATTTACCAAAAAGGGCATTAGTTTTTGGTATAATTGCATATAAAGGATAATATTGTATTCGAACTATTATAAACATTATATTTCATAATAAATACAAAAACTAACATAAATTTGTGTACAAAACTAAAATACTTAAAGGTCGATTGCACTTTGAAAAGTACATTATGATCTTGAAAATTTATTTTAAGATATTGAAAAAATATTGTCGTGTGATGACTGATCTTGAAAAAATATTTTAAAGTCGATAAGTACTAAAAAGATACTTAATATTGATTGGTACTAAAAAAATACTTCTCATGGTTTTAAAAATTTATTTTAGGATCTTGAAAAAAATATTTCAAGGTACTTACTAATCTTGAAAAAAAAATTCATGATACTAACACATATTAAAAAGATACTTAAGAATCTTGAAAAAATACTTCATGATGTTGAAAATTTTTCCTAAGATATTGAAAAAAATATTTCAAGGTAATGACTAATTTTAAAAAATATTTCGGGAGTGGTACGAAAAAAATACTTAAGGATATTGTGGTTTGAAAAAAATATTGATGATGGTAGAGGAGAGAGAAAAATTAGGAAGAAAAAAACTTTTCCAAAACCTAGGGTGTTTGTGTGACTTTTGGTAAACCTAGGTTTTGATACAAAATAACTTCTAGAAATAGAAGGGTGTTTGTCTCACTTTTGGCGTAACTTAGGTTTTGTAAACAAAAACCTAGATTTTTGAATCTTCCAAACAGGCAGCGGACATCCACAACCCAAAAATAGCCCTTCCCTCATCGTCGACCTCTACTTTCTTCTTACATGACTGGCTATCATCTCCGATGTGCCCACAGTGGTAACAGAAAGCCTAAATGCATTAATACTTGACTGAGACCCATATATCACCAAAATGGTGTTGGTTGAGAGAAGAAATCAAAATATGAAGAAGGTAAAATTTTGCAAGAAAATTTCGAAAAAATTCATATAATCCAAGTAGTATTGGAGAATATAAAATTTAGAAAGAATTCATTTAGTGAAATATGATTCTTAGTTATTACAAGAAAGTTTTTGTCAGTTACCATTGGATTTTTAGATCTTAAGAGGGAAAATAATAGGCTTGGTCACCTAAGTACTTGGCGGTTTTTAACTAATACATGTGGAAAAAATCCTATTATTTGACAGTTAAATACTGCCTAGTCTTGGTTCAGAGCAAAAATGAAGCCTCCATCATGAACAACAATAACCATCAAATAACACTCCCTCCAGTTTAATTATAGGAACACTTTTGTAGTACAAATGACACTATAAAAGTGTTCCATATAAACCGGAAGTAGTACTAATTATGCCAAAGAAAGCTTTGATTCCAGCATCTCTCAAGCAAGACCTTCGTAGGATGTTTGGTGTCTCTCTGCTATGACTCAGATTTGGAGGATGAATAAGCCGAAGATGAAACCTCGGTCAATTGAAGGAAGGGTGTGAGCAAAATGTGGCATTGCTTGTTGCCAGAAAACCATATGGTCGATTCTAGAGAGTTTGATTGGTCACCAAAAAAAAAAAAAAAAAAAAAAAAAAAAAAAAAGTTCTAAAGTCAGACTTGAAACTTTTGAGGACAATAAAAGAAAATGATTGTCCACCTAGAATGCATTTTTTTGCCTTATCTTTTTGTTTGTTTGTTTGTTTAATTTTCTTAATAATTGAACCATAACAAATGAATATTGCCGGTGGCTGACGTCGCACGTGAAAGTTACAATTTATTTATGATAATAATTTATTAATATTTCAGTCTTATCTTTCAAGAAAGTGATCATGAGTTATCGAGATTTTTTAATTACTAATTAATAGGATTAGTTGGGCACTGATACAATAAAGAAAAGTGAAATGACTCAGCATCACTCTTCAGAATTATAAAGAAAAGCACCCATGTTTAGCAACAAAGTTAACAACATTTTTGTATTCACAATTA
Organism: Acacia acuminata; assembly: GCA_019022655.1. Lineage (NCBI taxonomy): Eukaryota > Viridiplantae > Streptophyta > Magnoliopsida > Fabales > Fabaceae > Acacia > Acacia acuminata. The sequence goes on from JAFJYI010000384.1 coordinate 335,337, forward strand.
GACAATAATAGATTGTTTTCTAGTTGACACGGAGACAAAAGTAGACGACCACAAAGGCGGAGAGATGCGATCCTTGCAATTATCCTCTTTTGTCTTTTCTGAGAAATAAATGGGATTCAAATAATTAATTACTATTTCTTCCTGCATATTTCTCAGAATATTCCGAGACACAAAGTAATCAAAAGTCAAACTTTCTCTTTAAATGTTCTCTCAATCTATCTAAACCCGCTTTGTATTAAACTCTTTTCACCCTCAATTATCTCGCCCATCCTTTATCTGAGTTACCATACAAAAGAAGGAAATGGAGAGGAAGATCAGTAGAGAGATCCCTTATAGGTTTGGTCGCACATAGAAAAATCTTGGAGAGATCGTTTTTCGTATTGATTAAGGCCTCTGAAATTATCTTAAAATTTAAAACCCTTCCTAGTTAACATTTTTCATTATATTCAACACTAAGAGGAGATACTTTTGGAAAAATAAATGATTGTATAATTGTACTCCTTTCGATCTTAATTATAAGATTTAGTTGATTTTTTTAAGAGATTAAAGAGTTAATTAAATTACTTTAGAGTGTCTTTTTTCTTTAAACTAATTAGTTTAACTAATAAAATAATATATAGTCTAAATATACATCGCATATAATATGATTAAGAACTTCTTTAATTTTTTCCAAAAAAATCAACTGATCTTATAAGTTAGACCGGATGTAGTACTTTGTTTAATGGTCTCTTTCATGAAAGAACAAAGAAGTTACTGTGAATGGCTTACCAACTGGGCGGGAAAAAAAAAATACCCGTTCTAATATAAATGGCCCGTCAAAGTGAATTCCTGTTATTGTTTATCCCATTCATAGTTGACGTGGCTCGGTGGCTGGTGGGTGGTCCATGAAATTAGTCTGTGCTGTGCTGTGCTGTCTTTCTTTCTTATTCTCTTACGTTTTTTGGTATGCAATGGCTTTTTTTCCCTTAATTTCTAAGTGTTCTTGTCAGTTTTTTAACCAATGACTTGAGAAAGTAGCGTACTCTCTGTTTTTATAACAACCTTGAATCAGCTTCAGGCTCCTATATTTCTTTGAAGTTTCCACGTTCCGCGTCCAATCATGGTTATTTATAACAAAGGAAATTAGGACAAATAATATGTTTAGGGTTATCAAAGGGGCGCAAAATAATTTAGGACATCAAAATTTGAAAAGAAATATGATAGGAAAATGAGTGATTGTTGCGTAGAATCTTCCGAGAAGGAACAGGGATGTTGCTGTGCATGGCCTACCATGTAGGGAATACGCGTTCTTCTTTTCTTCCTTGCAACTTCCTCTTTTAAGTGTTCTGTCAAACAATCTAAACCAGCTTCACTCTATTGCTTCCCATCAAACTCTTTTCACTCTCAATCATCTAAGCAATTACTTTTGAGTCACCAAACAAAAAAAGGCATGGAGTTCGCTACCACGGTGGGAGAAGCACTTCTCTCTGCTTCTGTGCAGGCCTTACTTGATAGGATTACCTCAAGCGAGTTTCGAGATTTCATGAAAAGTAGAAAGCTCAAAGTCTCTCTGCTGGATGAGCTGAAGATAACTCTCTTAATGCTTGGTGCTGTCCTTAATGATGCAGAGGAGAAGCAAATCACCAGTTCTGCTGTCAATGAATGGCTTGAAGAGTTGAAAGATGCTGTGTATGATGCAGAGGATCTACTAGATGAAATCAACACCGAATCTCTGAGATGCAAGGTGCAGCAAAGTTCACAAAACGTCGCTAACAAGGTGCGATCCTTCTTTTCTTCTTCTTTTGGTGAATCTTGCTGGAGGCTGAACTCCAAGCTAGAGGAAACATCCCGAAGGCTTGAACACTTTGCCAAACAAAAGGATATCCTTGGTTTGCAAAGTGTTAGCTTGAGAGTGTATAAAACAGCCACAACATCGTTGGTAAACGAATCTGTTGTGGTTGGTAGGGAGGACGATAAGGAGAAATTGTTGCAAATGCTCCGATGTGATGAAGATCCAAAGGGTAATGCTATAGGAGTGGTCACTATATGGGGTATGGGGGGCCTCGGTAAAACTACCCTTGCTCAACTCCTGTACAATGATGTCAAGGTGTCAGAGCATTTTGATTTGAAGGCTTGGGCATGTGTTTCAGATGATTTTAATGTCCTTGAGGTGACCAAGAGTCTTGTTGAGACTATTACTTTGAAAGTCTATGATACTAAAAATCTTGAATTCTTGCGTGTGGAATTAAGAAATATCTTGAGTAGTAAAAAGTTTTTGATTGTGTTAGATGACCTATGGAATGAAAAATATAGTGATTGGGATGATCTCATAACTCCTTTTCACAATGGAAGAAGGGGAAGTAAGATCATCGTAACAACTCGCCAATCAAGAGTTGTTGAAATCACTCATACATTTCCTGCATATAAATTAAGTAGTCTCTCAGATGATAATTGTTGGTTGTTACTTTCGAGGCATGCATTTGCAAATGAAGATCCAAGCAAATATCCTAAGCTACAAGCAATTGGAAGGAAAATTGCAAGAAAATGTGGTGGCCTCCCAGTTGCTACTAAAACAATAGGCGGTCTTTTGCGCTCAAAAGTGGATGAGAAGGAATGGAATAAAATTCTGAATAGCAACCAATGGGAGATACCAAATGATGATGTTCTACCTGCTTTGCGTTTGAGTTATCTATGTCTTCCATCACATTTGAAGAAATGTTTTGCTTATTGCTCAATTTTTCCCAAAGGTCTTTTCTTGGAGAAAAAGAAATTGATCATGTTATGGATGGCTGAAGGCATTGTGCAGCAACCTCCCTATATAGAGAAGACATTTGAGATAGAAGCAGAAGACTATTTCAATGAATTACTATCTAGGTCATTCTTTCAACAATATGGTGATGATCCAAGAAAGTTTGTCATGCACGATCTCATCAATGATTTAGCCAAATTTGTATCTGGCAAGAGCTGTCTTCAATTTGAGGGAAACAAAGTCCCAAAATTTACACGACATTTGTCATATTCCCTAAAAAGGTATAGTGGCTATGAAGATTATGAGCGCTTTTGCCATCTAAATTGTTTGAGGTCTCTTTTGTCAAAAAATAAATTCATAGATTGGAAAAATGATTTCAAATACCAAAGACCAGCATGTAATTTGACCAAAAAGGTGCTCCATGACTTGTTCACAAAACTTAAATGTCCAAGAGTATTGTCCTTATCAAGGTATACCAATGTCATTGAGGTACCAAATGCTATTGGCAATTTGAAACATTTACGGTATCTCAACCTTTCCGACACTTCAATTAGAAGGTTACCTGATGAAGCCTTTACACTTTACAATTTGCAAACATTGCTTTTGTCAAATTGTAAGTATTTTAATGAATTGCCGAAAAAATAGAAAACCTTATCAATTTGCGTCATCTGGACATTAGCGAACGCTTTGAAGGAGATGCCCACACAAGTTACAAAACTACAGAACCTTCAAAGTTTGAGTACCTTTATGGTGGGAAAACAGCCGGATGGATTGGGAATTAAAGAGTTGAAAATGCTCCCCCATCTACAAGGTAAACTTTCCATTTTGAACTTACAAAATGTTGTTGATTCTATGGATACTTTGGAGGCAAACTTGAAAAGGAGAGAGAATATTGAGGAGTTAGTATTGGAATGGGATTGTGATGCTCAAGACTCACAAGTTGTGAAAAATGTACTCAACATGTTGCAACCTTCAACAAATTTAAAGAGATTGACCATCAAGCATTATGGAGGCACTAGATTTCCTATTTGGGTAGGAGATTCATTATTTATAAATATTACCTTTTTATGTTTGATTGATTGCAATAATTGTTTTTCGCTCCCACCATTTGGAGAGCTACCTTCTCTCTTAGACCTCTCGATTGAAGGAATGGCATCCATAATTACACTTGGAGGTGAGTTCTATTGCAGCAAAAGAGAGCTCTCTTCATTTCAGCCATTCCCATCTTTGGAGATTCTTAGATTTGAAAATATGCCTATTTGGGAGGAATTGACACTCTTTGAAGGTGAAGGTGAAACGTTTCCTTTCCCTCGACTCAAACATTTAAGTCTACATAATTGTCCTATGTTCAAGGGAGACATACCTGACATCCTTCCATCCTTGAAAATCGTTTCTATATCAAATTGCAAACAGTTGGAAGCAAAATCAACGGTGTTACAATGGATCACATCTATTGAAGAATTAAAAATTAAGCAAGGGGAACATGGGTTGTTAGGAGCATTTGATCATTTCCCTCTGAAGTCTTTGAAATCTCTAACAATTAAGAAGGATGAAAGCTTGCAGTCTTTGCCAAAAACAATAATGGGTAGCCATTGTCTTCAAAAGTTGTATCTCAAAGATATCGCATCAATCACGTCCTTCCCAATTGATGGTTTGCCCACTTCTTTGCAACACCTTGAAATTGAAAATTGTGAGAAATTAGAGTTCCTACCTCGGGATTCTTGGCAAAACTACACATCACTTGAATATTTGATAATTACAAAGAGTTGCCATTCCTTGAAATCTTTTCCATTAGGTTGTTTTCCCAAGCTTAAATGGCTCTACATTTCTTGTTGTCATAATTTGGAGAGCTTTACACATGTTGGGGGGTCTGCTCTTCCCTTAGAATCACTTTTTGTCCAAAGCTGTAAAGAATTCAGATCAATGTCAGAATTACATATTGACTCCCTTGCCAACCTTCAAATCTTGCTTCTAAATTCTGTTTGGAAGTTGGAATCACTGCCTATAGCTGGTTTTCCCTCTAACCTGAGAAGATTGACTATTGGAGGTTGCAATGGACTATCTTCTATACCAATTGAAGATTGGGGCTTTCAACAGCTGATTTCCCTCTCAGAATTTCAGGTTTTAAATAATGGAAGTGAAAGCATTCTCCATAATGTTTTGAAGAATCAATTACTACCCACTTCTCTTATGTGTATCATCATCAAAGATGTCTCCAAACTTCAAATGTTAGAAGGAAAAGGGCTTCAACACCTTACTTCTCTTCAAGAGCTTTCCATTTGGAACTGTCCAAACCTTGAATCCTTGCCAGAAGATGCGCTGCCATCATCTCTCTTGTGGTTGGAAATCCACAGATGTCCAAAGTTAGAAGAGAGATATGATTATCAAAAAGGGAAACATTTGTCTAAGATCGCTCATATTCCTACCATCAAAATTAATGATGAGTATTATGATCCTTGATATGCTATGCATTCCTTCAAAAGGTGAGCTCTCAAATTTCACAACAATTAAACATTTTTCTAATATCAGTTAGTTTATACCTTTTTTACTTTTTCACAATGCACATGAAAATTATGATATATTCCCATCCTGATCATCGAATTGATATCAACATTATAAGGCTACATCTTAACAACATATCAATGCTTCTGCAACATTTTTTTTAGGGGAAAAACTCTGAATAGTGTGAAACAACTTCTTCAATTTTCCTTTGTATACAACAAAACATATAGTACCATGATAACTATTGTCTCAAAATTTCCGATTATAGCTTGCACGTTAAACTTTTTGTCTCTTTGAAAAATAAATCGTATCTTCATTTCACCTACTTGCTTTTCATACTAGCCAATATATACTTAATATTTGATCATATTTTTAACAAGAAAATAGAAAACACTTATTTTTCCACTGTCATTCATGAGCACATGTTTGGTTGCAAAATGATTTGTATTTTCGTGTCTCTTCTTCATAATTGTTACATATTCTTAAACTTTATGGCAAAATTGGTATTGAGAGTGGAAACTTTGATTCTCTATTTTTAAAGTGCATTCAAATCCATTCTCTATTTCGTATTCTCTGATTTTGTATTTTCATTGTGTTTCCAGTTGCTTTATAAAAGATTGAAAATCCCTGTAAATATTAGTTGTTTTCCATAAAGGATTTCAAAGGTTCAATAAACATTCTTTAGGTTGATAGTAGACGTCTGAGTCTGTTCTAAATTATTTATCGTGATTACGATATATAGTTCTCTTTTTTTAAAAAAATAAATGAAAAAAACTCGCTTTGTGCCCAAGAAGATATAAGATTCTAATTTGAACCCTGCCTCTATATTGGGGTCTAAATGTCTAATCTTTCTACTCTTTAATCGAACAAAAATATCCTATTTTTATATTCATTCATTTATTTACAAAAAGCAAGAGAAGTTTGCTTTAATTTTTTATATTTCTTCGGTTTCAGACTATTAAAGGCTTTGTTGCAGAATTGAAACTCTGGAATCACCAAAAAACCTTTTGAAGACCCACAAGAAAAAGTACATTCAAATGAATCCTCTGCTTCTCATTCACTGATTTGATATCATCTGTTGTTTTGTTTGCTTTTGGGGGTTGATTCATGAGAAGCTCATGTGAGTGTCAACATTTTTACTTAAAGAATTTTTTCTTAGAAAATAAGGCTTCAATAGGTTCATAAAAGTTTCATAAACCTTTTGCGCTTGAGTTTCTTGTGTCTCTTTTTCTCTTTAAAATTTCTCTTTATTTGTACTCGAGGAGAGGACGTCTAATCTTATCTTCCTACTCTCTTAGTTTCTTGTTTTTAAGCAGATTGGTTGTAATAATTATTTTTCCTGTTTGCCAATATATTTCAAAAATTGGCAAGATTTAGAATTTCTTCTCTCTCTCTCTCTCTCTCTCTCTCTCTATATATATATATATATATAAGAACCATTCTTTCTTTATCTAACTATGTATAATACAATTAGTACTTCTGGTTCTTAATATAAGAGCTAGTTAATAAATTTAGATATATTAAGGACGTTAGTTGTATTAGTTATTTATAACAAATATATTTCATTCGAACAAAACAAATATCATATTTCATTATGACAACCATAGAATAGAAACTCCTTAATGTATACAATTAATAAGGATATTGTAGTAAAAAATTACAAATTTGGAGTCAAAGTGGATTGATTTCTTATATTTATAATCAAATCAAATCCATAAATAACTAGTTTAATTGCTCTGTTTTGAAGAACAGAGTTATGGAATGTGAGAAGCAATTAGGCAGGTAAGAACACTAATCCAAGAGTTATAGGGAAAAAAATTATGAATGATCACTATTTTTGTATGTTACCCACAGAAAAGAAGCATTGTTTTGTTGGTCATTGATCAATCATTTTATATGTTGGATAGAAAATTTGATTCACGGTGTTGTGATTTTCTTCAGGTTTCAACATTAATGAGGTTGAGGAATGATTTGCAAAATGAAGGAGGAGTCTCATCATTGTTGCATTTGAAGTATTTGAGTGCTTAGGGCGTTTTAATTGCCTAGCTATTCAAAAGCAATTTATATGCTTTGCCAACTTATATTTTTTTTTTACACGTTCTATATTAGTTTGGGGTGATGAGTTGCCTAAAACTCCATGTTAAATTTTAGAGTTGTAAATCTTACATGGGATTGTATTTGAATTTTTATAGTGGGAAAATTTTTTGAGTATTTTTTTAAGAGGACTGGATTTAGGTCGAGGATCAAGTTAGGATAATTCTTATGGTGCTTAAATCTCTTCCTTCATCTATAATTGATCAAATAACTTTAGTTACACATTTCTTCTCATAACACAATGTCATAGTATTTTAAATTGAATATAATAAGATCATAATCTGAAACTTCAACTAATATCTTGGCAAAAAAATAATAATAAACAGAAAAATTACTTATAAATAACCTATATAATTCTAACAAATTATTTATTGCGGCTTGCAAACTAAAAACTAAAGAAAAAAGGTTAATTCTTTTCTTTCTTTTTTTTTTGCTAGGTAAAACAAAGTTAATTCAAATGTAGTAATATTATCTCTATTATTGACTTTACATACTCATATCTTCTATTATCATTATTGTGATTTGTTGGTCGATTTCCTTGATGGCAAGTGAACCGGTCGAATAAGTAATAAAAAGTAAGTAGAGTATCGTCCACGAGATTGAGATACCGAATGATAACGCCAAATTACCAAATTGGTTGTGTATAAAGAGAAAATAAAGTCTGATTGGTTTGGGAGTTTTTTATAATTATCCTAATAAACAAGAAAGTAAACAAATGATCATAGTCGTAAGAAGATATCAGTAAAAAGATAGGCTGAGCTCAGAATCCTTTCTAAGCATGTCAATCCCCCAGTTGCCTATACGCATTGCTATAGCATTTATATTGTACAGCTCTCGCAATGCTACAGTGTACACACCATTTACAATGTTATTCAGTTAACCCACTACTCTAATCTATTGAAGCTCATACGTACAATCCTAACTTACTTCTTCCATATGTCGAGATTTTCTAGTTAGATTATCATTACAAATCAAGGTGTTATGGTTATGAGCGGTAGACCCATTCCTGAAGCCTACAATAATAGGTCAAGCCTTGCACCCCTTTGCCAATAAGCTGTTTCTCGATGTCTAACCCTAACTCTCTCTCAGTAAGCCGAGGCCACTATCTAGCCCTTAGCTCTCGCTAATCGACAAGAAGTTAAATTACTGATAAGCAAACTGAATGTATTGAATTAAAAACTAGTAACTGGGTTCATTCCAAACTTAGGAAATTATCCTCGCTTAGCCAAATGAGGTTTAGCTCATGACTGACGAGGGAATCACTAAACGGAGCACAACAGAATAGCCCATGATCAAAGATTAACTAGAATTAAATAAAGAAAAACAGAAAGCTTGATGGCGGTTTCGATGACGTGGAAGAAGCCTGTCACGTAACAACTCCACGTCTTCTTATCTCCATCTCACTGCAAGGAAAGATGCTAGGTTCTCTTGGAATACTTGTGCCTTGTAACTTCTCTCACCCTTCTTTTGAATCTGGCCGATTTGGATTGGTCCTTGACTCTCGACCACTTCGACCCCCTTTAGGGTTGGTTGATGTTTCCTTATATAGTCCGGTTTACTTGTGGCATACGTCCTGTGAACTGGGCATTTCCAAATCTGTTGAGGTCCAATCATAATCTTTCTTTCCAATCTCGGTAGATTGATCCTGCTAATCCTGCGGGATTCTTCAAATCTTAGTTTCAATCCTCTGCATCTTCTATTCCAATACCTCAGCAATCTAACCGTTGTTCTCTTCTACTTAACGACCTGCATTATATTTCCTGAAACAATCTTGACAAAAGATCAGAACATATGCCGCATAGCATTGTGTCACTTACTCTACTATAGCTTCGGGAATGCATTGTATTGCACTCCGATAAAGCTGTCCTGATGCTATAGCATAGTATCGACTATGTTATGCGTCCTTCTCATAAAACCTCAAAACTCGTTCTTTTCTCAGCACATGTTCAGGATGCATATGAGATTTATCCTTAAGTTCCCTATATAACGAATTAATGCCTTTTTGCTTAGATTTAATGCAGTTAAGCTCATATTCTCCATACAATGCAGTTATATAATATAGGGAAAACATGGCATGAATAGCACTCATCATGATTTTCTGGGGGAAAAAAATTATTGTGATTTATTTTATGCACCCCATTTTGCCAATTTTTGAAAAGCTCATGTCCGCATTAATAAGATTTCTTTTTTCATTTTTTTAATCTAGAGTTTAAAGTTTAAGCGATGAAGTTAAGGTTGTAGCTTGTAAAGGCTTGAATAGCATCCTTAGAATTTAACGTCCTCTCTCTTAAATAAATAAAATTAATAAGCATTTTTTCCTAAAATTATTATTTTTTAAAAAATATATCTTTGAAAAAAAAATAGCAGTGTGCATTGGGCACTTAGCCTTAAGTCAACTTTGACTCTTAACAAAAATTGTTGGACCAAAATCACTCATATGGCAGCCACGCACATGGCATAATCAACTCTCCACCTCATCATCACACTCCACATCATCATCCCACCTTTTCTCTCCCCCTCTCATTCACTCTTTTCTCTATCAGCTTCCTAGTTCCCACGTTCATGAACAAAACCCATAATCGTATAAGCAATAGTTAATCAATTAAACGAAGCAGCATCAATCACATTAACAATGTATCACATTTTGGATTTCACTTCTTTGCACAAGCCACTGTGTCAGACTCAGAAAATTCCATCCCCTTCTCTTTTTCGCTCTTCTGATTCTCCAATACTGCCAGTGAGGAACACTTTTCCATTTACACTCTTCACATAGTCTTCACCGACCAACATACTGTGATCACTTGGATCATCTGGTAGCGTCGCCTCTATGGGAGAGTAAATGAAGAATATGTGGAAGAGGACGACGAGGAGGAGATGATAGCGGTGGAGAAGGAATGTTGGCATAACATCCCAAATTTTGGAATTTGAAATTTAAATATTATATGTATATTGATTTTTGAAATTTGGCCTAAAATAGTTATGAAGTTAATTATTGGAAATTAAGGCCTATTTTTCAGTTAATTAATTTATTTTGGGAAAATGAATAATTCAAGAAATTATGGAATTGATATTCTATGGCCAAGAGAAATTAATGAATAAAGGAAATCCATATGGAATTAAAGATTAAATTTTAATAATTATCCAATACTTACACATATGAGTCTTGAAGAGGATCAAGTGGGATAATTTTTAAAGTGGCCCTACCACCTAAAATACATATTTCCTATTAGATATAAGTTCACTTCACTTCTTTTCATTCTTCTCCTCTTGGCCCAACACATGAATAGCAAAAACAAAACAAGCCCAAATACTCCTATTATGCAGATCAATTTTCTTTCTCCTCCAGCCCAATATGTAACCAATATGCATATTCAACCCAAACCTATTAAGTGCCTAGCCTATTATTCCCCTAAACCATATATCTTTGGTTGGCTCAAATCCTATATCTATCAGAAACTAAGCATATAACCCATACACCTCCAATAACCATTATTATATTAGCCTATATACTTAACACCCCAACATCTTTTATCTGATACATATCAGCTACACACGTAAACAGAGACACACAAGAAGATCACCAGTGACTTTTAAGCGAAAAATAGAGACAACAGAGAAAGATCATGCTGCACCTCCAGATCTCATCTTCGACCAACAACTGTCCACACGCAACAGAGTCCCATACTCCTCGAGCCTCACCCACATCAAATACCCTTCAGTTTGTTCCACTCTTACGTTGTACTGGACCCTTGGGTCCTTATATAATCGTTGCTCTTGAACTATCAACCTTTCACGTTGCCTTAACCGAGAGCGAGAGAGACAGGGAAAGCTGAGAGAGAGAGAATGAGAGAGAGAAAGAGAGTTCAATTGTTGCTATTCCTATGTTTTTAAATACCAAAAGTGGAGGCGACAATGAGGTGTGAAAGTAAGAGATAGGAAGGGAGAGAGAGAGTCATTTTGCCCTTGCTCTGTGTCTTGCTGATGAGCACAAATCGTACCATGTTTTCCCTATACTTATTGACTAAATTGAATGTTAAATACAAGCGAAATTGCAGATAATATAAGCAAAAAGGCATACATTCATGACATAGGGACTGAAGAGTAGAAATCATTTACATGTGCTAAGAATGAAACAAATTGCAGGTTTTTAAAGAAGAACGTATAGCAGAGCTGATACGATGTTATAGCATTCTGACAGCGAGTCGAAGTGCAATACAAAGCATCATGAATGCTATAGTAAAGTAAAGGACGCAAATGCTATGCGGCATGTTTTCTAACCTTTTTACCCAGATGATTTAAGGAATAAAAGAAAAGGGCGCTCTTGGCGGTTAGGTTGCTGATATAACGGAATAGAAGATGCGGAGGATCTGAACTAGCGTATTTGGAGAATCCCGTAGAATCAACAGAATCAATCTACTCGGATCTAGAGATACAAGAAATCCCGACGGATTAGGAAAGGCCCAGCTCGCTGTAACTTACGACGCAAGAAAAGCCTGATTATAAAAGGAAACAACGGAGCCAACCCTAGGAGAGTTGGAGAGCCCTAGAACAAGATTCTATCTTTCGGCAGACTCAAGAGAAGAGTGAGAGATTTCACAAGAGCACGAGACTTCCAGGACAACCCAGCATCCTTCCCTGTAGTACGACGGAACGAAGAAGACGAGGAGTGGTGACGTGACAGGACCTCGACCACGCCGTTGGAAATTCCGTCAAAGCTTTCTGTTTCCTCTTTTTATCTTTGTTTTCTCGATCATGGGTCATTCTGTTAGTATCTGTTTTGTGTGTCCCTTGTCAGCCATGAACTGATTTTCATATGGCTGGATGAGGATGAGTCTTTAAGTTGTTGAATGAACGCAGTTGCAAGTTCTTAATTCAATAAATTTGGTTTGCTTATCGTATTTTAATTACTAGTCGGTTAACGGAAGTTAAGGGCTAGATTTGTGGCCTCGGCATCGGCAAGGAGTTGGGGTTAGACCTCGAGAAACAAAGTGTTTGCTAGGCAGCCGTGCACGGCTTGACCTATTATTATAGGCTTCAGGAATGGGTCTACCTCTCATAACCATAACACCCTGAGCGTAGTGCAGATCTGACTAGAAAGTTGCCATACGAATATGGAAGGAGTATAGTTAGCATCATATGTATCGAACGCGGAAGCTTGTAGACTATAGAGGTGGGTTAACCAAATAACTTTGTAAGTAGTAGCTATCTTTGTAGCAATTGTGAAAGTCGTGCAAAGTATAGATGCTATAGCATTGGGTAGAGCAACGGGGGATTGATGCACTTAAGGGTGATTCGAGTCGAGCCTAACCTCTTACCGATATCTTCTCACGCTTAAAGTCATTACGTTTACTTTTGCTAGTAGCATAATCACAACAACCTCTCATCCCAATATATTTACTTTCGCTTGCACAACTATCATAGCAAACGCGTCAATCTTTGGTAGCTGTCTCGTGGGACGATATTCTACTTACACTTTATTACTTGTTCGACTGGTTCACTTGCCATCAAGGAAATCGACCAACAAGTTTTTGGCGCCGTTGCCGGGGACTGCTGATACCCTTTGTGACGACGCCCTTTTGCTTAATAGTTGTGATTTACTTAGTAAAAAGAGCTCACTCTCTTTGCTCTTGATTTTCAGGTACATTCTCTAGTGTATGTGCAACTCGCCTCCAGCCAACCTAGAGCCTTACGATCCTGAGATAGAACGCACCTACAAGCAAAGGCGCAGAAGACAGAAGTGGCAAAGTCAATCTTTTGACTAAGCAAACATGGCGGATATACCTGTCAACCACGAGCGGGAGCAACGAGAGCGCCCAATAATAAATAGGGATAACCAGGTCCCTCCACCTCCAAACCCAGATGGGAACAAGGCCATCATGGAATTCGGGATTCCAGATCTAAACAAGCTGAACTCGGCCATCACACTACCCACCTTCAATCCGGACACTTTGAAATTAAAGGTGTCATGATTCGATCTTTGAATGCGGTAGGGCAATTTGGAGGACTCTCTTCCAAGATCACACCTTCATCTCAAGACCTTCATGGAGGTGTGTGATTCTTTTGTGATCCCTGGTATATCTCCCGATGCCGTTCGGATTAAGTTATTCCCCTTCTCACTAAGGGACAAAGCTCGAACGTGGCTCAACAACCTACCTGCTAATTCCATCACCACATGGAATGATCTGGGAAGTAAGTTCTTGCTCAAATTTTTTCCACCTACTAAGAACGCTCTGTTAGTTCTCTATGTAGTTTTGATGATAATTAACAATTGTAAACATACATTGAAGTTTATCTTTGGCAAGATGGAAAACCTACTGTCAAAGCAACACTCGAGTGTTCGTTCTAATACTCGAGTATTGACTTGACAAAGAGTTGCTCAAAAATCATTACACAAAGCAATACTCAGGTATTGGAGACAATACTCGAGTATTGACTTGACAGAGAGCACTCCAAGTTTTTGACCCTGAGCCAAACTCAAGTATTGACATGAATACTCGAGTATTGAACATATAGAGAGATATCAAGCTTGTCATCTTATGAAAACTTGAGTATTGGTTTTACATACTCGAGTATTGAACTTTCACAAAGCTTTCATATTTAACATGTGTTTATGAATACTCAAGTATTCGTTTGAAAACTCAAGTATTGTATTGTCAAGGTTTTCAAGCACCTAGAATACTCGAGTATTAGTATCCATACTCGAGTATTGGACTGACAGAAAGACTACAAGCTTTATGCATATATTGAATACTCAAGTATTCACTTCAATACTCAAGTGTTGAGTTGGCTAAGCTCTTTCTAAAACAAATGAGCACTCGAGTATTGATTTGGAAACTCGAGTATTGGACATACAGAGAGCTTTCATCTTTGACAACAATTTGAACACTCAAGTATTCATTTCAATACTCAAGTATTGACTTGGGAAAGACTTCACAAATGAATGAATACTCAAGTATTGAATTGGAAACTCGAGTGTTGGGCATACCGAGAGCTTTGCTCTTTGTCAATGATCTGAACACTCAAGTATTGGAGACAATACTCAAGTATCGAGGTTTTGAACTTAAACTTATTTTCACATCAAAAGTTCAAAACTCGAGTATTGACTTGGACACTCGAGTATTGACCTTACTTCAATGATAAGGTCCAAAGTCAAAACTCGATGATTCCTCTCTGGAAGATGAATACTCGAGTATCATAATGAATACTCAAGTATTGAGTTAAGTGCACAGATGACACACTCGAGTATTGATAAACACACTCGAGTATTGAACGCTAAGTTTGAAAATCAAACTAGACGAATTTGTGAATCCTTAGTCTTTGATCATAATATCTTCCAGGATTATTCTCTACTATTCCCGCTATGTTTAACCATCTTTTTAGTGAGTTTGGATTGCTTAAAGAATGATTATTGAAGATTAAAAAGAAAAGCAAAAGGTGATGTCGAACATTAAATCTTTGAACCGAGACTCTTGCATACTTTTGCTTAATCCACCTGCACACGGTTGCAAAGCATTAAAGAATAATTTCTACAACAAGCAATTGCTATTCAAACGGACAAATTCGCAGAAGAGTCAACTCTGATCATCTAGCCAGCTGGGTTAAGTGAAGATTGGAGAGAGAAACATGTCTAAACCATCTGCTAATCTTGGCTGATCTTCTCCAACGGATTTATTGGATAGCAACGGTCATTTAATGATCTCTGAGTATAAATAAGACTGCATTCAAGTCTCTACTACAACACAACAACTGAAAACGCACAAGCATTCAAGTTTCTCAACTACCTCTCAGTTTTCACTTGTATTCTGTCTTTTGACATTATAAGCTTCAGTGTTTATTATTATCCACTCTTAGAGAGAGTTTTTATCAATCATTTATTGTAAAGAATCACAAGTCAAGGGGACTTGGTGATTGGGTTCATTGATTACAGCTTGTAAGGGGGAGTAAGTTCTAGAAAGAGAATTGCTCTTGAGTACAGAGTGTGTAATCAATTGGCATAGTGGAAATCCCAGAGTGTCTGGGGACTGGACGTGGGTCAAGGAGTTAGACCGAACCAGTATAAATCTTTGTGTCTAGCTATTCTTCTCTACATTATCTGTTCACCTCTGTTTTATTGTACAAAAACAGAGCAAGTTTCATCTCAATTGGATCTGTCCACAATTTACTGGAATGCATGGCCATGAACAGTCATCAGTGGCCAGCAGACAAAGCTACATCCTCCCGAACTATTACAGGGATACATGAACTAGATGCCATGACTACTCTTACTGCTCAAGTTTCATCTCTGACCAACATGGTGAAAGGATTGACCCTTCCATCAAGCAACACGACGCTGCAACCATCTCAGGTAGCTTGTGTATACTGTGGCAGAGAGCACTCTTACTCTCAATGCTCCGCTAACCTTGAATCGGTAAACTTCATCAACAACTTCAACAGGGTCAGTAACACTAATCCTTACTCAAATACGTACAACCCCGGATGGAGGCAGCATCCTAACTTCTCATGGAATTCTCAAGGGTCACAAGTAGCAGGACAATCATGAGGCCCACAATACTCAAACCGAACATCAAACCCACCAGGGTTTACCCAGCAAGCACGGCAGTAGGGCGGGGAATCAGACCTCAGCATTCTATGTTAACCCTTATGAAGGACTATATGGAAAAGAACGATGCAATCATCCAGAATCAGCAAGTGACCTTGAGGAATCTTGAAACTCAAGTGGCACAGCTGGCCACAGCTCTAAACAACAGACCCTTAGGATCCCTACCCAGTGACACTGAAGTCCCCAGGATTCAAGGAAGAGAAGAAGTCAAACTGATAGAGCTCAGAAGTGGTAAAAGCTTAGAACCCATGAAAGCAACCAAGCAACCTATGGTTGTCAGCGATCCAAGACCCGAGAAATTTAAGGAAAGGCAAGGAAATCTTGAAACAGCCCCTTGAAGACGACCCGGCAGGCAACCAAGACGCCACAACGAACATGATCTAGGTCTTTGCAACACTTTGTCTCCAGCGTGCAGCATTGGATGATCACGTACAATACCCAATGAGGAATGCTACCGCGTCATCATCAAGGCATAACCCTGACCTCGGACCTCCAGCAATGTCAAAGCCACCCCCGCCTTTCCCACAAAGGCTAAAGAAGCAAGGACAGGAGAAACAATTCAAGCAGTTCCTTGATATGCTACGGCAATTGCACATTAATATTCCACTCGTGGAAGCCTTGGAACAAATGCCAAGCTACATGAAGTTTATGAAGGAAATTCTATCTAAAAAGAGGCGACTGGAAGAGTTCAAGACAGTAGCATTAACCCAGGACTACAGTGCTATGTTAACCAACCGGCTACCGCCGAAACTAAAGGATCCTGGTAGCTTTACAATCCCATGCGTAATCAGACCACATTACTCTAGTAAAGCTCTGTGCGACCTAGGTGCTAGCATAAACCTCATGCCCATGTCGATTTTCAAACAATTGGCAGTAGGGGAGGCCAGGCCCACAACAGTCACATTGCAACCGGGTGATCGCTCTAGAGTGCTACGAAGGCAAGATCGAAGATGTTCGGTGCAAGTAGATAAGTTCATCTTCCCTGTGGATTTCATTGTCCTGGATTTTGGCGAGATCATGATGTCCCATTCAACTGGGACGACCTTTCATGGCACTGGTCGTACACTGATTGATGTGGAAAAAGGAGAACTCGCTATGCGTGTAAATAATGATCAGGTCACCTTCTCAATACTCAAAACCGCGAGATTCAAAGACCCAACTGAGAAGTACCTGACTTTTGTAGATGATTTGCAAGGGCACTAAAGAAGCGGGGGATCCTCCCGCACTACCATAGCATTAAATTGCTATAACAACGTCAGTCAAGACTTTAAACCAAGTGCTCTACGGGAGGCAGCCCAAACATCATGCTTTAAATTATTGATTGAGAATAGAGGCTATGCCACCTGAAAACCGAATCAACTAAGGACCAAGGCATTAGAACTGCTGTAGCAATTTATTTGCGCTAGTCGCACTCAAAGAAAAACTTATGGGTAGGCAACACAAGATTGGGCCCAGCAGATTCAAAAATTAGATTACAACCAAAGTGGGAACCGCCATCAGCCACACCAAGAGTCTGCCGCACGGTTCTCCCTTGAAATTTCGGATGGATTGCACGCAACCCACCCGAAGTGTATGACCACAATCACTCCTCTAGAGCCCTAGTTAAATCAGAAATCAACTTTCGACGCAATCCCGCACGCTCATTCACTCTGTGCAAGGCTACAACACTTCCTCTTCCATTTACAACTCCAGAGTCTTCCAATGGCACGCACTAAAGGTTCCAGTCAAAAAGCACCTGCTGAAGCTCCAGACGCTATGCCATTCGCCACTCGGGAGGCCGAATCTCGATTCAAATCCTTAAAAGTAGACAAAACCCTAGCACCACAGCGAGGGTTCGACAGAGATGCATTCGAGCAGGGCGCTTACCCAGAATGCGTTACAGGGGTCATTCGCCAGCGCCAATGGGAAAAATTCTGCCTCTACCCTGCCGAGGTGGTAACCCCCCTTGTTTTTGAGTTTGGTGCAAATATCCAGGGGGTTCCCCTTATTTCATCACAGTTCGAGGGAAAAATGTACCATGCAGCGCCAGCGCCATCCGTAAGGTTTTCGACTTGAAGCCCACCGATGATGAATACAATGAGCTTCTCCAGCAGGCGGAGAACCCTGAGACCCTTGCTAACGTGGTCGCACG
The DNA here is from genome assembly GCA_019022655.1 of Acacia acuminata. Taxonomy (NCBI): domain Eukaryota; kingdom Viridiplantae; phylum Streptophyta; class Magnoliopsida; order Fabales; family Fabaceae; genus Acacia; species Acacia acuminata. The sequence goes on from JAFJYI010000384.1 coordinate 353,391, forward strand.
GCTTTGTTTGCCAAATATTGAATGACAAGTTTCCAAGGAAGGGTCATACCACTTAAAATGTAGCCGCTTGACAGCTGAAGCACGTATCTGGTTCCACTTCCTCCGCCACCGACTCATGCCCACAATGCACGCCCAGATTATCTCACGAGAACGCGCATTCCTGCTTTATTGCCTCCTGGAGGGAAAACTAATTGATGTTGACGCACTCATCTACCGAGAGCTGTTCGAGTCCCTAAAGACCACTACAGGAAATCTTTGGTTCCCCGCACTCATCACCGAGCTCTGTCGAAATGCAGGGGTGATTTTTGATGCCAACGAAGAAAGAGAATTACTCCTACAACCTCTCACCGTGGCAGTTGCACAATGCATTTTACAAAAATGTCAACCACGGTTGCACTGACCAATGTGCCCGGCCATCCGTCGAACCCCGCCAACACTACCCTCGGTTTCTACAGCGGCGTTTCACACTTTGGTTGCCAGGTCACCACATTGCAATGTTCATCAGCACTCGCTCCTTGCGACGGATGTGGTGGCAATATGTGGCCGAAAGGGACCGCGACTGCAGCCAATCTCGTGGTAAAATCCCCAAAGTACACCCCATTGCCGGTTTTCCCTGAGATGACTTTTGACATGTACAATTCGTCCGCCAGTCCGCCACAACATGAACGAACATGCTCGCGAAAGCGTCACAAGAGCAGGAGATCGCAAGAAGGTAAGCCCACCAGCACACATTCAGCTGACACTGATGACGAAGAGGTGTCAAACTCTCGGGGACCTGCCACTGGACCTTCAGCAGGGAAAGGTTAAGCTCAGTAGAGTTGTATCTTTCTGTTGACTTCTGGTACTAGACTATTTCTCGTTTTTTTAACCATTTCACTTTGAATATGTTTTTTTATTCCCTTTCAAAAAAATAAAATAAAAAAAAATTTTTTTTTGGGTGCATGTTGGGTAGTGTTTCTTTCCTACCATATTCGCATCTCTCTCCCCTTTCGCTTCACGCGATTCAATGGGGGCATTGCATCCTTCAAAACATCATATCTCCTTCAATTGATCTTTATTTTTCGTGTTCTTGATGTTTTTGGAAAAGTATGTGAGTCTAGTTTCAAATGGGCATCGGTTTTATCTCAATTGGATTTGTAGATTTTGAGATACACCCAAAATACCAAAGCTTGGTCTGCTGTGTGTAGTGAATTTCACTATCATCTTCCAAAATTCATAGCTCCTTCATCTGACCTCCTTTGGACTTGAATCTTATGTCAAAATGACGCATTAGTCTATTTGCAAAAAAAAATTGGTTTCACTTCAATCCGATCTCTGGTTTGGTAGATATCATCGAATTACCAGAGGTCGCCGGTGAAAATGTTAAAGCGAGCTTCTTTGAAGAACGATGTTGCTCGAGCATGGCATGGTTCTCTGCTTGAGCATGACCATTTTTACGCTCGAGCATGGCCATTTTTATGCTCAAGCATGAGCAGAATTTGTGCATGATAGGAGCTGGAAATGTACCATGCTCGAGTATGACATTGTTGTGCTCGAGCATGACTTCAGGAATGCAATTGTAGCTTATTTTAACTCCAAATTGAGTCATTCCAACTTCCATATCATCGTGGAGACTTCTAGAATCAATCTGAGAACTTGAATAATCATATTCTCATTCCATGTAGCAAGTTCTTCTTTCTTTCCTCTCTTCTTTTGATCATTCTCCGTAATTCAACTCTTTCTTTCTTCTCTTGATCATTCTCCGTCATTTTCTACCTTCTTCAATATCTCCTCTTCTTCTTGATTATTCTCAAAATACTTTGATAACTTCTTGCTTCCTTGACATCTTTCCGCAAGTTCTTATTTTCATAATCTCTTATCTCTTTCTTGATTAATCTCTATAATTCAACTTGGACTAATCTACATTAAATATACAGTAGTTAGTCAATGTATATGATATAAACTTTTTGCTTTGAATAATGGCATCTATATAAGACATCATTAAAACTAATCATATCCAACATTCTTCAATGACAATATTCATTACTCACAACGGCTCTTTCAAGGACTTCAACGTTCATTAATGAAGGCATCTATAAAAGTTAGAAGCATTCAATTCTCCAACCACCGAAAACTATGCGCATTCAATTTGAAGCTTTTAGCAATTACTACTTCACCTACTTAAGAAATATCTTTGGATATTTATAATCTTCGATATTTATTTATTTGCTCTTTTAGAGAGTTATAACCTTATTCATTCTTGTAATAATCCTAGGTTATGGAACCTGTGAGATTGGATTTATTTGATTACAACTTGTAAGGAGGAGTAAGTTCTAGTGAGAGAATTACTCAAGAGTTACAGAGTGTGTAATCAAGTTTTGAGATAGTGAAAATCCCAGACTGTCTGGGGACTGGATGTAGGTTAAGGATTTAAATCGAACCAGCATAAATTTCCTTTGTCTAACCTTTCTATCTTCTTCTCCTTTTAGCTCTGTTCTTCGAGTGGGTTTCGGAGTATTGCGAGAAATTTTTAATCACCCAATTCACCCTCCCTCTTAAGTGATATTCCACCTTTCATTTGGTATCAGAGCATTGGTTATCTACTTGAGGATTAACATCCTAGATAAAAGATCTAATGGAAGGAATATTACCTAATGGAGCTTCGATCAACAGACCACCGGGTTTCAATGGTGAGGATTACTCTTTTTGGAAGGCTAAGTTCAAAGTCTTCGTATTGGCCACCGAATATGGCCTATGGAGAGTGTTCGAGAAAGGAGACTATGCTCCAGTTACTGTTGAAGATGGTGTTAGCACTCCAAAGCTAGAGGAAGAATATGATGAAAATGATAGAAGGCAAGTCACCCTCAACAACAAAGCAATCCTCATGCTTCAAAGTGCTCTAAGTCAAAAAGAGTATTTCTGTATATGCACTTCGTCATCTGCTAAAGCTATATGGGATGCTCTTGAGATTGCTCATGAAGGGATGGCTGGAATCAAGGAGAATCGCTTAAGTACCCTGATGACTGAATATGATTTACTTTGTATGAAGTATGGAGAATCCATTGGCGAATTCTAGCTCAAATTCACTCATCTAATCAATCAACTTGCTTCCTTGGGTAAAGAATATGATCAACCTGTTGAAGTAAGAAAAATCTTGAACATTCTTAGCAAGGAATGTGAAGCTAAAGTCACTGTGATTGAAGATGCTTGTGGAGAATCAATGGCTTTAGTAGCAGCCTTGTTTGGAAGCGTGTCTAAGTATGAAGGCAAACTCAAGCTTAGAAATGGACTTAATGAGATCAACAGCCAGAATAAGGGAATTGCCCTGAAGATTATCAAGGAAGACAAGGAATCATATGATGATGAAGAGGTCGGGATAAAGGTTCGAAGATTCAAGAGATTCTACAAGAAGGATTAAGGATTCCAGAAGTTTCACAAGGTAGCACTAGCAATTAGCCAAAGGAGCCAATTATATGCTACGAATGTGAAAAGCCTGGCTAAATTAAGTCCGATTGTCTGACTAGAGAACAAAGATAAAGAAAAGAAAAGATTCAATAAATTCAAGAAGAAAGCTTATGTCTCAACTAAAAATAAAGAAAAGAAGAGATTCAATAAGTTCATAAAGAATGCTTATGTCTCAGCTATTTGGGGAGATAGCTCATTTGATGAAGATAAAGCGATGAAGAAGAAAGAGCTAATATTTGCCTTATAGCTCATGAAGAGTCCGAAAGTGAAGGGGTAAATGATTTAGAACCAACCTTTGATGAATTGCTTACTGAATATAATTCTCTTCATCTTGAGTTTCGAAAACTTGCTAAAGAACTTCTTGCTTCAAAAAGAAAAATAAAAAATCTTGAAGAACAAGTTCAAAATGCTCCTCTTCCAGCTTTTGTTCGTGAAAGGATTTGCGAAACCATTTGTGAAAATTGTACAATTTTGGAGAAAAGAAATGCTTATCTCACTAAAACTCTTGAGAAGTTCACTCAAGGCAGTGAAATCCTCAATGTAATTTTAAAGCAACAAAGGTTTACAAATGACAAGTCGGGCATTGATTACAAACGACTTTGATAAAAGAAAAGGAAAGAAGAAGACTGAAAAAAAAATTATCTAAACTATTTTCAAAAATCTGTTCACTTCTATAATCTTTTTGCTCATTGTAATTCGCAATAGAAAAGGTCATACTACTTCTTCTTGTTTTCATAAGAAGGAAAGAAAGACTAAACCTATAGGCAACTATAGATGGGTGCCTAAATGATCCTAAGACACAAACTAACCAAAAAGGACCCAAGAAAAGATGAGCACATAAGACTTGATCCTTTGTGTCTTGCAGGTTTGTCTAAGAGCATCAAAATCCAACAAGTGGTACATTGATAGTGGATGCTCTAGACATATGACGGGAGGTCAATCCAAATTTGCTAAAATCAAGCCTAAGGAAGGTGGCAAGGTGATCTTTGGTGAAAATCAATCTGGAAGGATTGCTGCGATTGGTGAAGTTGGAAGCAATGAAAGACCACAAATCAAAGATAGAGACCTTGTGGAAGGCATATGCCACAACCTCCTTAGTGTGAGCCAAAGCATAGACAAAGGTAACTTGGTTATCTTCGATTTGTTGGTCGATTTCCTTATTGGCAAGTGAACCAGTCAAACAAGTATTAAAGAGTAAGTAGAGTATCATCCCAGAGATTGAGGTACCGATGGTGACAGAGATTCACACAAACAGTTGTGTAAAGAAAGTAAAATAAATTATGATTGGTTTGAGACTTTTGTGGTTATAACTAATAAGAAAGGAAATAACAATTGATCATAGTTGTAAGAAGATATCAGTAAAAGATAGACTGAGCATCAGACTTCATCCTAAGCGTATCAATTCCTCAGTTTCCTTAATGCATTGCTATAACAATTATGCTGCAAAGCTTCCGCAATGCTACAGCATAGCCGCCTTTCACAACGTCATTCAGTTAAACCACCACGATGTTATACAGAAGCTTTTGCGTACTATACATACAACCTAGACTATACTTCTCCCATATGCCTATGACGATTTTCTAGTTAAGGTTATCTTTTCAAATCAAGGTGTTAAGGTTATGAGCGGTAAACCCATGCCTGAAGCCTACAATTATAGGTCAAGCATTGCACCAGCTTGCCTAGCAAATACTGCTTATTAGATGTCTAACCTCGACTCCCTTCCAGTAAGCCGAGACATTGATTTAGCCTTTAACTTCCACTAATCGACAGAAGTTAAGAATACTGATAAACAAACTAAATTTATTAAATTAAGTACTAACAACTGGGGTCATTCTACACTCAAGAATTCATCCTCGCTTCAACCACAAGAGGTTTAGTTCATGACTGACGAGGGAATCACTAAACAGATCACAACAGAATAGCCCATGAAAAAAGATTAACTAAAATCACTGAAAGAAAAACAGAAAGCTTGGCAGAGGTTTCGACGGCGTAGGAGAGACTTGTCACTTGACAACTCCACATTTTGTCTTCTATGTCTCATTGCAAGAAAGGAATTAGGTTCTCCTAGAGATCTCATGCTTAGTGCTTCTCTTCCTCTTCTTTCAAGCCTGGCAGAATAGGAATGTTCTCTTTGCTCTCTACGACTCGATGACCTTTAAGGTTAGTCATCTTTTCCTTTTATAGTCATGTTTACTTGCGATGTAAGTTCAGTGAGCTGAGCCTTTCCAAATATGTCAGGTCCAACTGATCTAACTTTCCAATTCGGTAGATTGCTTCTACTGATTCTGCGGGATTCTCCAAATCCTAATCTTCAATCCTCCGCATCTTCTATTCCAATCCGTTAACAATCTAACCGTGAATTAATGTCTGTCCATTAACCTGTATTTAATTCCTGAAAAAGCCTTGAGGAAAAGTTAGAACATATAGCGCACAACATTGCTTCCTTTCCTCTGCTATAGCATATGAGTTGCATTGTATTACAGCTTGATAGAGCTAACCCGATGCTAAAGCATTGTACCAGTAGTTCTATGTGCATTCATAATAAACCCTTAAGCTTGCCTTCTTTTTATGCACATGTATAGGATATTTATGCATTTTGCCATGGTTTATGAGGTGTATCCTATATTTCCCTAAATGCTTGAATTATGACATATTTGCTCAGAAAAAATGTTTTTAGGCTCATATTCAACTCACAAAACAATCACACAGTATAGGGAAAACATGGCAAAAATAGTACTCATCAAATACCTCACACTTAGTTTTTTGCACTCCTGGGCAAAATAAAGACAGTGATAATAAAGCAGAACATTAACTCATAACAGCAGCACTCCTATCTTTGAAACTATGCCTTCACTATTGCCCTTAATTCATGTCCCCATTCAGGCAATCCTACCGTCTAGTATTAGTGGCTCATGATGCAAGATATTGCTTAAATAAGGAAGCATCAAGAGACTCTCAAATTCAGTGTTTACGCTCTCTTACCTTGGGGATTTTGCTTTCTCTCTTATCACGCTAACCTAGTAGTTCTATACACTTGTCAAAGTTTTAAGAGTACTTTTTAGCATCTGAGTTTTCATATGTTAAAAGGACTTCTTGGGTTGTAATGTGTGGATGGTCATATATGTGTGGAGATGAACGAAAATGGTCATTGTTATAGCAGGATGTTAGACAGATTCCAAGCTGTCTTTATTTTAGCCTATTGCCTCACTTAAACCCTTGTATTGCTTCGCTGCTCTTTATTCTTTTCTTCATTCTCTTTTTTTTCTTTTTTTTAAACAACAAATAACAAACAATTTTCTTGTAGCATCTTTAGTGGAGGCATACTACCATAGCATTTCTGTGTTGTTTACTTCACACTTCATTCTTTAACTAATCTTGCTATAGGAAAGTCTATAAGGCTCAAAAGGGGGTAGCAATATAGAGAGTGATTTATATGGTTTGTGTATGGAAGTCAGGGGTATGATATGAATGCCTTAATCCTACGCTTTATTTGCTCAGATGCCAAATAGTTTATCAAAGAACTAAGACAAATAGAAGATCATATATGGGTTAGCTGACATGCATACTGGAATAGAAACAATTAGTTTCAAATAAATCCTTCCAAAATGGGTTTTCTCTCTATTCTTCCTCACCATTACTTTACCCCACATCAAGCTATCTAGTATTGTCAATTTCCCAAGCCTAACGGCTCGGTTTCCTTCAAACAATATGTTATGCTTAGTCATACAGATACTCATACTACTGCTACTGATCTCTGCTCATGCTCTATCATGCATTTAGGAAAAAAATTTCTATGTGTGCAAAAGCTAATTTTAGGGGTGAATTGAGCACAATTAAGCATCGATTTTGCAAGCATAGATTAAATTATCCCCCCACAATTGAATGATGCAATGCCCCAATTGTAGCAAGGAAGTGCAAGGGGAGAGGTCACAAGAGGGGAGGAGAGTTTTCTTGGTGATAGGAGATGAAATTTTTTTTTCTTCTCCTTGCTTCTAATCAACAAGGAAACAGGATAAAATCACTTAAAAAAATTTCAGGAAAACAAGAACAAATAGAGGGAGAAAGAGGTACCAGAATTGTGAAGCCTTCTACATGCTCAACTGTTTTCGCTTGTTTGGCCATGAGAGTTTGACACCTCGTCATCCTCGGTGTCTACAGAGTGTGTGGGTGTTGCTTCTACCTCCTAAGGGCTTTTGCTCCGATGATGCTTTTGCGAGCTTGTGGGTTCCTATTGGGGAGAGTGGCAATGGATTATTCATTTCAAAGATTGTCTTAAGGAATGTCGTCAATGGTGTGTACTTGGGGGCATTCGCCTTGAGATTTGTGGCGAGGTTACAGTCTCGGTCAGCAACATATTGCCACAACATCTGCTACTGAAGAAGTAATGTGCTCATCGAGCGTTGCAAGGTAGCGACTTGGGTGGCCAAGTCAGTGATGTTGGCATTCATAGCATGGAAACCTGAAGCAGGAATCGAGCTTGTTGGTGCCTCTGTAGCAATTTCGGTCCTAGGACCGATGGAGGTGCTTTTCGGGATGGTCTGGGAACATTCGGCTAAGATTTTTGCAAAATACGTTGCATAATTGCCACTGAGATAGGGTTCGGTAGGTTGGCCCTCTCCTCACTAGCATCAAAAATGACTTCAGCATTACGACAGAGCTCTGTGATCAGGGTAGGGAACTAGAGGTTGCCCGTGGTGCTTTGTAGGGCCGAAATAGTTCTTGGTAGATGAGGGCATCAACGTCAATTTGCTTCCCTCTAAAAGGCAGCAGAGCTAGAAGGCATGCTCTTTAGAGATGGTTTGGGTGTACAGTGTGGGCATGAGTCGATAGCGGAGGAAGTGAAACCAGATACAAGCTTTCGGATAGAAGCGGCTGCATTTCAAATTGTATGAGCCCTCCTTAGTGACTTGTCATTCGATGTTCGACACTTAATCGGGTAGCCACCCGGGTAAAGACTTCAAGATTTTCCCCTTGCTGGACAAGCTCGTTGTACTCGTCGGGCTCCAAGTCGTAGACCTTACAAATTGCACTTGCACTGCAATACACATTTTTCCCTCGAGACGGGGATCAAGTAAGGAGAAACCCCTAGGGAATTTGTGCCAAATTCAAGAATGAGGGTGTGACTACCTTGGTGGGGTGGAGGCAAAACCTCCCCCCCGCATATTGGCGAATAATCCCTGTAACACATTCAGGGTAGGCGCCTTGTTCAAACACCTTAGTATCGAACCCTCGCTGGGGGCTAGGGTTTTATCAGCCTTTAGGGATTGGAAGGGGATTCGACCTCTCGGGTGGCAAATGGCATATTGTTTGGTGCACCAACAGGTGCTTTTTGGCTAGAACCCTTAGTGCGTGCCATTCATGAGTGGGAAGGTGAAGAACTTAAGCCCGATTTCTCGGCTTAAGTTTTACAACAGATCGCTGGATTCGTTGCAAAACTTGCAATGGAACCGAAGTTCCATTGCAAGTAAGGGCTGCATTTTTGCGATGGAACTGGCTTCTGTCGGAAAGCTGGAAGGGGATTTGCGACGAAATCAGATTCTATTGCAAATTGTCGGTAAATCAAGGCCAATGGTCACCGGTTGCGATGGAACCACGGTTCCATAGCAAAATCCACCAGGATTTGCGATGGAACCAGCCGTTTGCAAACCTCGCACACTATTGTGTGAGATGTATTTTTCCATCGCAAATTGGCCTTTTTTTCAAACAAACATTTTAAAATCCGTTGCAATTTTTTTTTATTTGAGACGGAATTGCAAAATTGACGATAGAAAAAATTCTGTCGCAATTTTGCTCTTTTCTAGTAGTAGGAGTACATTTCTTTGCTAAGCAGAATTCTCTTTTAATACCAGTTATCGTGTCCATTCAGAATAGTCTATGTGTGTGATCCTCCTCCGCTACTTCCTTATGTGCGGGGCAAGAGTTGGTGGCCGAATTAGAAGACCAACTTGAAACCAGGATGCTATGCTTCAAGCTTTAAAGGGTAACCTTCTTAAAGCTCAACATCGAATGAAGCTACACGTTGACCAGCACTGTAGGGACCTTGAATTTACTCTTGGTGAAGCTGTATGGTTAAAGCTTCACACCTACTGTAATGCCTAGCTTAAATACTCCATTTATTGCGTACATGGAAGCGTTCTTTTTAAAAAATACGTGATGTTACTATTCACGTATACAGCACTATTCACTATTCACGTATACGGTTTACAATTCAAAAGTAGATATCTGATAGTGGTAAAATCTTTTTTTCGTCTTAATCTACTTGTCTGCGATCACCTTCTTCATTCTTGAGCTTCTTACCTGAGCTGCAAAATAGCTAATTCAAAAATATGCTGGGATTCAAATGAATCCCAGTAGTAACATTAATAATCACTCATATAAAATGCATACACAGGACATGCAAGACAACCATCATTTATACATACAATTCATTCAACATATTCAACATTACACACAATGGTAAATACATGCATATAAAGATACACATAGTATGTGAGAGAAAAGTTACTACTTGATGATCTTTCTATTTCTTGATTTGGTTCTCAACCCTTTGGTCATCCCCATATAAATACAAGTTATTACTTGTCCAAATTCTCAATTTTTCTTATTCTCGAACAAATTCGAGAACCGGCAGAATTTTCAATTAATTTTGAAAATTCATATTTAATTGTACAAAACTCCAAATGGTGTGCTTCCAAAAATCACGTGTTCCTTATTAAGTCTATTTTCAAGAAAAAATACATTCCACTATCGAATAAGCACACACTGTTCCCAAAATTTTCATTTTCCTTCACTGTTCCAGAAAACGTCCAGATCCAATGTCTAACTTCAAAATCCATATGTGGAGTTCTAGGTGTCCAAATCAGGTGATTCAAAAACCTATGAACTCCTTATTAAGTCTAGTTTCTAGAAAAAAATTATTTCAACATTTTATCTGTCACGCCCTGAAAATCCAAGGGGTGACCGGCAAGGAATATGAGAGAATTCACATTCCTTAAGCCTTACACTTATATACGAATGCTAATTAATACTCATAATACCATAATCTAGAATAATCATGTGTTCCATAAAACAAAAGGGAGGTAGGGATCCTACCTATAGACTACGTGGAGCATCTAGTATTAATAATATTACAAAAAGTCTAAGTTTGTAATTATATCAACTAGTAGCACTCCAAAATGAGACCGCAAGCTTTAGGTCGCTAGGAAGATTCTTCACCGCTTAGCAGGAGGTACAAGATCAGTGATATCGTCTGAACCAAAACAAAATTTTCCGGTGAATAACGTCCCATTATTATAATTTAAAAAAATTACAAAAGTAAAATAATTTAAACATCTTTCTCTTTTGGACAATAGCAATATACTAATAAATCTCATTTTCTAAATCATACGTTCAGGAATAAAAATAAAATTGTATATAAAATATCGTTAGTCAAATAATTTCCCGTATGAAATAAAAACCTTTGATTTCATATAGTCAATTTAAAACACAATTCTCAAACCTCATCTTTCCATAGAACTTCTTACAGAATAGATGACAAGCGTGGCCACACGGTCCCACGAGGGTAACTAACCAAGCATGACTCAAGGCCATGAAACAAGCATGGACACACGGTCCATGAGGGTAACTAACCAAGCATGACTCAAGGCCATGAAACAAGCATGGGACACAAGTCCATGAAACAAGCATGAGAACAAATCTCATGAAAATCAAGCGAGCTCGGGGTTAACCATGGTGCACCAAGGACTAACAGTACTGCTGTTAGTAACCAGCGTTCTGTATTCAGTCCTCTCAAAAACATTTTCAAGCATGCTTGGGGTCAATTTATCAAAGTAATATAAATACTTCCTTCAAGATAATAACAGCTCTATTTCATACTTCATAATCAAATGCCCAAGCATGAAGTTACACAAACAATATTTCAAAACTTTCCTTCGATTCAATCAATCAATAAAATCCTTTTAAAACATTAAAAACTCACGTAAAAACATTCCATTTCAAATAATAATTTCTAGCTCATAAACTTTCCAAAATTCAATATCTTTTCAATATAAAATTTAAGAAAAATATCTCAAATAGTCTCCTTACCATTTATCTCGCATAATCATGATTTATGCTTTAAAACAATTGGAAGAAATTACATAATAAAATAACCATTATTTACACATATACTATCAACAAATATTCCTTTTCAAAATCATACTTTTAAATATGGAAATAAACATAAAAGTTCAAATAATAAAAATATCATTTATAAAAATTAGGGACGTTATTCACTTACCCTGTTGCTCCTTCCGAAACTATACCTTTACCAAAATCTCTTTTAATTCGCCTTTCGCTTGAGCTATGGTAATTGTCAATTCATATATCAACCTCTAATGGAATTTACCTACTTAAATTAAAAATCCTTAAGTACCAAACATCCTTCAATCAACACCTATCACACACAAATATCTATGTTTCCAAATCTCAATTCTTCTAAGTTCAACTTCAAAAACATTGATTCAATCCTCATTTAGAAACTCTTTTACACTCAAATGCAAAAACATCTTCTAAACTCATTGGAAGCATCAAATTAAGAAAAATATAACTCCTCATGAAAACCATGGCTGACCGAAACAGGGGTATAAGGACAATTCATGAAACTTTGCTTCCAATCATCACATACCACACTTACATTTCACATACTTTGTCATTTAAGCCCTCTTTCATTTTTATTAAGTATATAAATCAGCTATTAGCCTTTAAAACGTTCAGACAACAGCATACATGAATAATTTTAGAGCCTCAAAATTAAATCTATCCTATATGCTATTTATTCGCTCATGCATACGCAAATATACATACTTCTTTCATCATTTTATGTTACAAAGAACCTCAACTCTTTATGTATCAAACAGAGCTTATGGTTCGGTCAACCTTCTTGCTTCATCAGCACCAACATGCAGTCCATAAAACAAGGACATTAACCTCTATTCACCCCCTTCTAACACTTCATTGTGTTATACAATCGTCCCCTTCCTTCTGCCCCTTTTTAAGCAGAATTTTTCAGACTTTGATCTCTCATTTAAGGTGCAGCAAATGAAAGAGAGAGTTGGAATAGACCTTGGTCTAAAGATGGCTTTGCATGTTATGATTAATCTCTTCTTCTTCCTCTTCCTCTTCTCCGTCTCACCTCCTGGTCTCTCGCCCTCTCTCACGTTCACACTTCTGTTTTATTTTTTATTTATTTTTAGCAGAACCGAAATGAGGAAAAGGGAATATGGGGGAATATGTGTGTTGACCAAAGGGAGTAATTGTAGAAATAAGGGAGCTGCATGTGGTTGAGGTGAGGTGTCGCATATAGAAGAGGGAGGGCGTGAGGTGGCGTTATTCACAGATGTCCTGCACTTACTCTGTGTTTGTGATTTGTTGAACTGATATAAATAAAGTGAACAAAAAACCTGAATGAATAATCAATATGGGCTAAATGAAGAATAACATGCTCCAGGGAGTAAGGATTGTTTTATTGTCTTTGTTCCAAATGGCTTTTACTATTGGGCCGTGGGGAATATGAATGAGAAATGACTAATCATGGAGAATATACTTTGCTGTCTGCATGCTTTTGTCCAACTCGGTTATGCATGAATTGAAGCACGTGAATTGCAAGCATTATCGAACCCATAATACATCTTAATTCCAAGATTCTCCTTTCCTTCCTAATGTTTAATGTTTGGACCATCAGACTTCAACAATTCTCTTCTCTACAATTCTGATTTGGCATACCCTTGGCTCATCAAATTGGGCTTTGACTTTGCCCAATTTCATTTTATCCCTTCTTAATTTGGACTCTAGATAAATTCCTGAAATAAATCCTTAATTCCATACCTTTTCTTTATCAATTAACTCCTTTAGGCCATAAATTATAGATTCTAAAATTCCTGGGTCAAAATTTATCATCTAACTATTTTTTCCTTAAATTTATGGGAAAATAGACCCCAAAGTCCAGAAAATAACTTTAAACTATTTAGGCCAAAATGGTCATAACTAATCCTTTCATAGAATTTCTAGATTCTCAGAATAATATTTTATATTTTCTCCCTAAATTTTCAAGGTCCAAAAATAACTCTTAGTAATTATCTTAAGCTTATTATCATGATAAGCTTAAGACTTTGGACTCCTTTTGGCTTAGTAGCCTTCTTATCTCAATCATATTCCTAAACTCCTTGTCCCAAAATTTGGGATGTTACATTATCATACTACAATCATTCCCAGTTTTCAAAAACGTAAACACTGTTCAGAAAACGTTTCAGAAAAACGCTCCAGATTCCATCCTTAACTTCTTAAATTCATATTTCCCTGAATATAAATCCAAATGAGGCTTATGACCTATCAAATTAAAGCTTGATAAGTCTACTTTCATTCTGGAAAGTTTCATAGAAAAAATAAAACGTTTACCATTTAAAAAGTGAATTCTAAAATCACTGTTCATTTCTGGAAACTAACATTTTCTAGTTTTCAACTTCTAACTTTGAAAATTCATAACTGGAGTTCTTGACGTCAGATTAATACATTCTAGTACTCATTTTAAAGCTTAGGAAGTGTACTTTCATCTTCCCTAATTTCACAGTCATTTGACCGATCAAAATATTGCATGAACACGACTAACTTCCCAGAATTCAGCTTACATGTAAGTTTCAAACACTCTTCTTCATTCTCCAATAATTTCCTATCGAACTGTAACTCTTGCTCTCTCTTCGGTGTTCTTCTTTCTTTTCTTTTCTCACTTTCTCTTCTCTTTTCTTATTCTCTCACTCTTTCTCTATGTTCTCAAGTCTCTCTCTCTCTCCCTCTCTCTTCATTCATGCAGACCAAAATGAAATAGAAAATGAGAGAGGAGTGAGTGTGATTTGCATGCATTGTCCGTGAGTGAACAATTAAGAAATGCGCCGGATGTTTGAGGAAGACTATGTGTCATTTTGCTTCTATCTTCTTTGTTGTCCGTGAATGCATAGAGAAAGAATGATTATTTGAGAAAGTGGGAAACAATTTGGATGCAAGTGCCGTCGTCTTATTATCAATGAGAGAGATGAAGCACCATTTAATCAAAGTGAGTGGAATTAAGGTGCATTATTAAACACTTTTTAATTCCACATGCAAGAGTGATTTCCACGGGTGTGGCATATGTGCTTATAATAATAATAAAGGGTGTAAAGATAAAGTATGCATGTGTTGAGAAAATGAAATGGAAAGAGAGTGATTGATATGCATGCCCGTGCTTTCAAATATAAGGAGTGTTAATGCATATTTATATATTCTATGGCCCACTACCTTAATCATATTCACAATATATATGAACCCTTTTCGTGTTTAGTTGCAAGCATAAATATATTGAAATTAAATCCTTAATATCCAATAAGGATTTGTCTTTCCCAATTTGCTTCTCTATGCCATAAATATTGACTCTAAAATTTCTAGGCCAATATTTATTCTTCAACTATTTTTCCTTGAATTTATTCTTATCCCGAAAATTCCAAGGAAAATAGGCCTTAAACCCCAATAATTAATTATATAATTATTTTAGGCCAATTTTTCATAATAAAATCCCATAAAATATTTCCATTTTTTTCAAAATACTATTTCATGATATTTCCCAAATTTCAAGGTTCAAAATAATTTTAATAATTATCTTAAGTTTTCTTTATAATAAGCATAAGACTTTGACACTTACCGGCTTAGAAGCCCATTTATCTCGCCTTATTCCAAATATTCTAGTTCCAAAATTTGGGATATTACACCTACCGCCAAAGATCTTGTTCCAAATTTGGAAAACTTTCTCCACGTTTTTTTGACCCATTCAAGGTCCTGAAGCGAATTGGCAAGCTGGCATATGAGTTAGAACTTCCTTTTGCTGCAAAAATACATCCGGTATTCCATGTTTCTTTACTACGTCCTACTCCTGGCCAAGCAGCGTCCCCTCCTCTGCCACTTCCTATTTCAGTAGATATGGAACTACTCCTCACTCCTTCCACTATGCTTCAACATCGCTGGACTCCCGCTAGGAAATTGGAACTCCTTATCCAATGTGAGAACCACCCTTCGGAGGATGCTACATGGGAAGATTATGATCTAGTTTCTGCTCATTTTCCTGATTTTTGCCTTGAGGACAAGTCGTTTTTCTAAGGGAGAGAAATGATAACGATTCAAATCCCTATGGCTTAATTTATTCTAGAAAAAATAAACTTATTAGGATAAATTAGGAATTAATTATTGACTCTATTTTTTATTATATTTTACTATTATCTTTAGGAAATCAAAAAATAAGTAGAATATCCCACTATATAAATTTAGTTGTTAGAATCTAGGATTATGAGTTATCTTTATTCCATATTTTGGATTTCATATTTATATTTTAGATAGAGTCTTTCTCTCTATAAACTATTATAAATAGGCATAATGCCTCATCAATAAGAGCATTGAATATTCAGAGAGTAAATTAATATTGGATATTCTCATGAGCTGTTCTTAAAGAGTTAGTAAGATATTTGCTTCCTCTTTAAAACAGAGTAATTTTGTTTCACTTTTGGTTCTAGATTTAATCACATAATCTGTAACTTACCAGCTAAACTATCTGATACGGTTAAAAAAGCATTCCATGGATCTTTATTGTATGTGTTGGGTAGAAATTTTTTATTTCTGTTGTTTTGCTTCTTCAGCTTTCACAATTGTCATGGGGCAGAATTGAATTTGCTCCTCAATTTCTATTTTACTTCAGCTACAATAGGGACGGCAAATTTAGGTCTCATATCTAGTTTTAGTATTAAAATACTTAGCTTACTTTATTAAGATTGGTGTCTTCTTTAATTTACTTGAGCATCACCTGCTATATTAAATAATTCGCAACTTGCAATTTTTTGATTTTAGATATTCATTTTAAGATTATTAAGATAATGTCTTAAACTGAATTTGATAATTTTCTTTTCATAAATCAGATCAGAAAATGGATGTGTAGTGTTTATGCTAAGTTGAGCTAACTGTTGGTAAGCAATTAATTAACCTTCTGTTCGTTTACATAATCTTGTAATTTTTTAATTATTTTTCGGCCAAATTGTAATTTTGAATTGAGAATGTTTTCTTTTATATATATATATTCCACTTTATATATATATATATATATATATATAGATATATTCTTTGTAGCCTTGTCCTTGAAAATTCAGTGACATGGACAACTCACTCCTTCCAATTTTGCTAATTCAAGGTTAAATGAGCAAATTTGGTCTACATGGGTCTCAATTGTTTAATTTATTAATTCCAACGTGTTAAGAATTAAATCTTTGACTGTTAGCCAATTGGTTTAATCTTGATGATAACAAATAATCTGAAAATTGATATTCTTAGAAAATGAATCGTAATTGATATGTCTTTATTGAAGAATCAAGGGGGGGGGGCGGGGAACTAATTGGTAATGATCAAAGAGGAAATTAGTTGTTGGAACCGGGAACCAATAAAGGAAAGAAAGTTAATGACGAAATACAGAAGGAAAAAATGACCTTGAAGAATGATTTTGCAAAAATCAAGGAGAAGTCATATTGCATAAATTTATATCAAGAAGATGGGCTTAGGTCCAAAAATTGAATGGATCTAGAAGATCCGTTGACAAGAGGCTCAAACCCAACCTAATTGACACAAATCACATTGTTCAATGTTTTCATGGGTTAGAAAGTGGAAATGGATCAAGCTATGGAAAAAAGAGTCTCCCAATGCTCTCTACAATCTACTTCTTAGGAGGAGGATGATCTGATAAGAAGAAGCTCTAAGAAACACAAGAATAGTGATGTTCGAAATGGGGAAGCCCTGGCTGCTGAAGCCTGGCCTCCACTTGGTTCAAAAGGAGTCATTTACAATAAAGGTGGAATGTCCTTTGCTGAAAAATTGAAAGGGACGGATGAAGCAGAAGGGTCTGGTAAAGGGAGAGTGGATGAGGCGGATATGTCTGATGATGAGATTGAACAGGATGATGATGAACCAATGTGCAGAACAGTTGAAGACCCCAATAGAAATTTCCCTATGTTTAACTTTTCTAGTGGGGTTAAGAAACGATTGTACAAGGCTTGGAGAAGGGCGGTTATAGTTAAACTATTAGGAAAGGCAATTGGCTACAAAGCCTTATTGGTGAGGATACAAACGATGTGGGCCAAGAAAGGGGTGGTTACTCTCATTGACATAGGCCATGGATACTATGTGGTCAAATTCACTAATAAGGAAGATTGTTCTAATGCTTTGACTGGGGGACCATGGATGATCTATGATCATTACCTCCCTGTGAGGCCATGGGAACCAAATTTCAGCCCAAAGAAGAGCAAAGGTGGATAAAGTGGCGGTGTGGGTCAGAGTGCCAAAGCTTTCTTTGAATACTATGATCGCGATGCACTAACAATAATAGGGAATAGGATTGGGGACACCATAAAGGTGGATATGAACACCTCCTACCATTTGAGAGGGCACTATGCAAGGGTGTGTGTTCTGGTGGATCTTAGTAAGCAACTAATGGCTGGATTTAGATTGGATGGAGAGAAATATTTTCTAGAATATGAAGGGCTGCATCTGCTCTGTCTAAATTGTGGGATCTATGGGCATACTGGTGATGCCTACCCTAAGCGTCGGGCTGATCAGAGTTGCATTGAGAAGAATCAGGAAGAAAGTGTGAAGAATTATTCAGCGGAAGAAGACGCGTTGATGGACAAGGATGCTAATACTCACCGGATCTATGGAAAGTTGTTTAGAGAAATCACGCCGCATAAGCGAAGGAAGGGAAAGAGGAACCGGCGAGAGCCGATGCGACAGCTCACGGTTTGATCCTAGCAAATGACGACGGCGGAGGAAGAGGGACTCGATTCCGACAAAGATCGTACAACAATCAATCCTACCCGAAGGGGTTGGAGAGTTCGGTCGAAACGGGTGGCATGGACGGTGTACGGAACGAAACGTTCAAGAAATCGCGGCAAAACGAGTGAATACCAAGGGAGCCAAGACGAGCCTAGGTCTTTGGAGCTGATAGAGATTAAAAAAAGGGCAGAAAAAAGGTCAAGAAACAAGGGGAATGGCGAGACTCTGATGATCGCTGGAAGTGGACAAGTGGCGGATGTATCGAGGAATGAATCTTTGAATGAGGACGCGAGGGAGATGGCGGTTTCATTGGAGACCTTAGCGGACCAGGGGGATGAGGCCCAAATGATGAAGGCCGATTTGGACCCGTGTGAGGAGGCTCACCTCGCCGAGGACGCTCCGGATACAAGGGACATGGATACAAGTGAGGTGGGCCTTAATAGTGGGCTTGCAGATGTATCCCCCTTACTCGCAGCTTGTGAAGATCACGATTTGGGTGGGCTTGTGGTCAGTGCGGATACATGCTTCACCTAATAGGATACACTGCGGTAATTCTGGGCCTCAATAAAATTTATTTTGATTTTATGGATAGTATAATTTACTGGAATGTAAGAGGAGCGTACAACAAAAACCTCCTCTCAAATTTAAAAGCTATTTGTTGTGGACCTCAACCCACTATGATTATCCTAGCTGAAACAAAATGCAGTGACGATACTAATCTTAGACCTATATTATCTTGGGGTTTTGACTCTATCAAATGTGTACCCAAAGATAGGGCGTTCGAGGCCTTGCGGTACTATGGAAAAGTAATCTAGTTAAGGTTACGCCCTTATCTGATCAGCGCCAACTTATTCACCTAGAGTGTGAATTTATTGGACAAACTCCCTTTCTGTTAACCACGGTGTACGCAATCCCACATTCTAATCTCAGGTCTGTTCTCTGGTCCTCACTAAAAAGCTACTCCTAGTGCATTAACAGGCCTTGGCTAGTTTATGGGGACTTTAATGATGTTTTCTCTCCTTCTGAAAGAACCGGAGGAGTCCGCTGCAACTATAGCAGAATTAAATGGGTGAATGACAAGAGCAAACGATCGTGGGCTTGCGGATTTGGGCTCTCAGGGGCCTAGATTTACTTGGAAAGGCCCTAAAATTCCGGGTTATGCTAGACTATATGAAAGGCTCGATAGAGCTTTGGGGAATAATCTCTTCCTGCAGTCTTTTGATAATTGTGTTGTCAAGGTGCTTCCTCGTATTCGCTTTTCTGACCATAACCCGCTGTTATTGTCTGTAATAGGGACTCAGAGGATGCTGTGAACAGACCATTTAAGTTCGAGGCGATGTGGATGCTTCATGATGACTTTGACAATTTTCTTTCTTCTTGTTGGAAAGGAGATAATAATCCTCCTGGATTCCCTTTCGAAATTCAGCGAGCCATGGAGGATTGGAATAGGAGATGTTTTGGTTTGGTAGAGAAAGAAAAAAGAATTATCTTGAACAGACTTAAGGGTATTCAAAATTCCCCCGTTATCCTCATTCGAATTATCTCTGCTGGTTAGAAAGGAAATTGCAATCAGATTTGGACAACCTTTTAATGAGAGAAGAAGTGAAGTGGTTCAGAGAAAGCAAGAACCGAGTGGATCACTCGGGGTGACCGAACACTCGCTACTACCATCTAAAAACCTCCATGCGAAGAAGAAGAAATAAAATAGTAATGCTCAAAGATAGAACAGGAAGATGGGTGGAGGATGAGGTGCAACTTAAAGAGTTGGTTTCAGATCATTTCAAGAGCCTTTATCAGGAGGAGGAAGGGTGTTCGGATAGACTGAACACTATTTCAACATTTCCAGATGTGGGGGAGGAGTCCCTAAGTGGCCTCCATAGAGTACCGTCTTGTGAAGAGATTAAGAGGGCTCTCTTTGATATGGGCCCCTACAAAGCTCCGGCTTTGATGGTTTTCCTCCTATTTTCTTCCAATCGAAATGGAAGATAGTTGGGCCCGCTTTGTGTGATTTAGTGCGGGGGTGTTTTTGAAAGAAAGAGGGAGTTGGAAGATCACAATAAAACCATTATTTCGCTGATTCCTAAGAGGGATAAACCAGAAATGGTCAATCACTTCAGGCCAATCTCTCTCTGTTCAGTTCATTATAAATGTATTTCTAAGGTGATTATGGCTAGATTGAGACCTTTGATGGATTCTATTATCTCGGCGTTTCAATCTAGTTTCATAAAAGGCAGACTAATCCACGATAATATAATAATTGGGCAAGAGGTTATGCATATTATGAAGAGGACAAGGGGTAGAAGAGGATTAATGGCTATGAAGATTGATCTTGAAAAAGCATATGATAGAATACGATGGGATTTTGTTAGGCAAGTGCTTGAGGAAGTAGGGATGGAGCCTCAGTTTGTGCAATTAGTGATGGATTGTGTCTCCTCGGTGTCATATAATATCCTCTCGGAACGGGTCTCTTTCGAGTACTTCCCTCGTCGGAGAGGCCTACGTCAGGGAGATCCTATCTCTCCCCTTTTATTTTTCCTCTGCATGGATAAGTTATCACATATAATCATGGATGAAATTAATAAAGGTAATTGGCGTCCGGTTAGAGTTTCTAAGGATGGTCCCCTTATATCTCATTTGATGTTTGCTGATGATGTCCTCCTCTTTGGGGAAGCAACAGAAAAACAAGCCCGATGTATGATTAACTGCTTGAGTCTATTTTGTGGAGCGTCTGGTGGGAAAGTTAGCAAGGAGAAATCGTCCTTATACTTTTCGCCTAGAGTCTCAAGTGCTTCTAGGCAAAACATTGCAGCAATTACTGGTTTTCATGTTTCTTTGGAGATTGGAAGATATTTAGGGTTTCCACTGTCTAGGAGGAGGAAACCTACAGAGACTTTCCAGTATATTGTGGAGAAAGTCAGATCTAAACTTTCTTCATGGAAGGAAAATTGCCTTTCTAGGGCTGGGTGGGTAACTCTTGCCAAATCAGTCCTAAGTGCGATTCCTCTCTACCCGATGCAAGTGGCCTAGATTCCTCTTTCAATCTGTCAGGAAATTGAGAGAATTCAGAGGAAGTTCATTTGGGGGCATAGTAACTCAGCCTCTGGTTTTCACCCTATAGGGTGGAAAAAAATCACTCAACCGAAGCAATTAGGAGGCCTGGGTTTCAAAAGACTCGCTTCGGTTAATGCACTGCTGGGCTAAGCCGACTTGGAAGCTAATGACGGGGACTAAAGGTCTTTGGGTTGAGGTTCTAATGAAGAAATATATGCTAAGGGATGAGGTCGATCTGTTCTATGTTAAGAAAAGTGATTCGATCTCCGGAAATTTATTGCCAAACAAAGAGCTGGTGCAAAGAGGATCAATATGGAAGATTAGAGATGGCGCTAGCGTTAATTTTTTTCTCGTATAAGTGGTTATTAAGGGATACCACACTCGAAAGATGTTTGTACTAAAACCTTGTCGCATGAGGAAGAGAAGAGCGTTGTGGCGAAGCCGGGGTGGTCGATGGATCCCGGGATTTACCTCGGTTATCTCGATCTTCCGAGGAATATTCTTCGAGGATCACTACCACAAGACCTCCAATTAAGGAAGGGGGGGATATCTTATTGTGGAAAGAAACTAATAATGGAGCTTTCTCTATTCGAGTGCTTACAACCTCATAGAGAACATAGGCGGGGAGAGAGCAACAGCATCTTTTCTAAAGTGTGGAAATGGGAAGGCGCTGAAAGAATTAGATTTTTTATGTGGATGGTTTTCAATGACAGGCTCTCCCTACTAACCAATGGCACAGTCAATGGGCACAGACTTCGCCTCTTTGCTCATATTGCAAAAATGAAGTGGAAGATGTGATGCATGTACTAAGAGATTGTGCATATGCTAGAAATCTATGGATGTCTATTTTGCAGCCAGAGCACATAGCCAGGTTCTTTTCGTTATCCTTGAGGAATTGGGGCCTATTAAATCTAAGGGACCATCTGGGCAAAAGAAAGGAAGATAATTGGCAGCAGGTTTGGGGGGTGACAATTTGGAAATTATGGAAGTGGTGCAATGAAGAAATATTTAATGATGACTTCGCTAAACCAACCAATCCAGCGGAGGTAATTGCGCATACCTGGAGGAGCTTTGTTCAGATCCAACAGACGGAGGCGCTAGTTCGCACAGATCCGGAGAGATCAATGACCTGGAGGCCACCACGGGCTGACTGGGTTAGCCTTAACGTTGATGGGGCGGTGGCTCGAGCTTCGAGGAAGGCCGGTTGTGGAGGTATAATTCGAAGCAATTCCGGCGGCGGATAGTGGGCTTTTGCCATTCCATCGGATTCGTTCAGCTTTTGAGGCGTAAGAGTGGGCGGTTTTGAAAGGGCTTGAGGTGGCGTGGGATTTGGGATTGAGAAAGGTGAGAGTTGAGTCGGATGCAAAGGACCCGGTCGTTTTTGCCGCAGAATGACCGTTTGTCTTCCAAGTGGTGATCTCATACTCGGCGGATAGATACAATGAAGAAGAAGGAATGGGAATTAGAATTGCGTTTTATTCCCAGGGAGGGGAATAAAATCGCTGACGTGTTGGCCAAAAGAGGAATCTCCTCTACATGTTTCTTGGATAGATGCCCACTTGATTTACAAGATTTGGTTTTACAAGAGAAGTTGGGATTAAATTCCCCTGTGTAATGCTACTTTAGTTATTTTCGTTTTATCTCAAGTATCAAAAAAAAAAAAAAAAAAATGTTTTCATGGGTTCCCCCCAAAAATATACATGGATTTTAGATTTCCCAAAAACTAATAGATTTTATGATTATTTTGCTACCGATCTAAAGTATTGAAATAATATATAGTATGTCAAATTTAGATTGGTATGATGAGAAATTAATTATTTTCTAATTTTTTTATACCTCGCGGTCTAAGCCCGGTTGACTTTGCCCGATCCACTAACCCTTAACCTAGTACTACAACCGGTTCGGTCACCAATTCGGGTTTCAAAGACCTTGGTTTTTAGAACACGAACTGCATAGCCAAATTACTCATTGCATTTTTGTTAAGCAAAAACCCAGCCAAAAGAGGCCTTAATTGTTGTTTCCTCAGTTATATATATATATATACACACACACACACATACGGTTGTGCTAGTTCATTTTATTAAAATTCGAGTTATAAACCATACTATTTACAAACAAACTTATTATTAATAATTTTATTGATATCGATTCAACATATAATGAGTGATTTAATTAAACAAAAAGAATATGCATACAAATATAAATTTTTTTATAATTAGTTATTTAGTGTATCGTATGAAATTTTATGTTACAATATTTTATTTTATTCTTAAGTCTTTTCTTTTGCTCAAAATTCTTAAGTCTTTTTCATTTCCAAATAATTTTTTTTCCCACCAATCATAGAAAAATTGTTCGTATTTGTATAGATAGTTATGGATAGGGTAGAATGAAATGAAATGACTAAAAAGAATTGGATCATTAAGAATTTTGACAAGAATTCATGAATAAGATCACAACCAAGTGGGAGTTGGCTCAAGTGGAAGGGACTTGGCCGCTTAAGCAAGGGTCTCGAGTTCGAGTCCTTGGGGATGCAAAAAAACTCCCCTGGGAGAGGTCCCCGCGTATGCGCCCGACAGAACCTCGATCTGGACTAGGCAGGGCGAAGCTCTGGTGAACCGGGTGCAATAGCAAAAATGAATAGGATCACATGGGTTTAAGAGTAATTGGAGAATTTAATTGAGTCTTATTGGTCCTATTATAATGTAATAAGATGTAATGAGTATCACATTGAGCACCTTAAAAGTAGAATGTGATTTATAAATTCAATGAGCTCTCTCTCTCTCTCTCTATATATATATGCTAGTTTTTTAGAATGAGCTTTCATTTTAGGCTTGTGATTATTACATTGGTGCTTTCATTAAGAGACTAATGTTCATGGAGAGGGCTACCTAAGGAGGGTTTATACCTGAAGGAAGCCGAGTGAACTGCTATTTGGAGTGGAGCCACTGAGGACCTCAATGGCTTGTCGACTCTCAAAAGGGAATGGCAATGTTATGAGTTCCACATTGAAAGCCTCACAAGTGGTATGAAGTTTATAAGTCCAAGGGCCTCTCCTAATAGGCTAGTTTTTTAGGATGTGCTCTCTCTTTGGACTATTAATCATTACATTGGTGCTTGTGTTGAGAGGCCAAGTGACGCATCATAATGTGAAGATGCTAGGATGCCCCCTCTCGAGGTGGGTGAATTGTAATGAGTCCTACATCTGTACGTTTCCTTAAAAGAGTGCCTTATAAGACCTTGGGTTTCCTCTCAAAGGGGGAAGTGACAAATGAAGAGCTGTTGTGTGGAGCCGTTGAAGATATCCCCTATTAAAGGAGATAATAATGTTATAAGCCTCACATCGGGAAACCTTCCTAATAGACTTGTCTTTTGGGGTTGAGTTCTTTCTTTGAACTTACGGATTTTCCCTTTAAACTTATGTTCATCATATTGGTATTTTTGTTGAGAGCGCGCCCAATGTTTACTACCCACATAAGGTTCTAACCCCATCTCCATAGGTTTGTATTTTATGAGTTCCACATTAGATAGCCTCATTAGTGGAGTGGGTTTTATAAGTTCAAAGGACTCTCCTAAAAGGCTAGTATTTTGGAGTGGGCTCTTGATAAGTCACAATTCTGCTTTCCACTATATGTTATGACTAATTTGAACTATGTTTATGTGCTTAAATTGTGTTTGATTAAGAAAATATGATTGATTTCATTCATATATGGAAATAGGGATCAAATGATTTGAATTGTTGCATTCTAGTAGTTATCCCGCATAGAAGCAGAAAAGGACTTAGAATTTGATGAAATTCTGAGTTCACATGGCAATGTTGTCTCGATGCTACAACATCGTACAGATAATTATTTGAAAATATCATATTCAGTTATACACTGATCTTTTCTTGAGAAAATACAGAAGATAATTAGAGGATCTTGAGCTGTAAGTCTAGTGGGCTTTCAAGCTAAAGAAAGATGAAAGAAGGTAGCTGACTTATTTAACACCCCAATTCCATACTACTTATTATGTCCGTTGACACATAGCATTAGGAATATGCTGTTGACAGATCAAAGTAAAGCGGAACGGAGAGTATGCATTATCATTTGGATGATGAGTATCTAATATAAAATGTCGAAGCATATACCTATAAATTCAAAATTCCCAAAGGAATATTCATCATATACAATTATACAGACTCAAAGTACAACTCTATCTAGACCTATGGCTTGGAATCCAATACAGTTGATCAGGCCTATTGGCCAGGCCGGTATTAGTTTGGTGGGAGTCTCCCCATCTTTCACTGTGACTAATTATTGTAACAACACTGACCAAGCCTTTCTTAGACACCAAATGATTTAAAACAACTCTATTAGATTTATGCAAAAAACTAGACCCTATTAAACTTCTCTCGACTCTCGTCTAGGCCGGTGCCTCTTCACGGCTCCGTCCATGTCGCCTTCTCAAATCCCGGTTCATTTTCTAAACCTTTAGTCAGGGCTAAGATTCAATCAAATTGAATCTCATGTAATACAGTTAATTCATGCCCAAGTAATAACAATATATATGACAAATATTCATTACATTTCAACATCAACAATACATAGCACACAACAAATATAATGTTACTAGTACAACAATACAAAGCACACAACAAATGTAATGTTCACAATGTTTTCACTCACCAGTGCCATGAATCCACATTTCCTCAACGCTAGGAAAACTTAACCAGTGGCATTATCATGACTATAATCCACGACTAGCTGAATGTAAACAAACAGGTGACCAAAGATGATGCATGACCTAAGACCTAGTCTTGTCCATGAGTCCATGAATCAAACAATCATATATAAGCATACAAGACACATAAGAGTTAGAGTTACAGTACGCGTCCATACCTTGATCTACGTAGCTAGCGGTACAATTCCTTTTTGGTACTAATTCCCAACTTTCCCGGATATCCTATAATATTATTTCCACATTATTTCCTTTATATGATAACATATTCACTTGGAATTATATCCCAAGATATATTCTTGCCACTCCTGAACTTTTTACCCTTGGTGGATTTGTTATTCCAATTTTACCCTTACTTTTGTTCAAAAACACAATTCCAGCATTTTGCCCAAATTTTTCAACAATTTAGAAAAATCATAACTAATTGTACACAAATCGAAATGATGTGCTTCCAAAACCAAAATGACCCTTGACATGTCTATTTTCATGAAAAAATATTCCCAAAAATTAAACATCCCTGAATCATTCTCAGTTCTAATTTATGCCTGGAAAATTTCATGATTTTTAAAGCTCATTTTGTACATAAAACAAATGCCTCAATCTGACTGACTCTAGTAAACCATCATCTAGGCATTTTCACAACTTTCACTATTTGGATCTTTTGATTCCAAAAATTATTTCCCAACCTGTTTTCACTCCATTTTGCATTTTAAAAGCAATAGAGACCTTCAAAATAGGTAAAGAAATTTACTTTACAATTTTCTAGATTAAACTATCTACAATTCTACCAAAATCTAAAAGCTAGAGCTCAAGAACTTACCTCTTGAAGTTCTCACTCCTTCTTCTCTTTGCTCTTATTTTTTCCTTGCTCTCTATCTCAGTCAGTTTGAATTGAGTTTTGGTGTGAATAATGCAGATGGGAGGCATCTCTATTTATAGGCACAAAGCCAAGCTCATGTGAATCCTACACATAGGCAATCCCTTTCCATTCCTTCATTCTCCTCCCTTAGATCAAACTTTCACTTTACAAGATTTAATCCCCTCCATTCATGCTTGGTTGAAATTGAGGGACTCTTTTAGGTCCCTAGGATTACTTTCCATTTGTCCTAATCTTAAGGCTTCTATTCTCCCATTGGTTCCCTTAATTTCAAGAGGATTTAGGCTTCATTAGGTAATTAATTGAGACCATTGAATTGTAATACATGTGTCAAAATCTCATGGTTGGCTGGTCCCATGTGTTTAGTTGCCATTGTTGACTTTTGGGGTAGGTTTATGAAGCTTAATTAACCTCCTAATCAAGTGTTTATATGCCCACTAATTACATGTGTCATTGTATTTTGGTAGCTAACCATGGTAATTAGTACTAGACAAGATTAATTTCATCCTTTTAGGCCCTTAAATTTTTGATTTCAATCAACCCATTTTGATGCTTTTAATTTTCCTATGATCAAATTGAAGAATTATTCCACTAATTTCAATTAGTTCAAGCTTATTTGCCAGAGGATAATTGTTAATAGATAACAATTAAACTAATTGTTTCCATATTCCCTTTTCTTGTCTCATGACTCATGAGCATTCAAAATAGCTATTATTTTATGTGATATTTATATAACATTTAGTAGCCCCTAAATGTAGTCTCATAATTAACCATTGGTTAGTTAATTCCAAGGTGAAATTTGGATAAAAATATAATCAATAGACTATATTTCTTTGAGACGCATATTCACCTTTGTATTTTGATAATTTATTCACCAAAAATACAAGGCTTATTATATTAGGGAAATTAAGGTATTACAACTTATGGAAGACAAGAGTCAAAGATAGCGGGGAATCGAAAGGATATCAAAACAAAATCCTCGCTAATCAAGACAGAATCAATCAGACTTCAGGTCGGGCCTAACCAAAGAGGAAAGCCCAGCTCACTAACGGACAGACAAAATGTGTGGTGCAAGGATCTCAACCATAAAAAGGAAAGACAACAATCCCTAGCAAGCATGGATGATACGTGAATACACAGGCATGCCGAAGAAAATTTGAGACGGTGATAGTTGTGAAGCACGATAGATCAACTATGACAGAAGGCTGCTCGTATGAAGAAGACACAAATGGGTTACGTGGGAAACACTAACCTGTATCGTTGAACCCCTTCGACAACTCCTCTTTGTTGTAGTTTCTTTCTCTGTATTTGATGGATCATATTTTATCAATTTCAATTGTGTCTTGTTCATCACCATGAGCTAAATTCCTTTTGGCTGAGTGACGATGAAACCTTAGTTTGTAATTCCGAACCAAATTGCAAGTTTTAATTTATACAATTCAGTTTGTTTAATTGCGTATTTAACGTTGGTCTTGTGCATTAGGTGGCACTAATAAGCAAGAGTTGTAGCCTTGACTTACTTGAAAGGAGTCAATGTTAGATCTCTGTTAAACAGTGTGTGTCAGAAGAATGGTGCATATTCTCTTTGAACTTGTAAACTATAGGAATGGTTTTACCTCACACAACCACACACCTAGTTTAAGCATGATATTCTCAACTTGAAAATCTACATAGGAATATGGGAGAAGTAGAGTTAAGAATATAAATTCCAAACTGCGAAAGCTTCTATATTCATAAATTGTGGGTTAATTGAAGAGCTTTGCTATAAGTATTGCGGTAAAGCAATAAAGGGACGATTTACAAATTAAGGGGAAGTCTAAGTTCTACCTATTTAAAATATGATATCTTAACTATCCTCACATTTGCTTGTTTATTTTAGTTCATAGATTTAATAGTTCACACCCAATTATATTATTATCACGCAACTTTCTTTTTTGATACAATTGAGACACCTCAGCTTATTCCTATGGGAATATTACACCCATTAGAATCCTTCCTAAGAATGATCTCTAAGGCCTTAGAAGGCGTGAATATTTCATGTAGCCCCCGTCCCGAGTCAAGGCCTTTCTTTGCAAGATAACTGTCGCAGAGTTGCCAGATCGAGGCACGTATGTAACCTTTGACTCCTACTCCATATGCAACAGCTTCTTCTCTTCATCAAGGATGCTGGAGTCGTGGTGATGGTCCCCCTGTTCTTGAGTCAATAACTCAAGGCACTCAGTAGAATCTGCTTCCAACCATACTTTTCGGAATCTCATCGCCCATGCAATCTTAAGGCCCAAGAGACAAGCCCAAATCTCGACAGATAACTCATCCCCATCCTCAATAGGATGAGAGAATCCCCTAATAAATATGTCAGAGGAGTTATGAATAATCCCCCACAGGCACGCCTATCAACAGCTCTATTGTAGGAACCATCCACATTCACCACCCCTCCTCTGGCGGATGCCAAACCTCCTGACTAGTAGCCAGCGTAACCTTCTTAAGTTTAATCCGTGCCAGACGGTTATTCGTAGTACTCATAGCTTCTATTATCGCGTTTGTACTAGCAAGGATATTGTGATTCAGGGTGAACTTCTTTTCAAACACAAACAAATTCCTCCGCCTCCAGATCTACCAACACAGTATGGTGAACCTCGAAGCCTACTTCTCACTTACTCTACTACGTCCTTTTGCGTTCCACCATACCCAGTCAGATAGGGCCATGCTACAAAATTTGCACCACTTCTTGGGGGGTACTACCTTGCGCCATAATGATCTCGAATGTACACAATCCCCAAATACATGAATAGTATCCTCCACACCCACGCCACATAGGATGCAACTCTGATTAGTTATTAGTCCCCATCTTCGTCAGTTTGCATTAGTGAGCAGACAATGTCTGGCTAGTTGCCAGAGGAGCATCTTGCACCGCTGTGGTGCTCGTATCTTCCATAAGCAATCCCAGTCCTTTCCATCTTCCAACATGTTCCCTGAAGCCACGCTATATGCAGATTTCTCTGAGAATTCTCCATGTCTCGCCCATTTCCATCTAACACCGGATGAAGTATTCGCAGGCTCAATTCCCCCACGAACTTTCCCCCATGTTTGCTTAATTCCTTTCCAAATATTGGAGCCTGGCCGTGATGTCTCGATATGAGGGAGTAAATTATCCCCACACTTATACTTGTCCCATACCACCTTAACCCAGAGGTCATCCCTATGTGTTACAAGCCTCCATCCCAACTTCATGAGGAAAGGTTGGTTTTGGTATTTTGCATGTCTTAGGCCCAATCCACCCCTCCATTTCTCTTGGCACACGTCATCCCAAGCAACTAGTGACACCTTAGGTCTCTCTGTGGTACTCCCCCACAAAAAGGACCTATTTTGCTTTTCTAGGGCCTCGCAAACAACATTAGGGAGACGAGATGCTTGCATCGTATATGTCGGGATAGCCGAGGAGACCGAAGAAATAAGTGTAGCTCTACCAGCTAGAGAAAGGGTATTAGCTTTCCATTTAGACAATCGGTCCTTAACTTTGTCAATCACTACTTGAAATGACTCTAACATTGTATATGTCGGGATAGCTGAGGAGACCGAAGAAATAAGTGTACCTCGACCAGCTAGAGAAAGGGTATTAGCTTTCCATTTAGACAATCGGTCCTTAACTTTGTCAATCACTACTTGAAATGACTCTAACCCCACTCTTTTATGATGAAGTTGCACACTTAGATACTTGCCAAGATCCGTTGTTTGAGTGAAGGCAAGTATAGTGCTGAGCTCCATGCACCTGAGATGATTCATATTCTTAGAAAAAAAAGACCCGAGTCTTCAAAGCATTTACCTTAAGACCAAAACATTCACATAAATGGTCCAAATTAAGAGAAATGGCATATGCCATAAGACCTCTCATTCTACTTGCCACTATCTTTGTAACCAGCTTATAGATCACATTGCATAAGCTAATTGGTCTCAGGTCCCTGAACGTCTCGGGGTGATCCGTCTTCGGGATTAAGACTAGCAATGTGTTATTAACCTCACGAATCTTCTCTGGGTAAAGAAATACCTGCTTGACAAAGTGGACAACAGATTCTCTTACAATCTCCCATTGGTGTTGAAAGAACAATGTGTGAAATCCATCGGGCCCCAGTGCCTTTAGCGCACCTATACTAAATAAAGCATCCCGAATCTCAACTTCGTCAACATCCTTCTGACACACCTGTTCTTGTACCTCCAATAATCGTGGGTAGGAAACATTACAATTGAGACTTGGGCATGCCACTACCTCCTCCCCAAACAGGTTTGCAAAGTACTCAGTCGCGTGGACTTTAATACGCTCCTCCTCAAAACACCACACCCCATTCGTGAGACACATGGCATCAATTCTGTTTCGCTTCCTATGGCTATTCGCTTGAGCATGGAACAACAATGTATTTCTATCACCCATCAATTGCCCAATTAATTCTAGCTTTTTGGGCCCATAACAAGGCTTCTTGCGTTAGAGTCTCATCAAGCTCTAACCAAAGGTCTTTCTATAGATCTTCAAAGAAAGTAATATTTCCGCCTTTGGTGATTGCCTGATTAATCCCATCCAGTCTTCGAAGAAGTTGGTTTTTTCACCTTTGGATATTCCCAAAGACACCCCTGTTCCAACATTTGCAAGCATGAGTGAAGCTCTCAATGTTATCCGACCAGTTACCTAAGCAACGCCACTCCTCCCTAACCAAATCTATAAATTTCTCATGAAGAACCTAGGAGGCAATAAAGCGGAACGGTCTCTGAATGACCCCTTTTGTTGAAGCCCCCTTCATCCTTAACAACAAAGGTCTATGATCAGACTTGTAATGAGGAAGATGAAATAACTTCGCGTACCTATACATCGCCCCAAATTCTTCATTAACCAATAACCGATCCAACCGAGCCTTCATACCTCCGCTCTTCCAAGTATAAGTTGGCCCATCAAATCCCAAGTCTACCAAATCCATATCGTCCATGTTGGAAATTATGCCCTAGGGGCAAGTCATTGTTCTCCATTTAGTTATCATTTCATTTGCATGTTTATGTGATAACTGAATCTTTGGATATATCTTATAGATTATCCTAAATGTCCCTAGTCGGTCATCTACGTGGGAGCGAAGATGAAATAAGACTAGTATGATTTTGACGAAGTATGGAGATACAAATCAAAGTCATAGGCCCTTGTAAGAGTACAAGGTGTTGGATCGACCCACTATGAGAAAGCTGCATGGATTTAGTCATAAGCTTATCTCATGTATAACCGCGTCACAATGCCCTTTGACCTGAGATCATCATGGATTCCAACATGATGAGTCATTGATCTTTCACTTAGTCAAAAGTCACCTTTGACCGGGTGATGATAAAGGCTATGATCGGGATCAGTGGTTTTCATGCAGAGGAATGTGAATGGTCAAGATGGAATTTGTCCCTCACATTTGTAGAGGATAATACTGGGCCCCTCGATGAGTAAGTCTGAGAAATGTATGGCCATACTATGAAGGAAAGGAGTTTCCATTATTAGACTACTCGAGAATCGAGAAAGTAATGGTCAAGAACAGGAAGTTGACATTATCCATGCCTCATCCTTGACCAATTATCAAGTGACAAAAGGGACGTGACATGGTTGTATCATAGGTAGCATCGTATCATCGATCCCCATATGAATTGGGTAGTCGAATGTCTTGCTAGAGGCCACTTGCGACTTGTGGGCTGGTACAGTATTGGCCCGCTGCCAATCTCATGTGGGTGCAGGTCACACACAAGAATAGCCCAACACGAGCAATAGTGTCCATATTCATTGAATCTTAGAAATCTTAGAAATGTCTAAGATTTAATGAATACGTTTAATCTATGGTTGATATATATATATATATCATATAATATAAATTAAAAAAATAATAATGATATTATTTATAGAAAAAATATTATTATGAATAGTATTTAATTTATTTGATAAATTAAATAATTATAAAATTGAGATATTGTATCTCAAATTTAATTTTCAAATAAAGATATAGTATCTTAGATTTAATTGAATTGAGATATGGTATCTCGATTTAATTGAATAGAAAGATATCATATCTAGATTTAATTCATGAAGATCAATTAAATCAGTAAGGCTCATAATTTGAATTAAATAAATATATTTGATTAGATCTATTGGATAGATTTTAATTAATGTATTGATTTAATTTAGATTTGAATTCAAGATTAATTAGATTAATTTTGAATATTTTAATACGACTCATTTGGGTTTTAGAAACTCTATAAATAGATATTGATCTAGTCGTATTGAACAGACGGATGAATTAGAGAAGCTGCAAGAAACCCTAGACAGAAAGAGAGAGAGGCAAGGTTTGAAGGCGCTAGCACGCTGTCGCACGTGTTCCAGTGCTGTTCGTGTGGATACCGGTAGAGGGAGGAGATTCGAAAGTACTGCTCCTGTTTGATCGAACGAGATGGCACCACGTTCAAGACGTACGACAGCCGAGATGCACGAAGAGGAGAGGCACATCGACCGTATTGAATGGAACTCTCAACCCTTCGCATAGGTATGGTTTCTCTAACAAACCTTGATTTAAACGCCGTTGATACATCCTCCGTTGGGATTCGTAAAAAATTTTATAATTCCGCTGCGTGTACGGATCCCAATAGTGGCATCAGAGCCAAGTCAACTGTGCGTTTAAATTGGGTTTTTCGTTTGTTTATATATGTGATATATGTGATATATATGATGAAACCGATTCTATGTATGTGTTTAAATCAATATATGATTAATTGAATCCATTATGCATTTAAACATAAGCTTGCATTAGGGTTTCTAACTGCGGTTTGAAGATCAGCGCTTAAAATTTAAATCATGATATTATTAATGTAATATTAAACATGATATTATTAATGTAATATTCAATGATTTAATCATAATATTTTATTTCATAAGTGTATGAATTAATATATGATGTTATTTACCTTTCAAATGTTGTTTGGGTATGGTGAACAACATGGCTCTAAAGTTTTACAAGTGTTGTAAATTTTAAATATGACCTCGCGAGCCATACCTCTCTCTAAATATTCTTGATGTACATTCTCTTCTCATCTCACTCCCCTCGTATGTCAAACGAGGTTTCTCCTAATGTATTTTCTCTTCTTATTTAGAGAAGTCCTCTCATTGGCTTGAGAGAATTTTAGGTTAGATGAGCCATGTTGTGTCACGGTTCTTAATTATGTTTTGATTTGATCACTACATGATTAATTTAGAGTTTTAATTATGATTTGATTAGATCACTCATAATTAATTCAGAGTTTTAATTATGATTTGATTAGATCACTCATAATTAATTCAGAGTTTTAATTATGATTTGATTAGATCACGATAATTAAGAGTTTTAATTATGATTTGATTAGATCACTCATAATTAATTCAGAGTTTTAATTATGATTTGATTAGATCACTCATAAATAATCAGAGTTTTAATTATGATTTGATTAGATCACTCATAATTAATTCGAGCTTTAATTATGATTTGATTAGATCACTCATAATTAATTTAGAGATTATATGAGATACAATTGTGATTGCATTCATATAAGTAGAATTAATAGGATTAATTGGACCACATCAAATAATACCCTCTAAATAAAATCTTAAGTCATAATGCCGTCAATTAATGAATACTTGTCAAAACCTAGATCACACATTTGTATGTTCCACCAAAGTGTATGTATTTGAGTTATCTTGGTGAGACAAGAGTGGGTAATGGTGATACTCAATATTCATTATTGTCTTGACTTAATTGAGATTATCAAAACGGTTTTGGATCTCAAGGCATTAGATGGGATTAAACGTGCCGGTCATATGATGATCCAACTCATAAAGATCTAAGAGTTACATGTGATGTAATTGGCAAAGAAGTTGCCTACCTAAATAACTTGTTTTTAAGCGTCCTGCCAAAGCGAACTTAAATTTAAGCCAAATATGGATCTTAGCCCACTAATTATAATGAGGGTTGTTAATTCAGTGGGAGATTATTAACTAACGTTGCATATCTTTTAATTGTAGAATCATATCAACTAGTAACACCGCAACACTATCACTGCGATCTGTCCTTGAGAAGGACAAACTTAATGTGACAAAGTTTCTTGACATGTTTGGAAACTTGAGAATTGATTCTAAACGGGAAAGAAAGGTTCATGTCCTCGATCAACCCATTCCGATGAGCACGTAATCGATGATCCAATAGCTCAGAGAGATGCTTACTCGAAGCATATTAATTACTCTGTGGATGTAGGATGCCTGATGCTTGCTCTATGGTTCCAGAGCTCCAAAGAGATCTGGAATATATGGAGGCTTTTGGGATGATTGTTCATCTCAAGGAAATGTTCCAGCAACAGGCAAGGCGAGAGAGGTATGAAACCACAAAGGCCTTACATTCCTGCAAGATGGCTGAAGGTGCATCAGTTAGCCCTCATGTTTTGAAGATGAAAGACTACATTGATCACCTTGCAAAGCTTGGATTTCCCATGAGCCAGGAGTTAGCTACAAATATGATCTTGAACTCACTCCCGGATAGTTATGACCAGTTTGTCATGAACTATAACATGAACAACATGGAGAAATCAATTTCTGAATTGCATAGGATGCTCAAAACAGCTGATCAGAGCATTAAGAATAAGCCCAGCACTGTTTTGATGATTCAGAAAGGAAAGGGTATGAAAAAGAAAGGCAAAGGCAAAAGATGGGGTAAAGGCTCAGCTGGTAAGACCAATGAGTCAAAGAAGCCCGAATCTAAGCCTGCAGCTAAGAAGGCAAAGCCTCCGAAGGATGGGGTCTGCTACTTTTGCAATGAACTGGGTCATTGGAAGAGGAATAGCAAACTCTATCAAGAAGATTTGAAAAAGAACAAGAAGGATAGCGGTGCTACCGCTTCAGGTATCTATGTCATAGATATTCATTTTTCAACTTCATCTACATGGGTATTAGATACTGCATGTGGATCTTACTGATAATTGAATATTTCATACACTACTTTTTGTCTCTTGATTAATAATTTAGGACTCTTTAGCTAATAAATAATGGCTTTTATACTTATTTGGGTTTTGGGCCTTTTATTATGTTATAGCCATTTTTCATAATAAAATTCTAGTTTTACATTGCTTCACTATTTTCACCATAACTCTTGAACCAGACATTGGATTTGCCTCATTTTTGTCTCATATTTCAGATTATTCAGAGAGCTACAATTGTTATGAAGACATGAAGAGAAAATTCAGACAAGAGGGCGGTCGATTTTGGAGCCGAAGTCATATGTATTTTTGGATTTTTATTTGGGCTCGAATTCTGTCACTTAAGCCCACTTTTATTTTATTTTCATTTGGGCTGAACCCATTTCCATTTTTAGGTTAACTTTAAGTTGGATGGCAGCCAAAAACATTCATTCATTCAGTTTTTAGATTTTAGTGGATCAAAATAGGAGTTTTTAAATTCTCTCATCTGTTCTTCGTGTTCTTCATGTTCATGATGAAATTTCTGCTCGATTTTCGTTCTGCATAATTATGACTAGCTAAGCTACTGTGATTGACCCATGGATTGAGGATTCCACTATCCAGAGGACTCGTGCTTATTCGGTAACTGTCTAACTCGTTTCTGCATTCTTCAATCGGATTCAATTTTTGGATTTGGATTGGGTTTTTGATTAAAAACCCAGATCGACATTTCCCAAGGACATAGTTTGAACTAGGTTAAAGTATTACTGTGCGATCGTATAGTGATATGCCACTAATTGAACAAATTCTGAACGATTGTTCGGTTGAGGGAATCTCGGGCAAATGCGAGATTTCGGTTTGTCGAGTCGATCACGAGTTCAGTTATAAATTTTTTTTCGTCCAAGGAAGGAAGTGGTGGAATTCAAAATCCTGGGTTAATCTTCTATTTATCTGTTTAATCTGTGTTTAATTCGTTCTGTTTATGTTATTTTATTTTTATTCTCTTTGAATCAAAACCCTCATTTTTTACTGTTTTATTGCTGTTCGAATTGAACCGATTGTGAATTCATTGGGAAACGACCCAGGTTACATTATGCTGCAAATCCTTTTCTAATCTGGTTATTTTGGGATATTACGGCAAATTTG
This sequence comes from Acacia acuminata, assembly GCA_019022655.1. NCBI lineage: Eukaryota > Viridiplantae > Streptophyta > Magnoliopsida > Fabales > Fabaceae > Acacia > Acacia acuminata. The sequence goes on from JAFJYI010000384.1 coordinate 390,469, forward strand.
TCTCAAAATATGGCGCCACTGCCGGGGAATTTGCATCGGTTTGATTAGTAACAGTAGTGTAAATAGCTTCGTTTCAGTAGTTTAGGTGGTTCGGGTGGCTGGACAGAAATTTTTCTGACCCAGATCACTCAACCCAGGTCTTTTCACAAGGAATTGGGCCTTATAAGAAAGAGTCACTCTTCTCGGGAGTGAGGAATACCCTATTTTCCCCAAATTCCAACGTTTAGACCACCTTTTTGTTGTTTTAAGTTTTGATTTTGTGATTTCTACTAGTCAGTTTTTTTCATAGTATCTCTGAATGGGCTGAAATTTGGTACAGTGATAGAAAATGGCCTATCTCACATGACGCATCAAAAATCTTTGATTTTCCATGTGCTAATCTCCTTTTTGCCAAATTCCATCGTTTAGACCACTTTTTCAATTTTGAAGTTTTTTATTCCATTTTTGGGTTCCCTAATGGTCTAGGAGTTGCCCAGTCCAAGTCCCATAAATTTTAAAAATCATTTGATAGTGTTTTTGGACTTGTTTAGGTCAATTTCTACCATAGGTTTTTGTTTTTGTGTTTGCTTTTGTGTGTCTTAGTGTTTTTCTACTTTTTACCACTTTTAGTGGCATTTTCGTAATTTTGATTGGCTGGTGGCATTTTCGTAATTCTGATTTTCTGCAAATTCTACCTTGTGATTATGCTGCATGAGTGCTAGGAGCACTATCAATCCAGAAGACTTGTTTTCATTTGATCCTGAAATAGAAAGAACAATTCTTACTGCTAGAAGAGTTGTTAGGCTAAGTCATGAGATTAATACTGAATTGGACATTAAACTTAAGTTTGATTGTGTCCATACTGTTGATCTTTCAGATTGTGTTTCTGATAGTACTTCTGATAGTCTTGTTGTTTTCACTGATTCTAGTAGCAATTTTCCTAACTCAGAAATTATGGCAGAAGAACAGGAAAATCGTCCTACTTTAAAGGAATTGAATGAACCTAATGTTAATTATCAACCTTTGTGCATCCAATATCCTGCCCTTGCTGCTAACTTTGAGCTTAAATCTGATCTAATACACTTGCTGCCTAAGTTTCATGGCTTTTAGGTGAGTGTGCCATTAAGCATTTGAAGGAATTCCATCTAGTGTGCAGCACAATGAAACCACATGCCATTGATGAAGATCAAATCAAGCTGAGAACTTTTCCTTTCTTATTGGAAGGTGGAGCCAAAGACTAGTTGTTGTACCTTCAGCCTTCGTCTATTGGGAGCTGGGACCGATGTTCGAGAGGTTATTTATGGAGAAATATTACCCCGCCTCAAGAGCAACTGCGATCAAGAAGGAAATTGCCAACATTAAACAGGCCAATGGGGAGACTTTGCATGAGTATTGGGAAAGGTTAAAAAGGTTATGTGCAAGCTGTCCACACCACCAGATCACTGAGAAACTCTTGATTACCCATTTCTATAATGGTCTGCTACCTGTAGACAAAGGTTTGGTGGATGCTTCTAGCGGTGGGGCTCTACGTAACAAGACACCTGAAGATCCCCGAGAATTGATATCCGAGATGGCAGCCAACTCTCAGCAATTTGGCACCAGGGCCAATAGTACTCCTGTTTACCATGTTCAAACACCTCCAGTCCAGTACGATTCTCAGAGATTAGAGAATAGACTCGATCATCTGAACTCTCTTGTGAGGCAGCTGGCAGTGACACAGACAGTACAATCTTCTCCTCCTCGATTAGGTACTCATGTGGGTTACGTTCGACCCTTACCATTCTCGACTCTTGCCCTACCTTGCATGATCCTACTTATCAAGACCGGTCGGTAGCTTCGGTGGGTGCTTTTCCGGGAAAGCCACAATACCAAGTGAGAATAATGCCTTCTCCAATACCTACAATCATGGTTGGAGAAATCACCCTAATTTCCGTTGGAACCGAGAATCGAACCAAAGTAACCAATATCGCAGAATTCTAGGAATTACCAACGAGAGACGATGAGACCACGAATTTCCAACAACAATCTGCACCTCCTTTGTCTTTGCCAGCAGCACCTCCTCAACCAACCATATGTGCACCTCCACAGGCAGCACAACAGCAGGCTAGTAGTAGCGGTAGTGGTGGTTCCTCCCTTGAAGATATGATGAAGCAATTTGTTACAGCCAATATGTAGTTCCAACAAAGAAATTGACACTTCCATTCGAGTTTGCAAACACGATTGGGCGGTTGGCAACCTCATTGAACCAACTACAACCTCAGGGATCCAACACTCTTCCTTCACAAACAATTCCTAATCCTAAGGGGAATGTGAGTGCTATCTCCCTTCGATCTGGCAAGCAATTGGAGGAACCTAAACCAGCTACAGATGTGACTTCCACATCAGAAAGAGAGTCAGAAAATGTGAAGATTGACTCTAAAAATAAAAAGGTAATGCAGCGAGGTGAAGAGGAAGACATTCCCATTCCTCTTCCTTTCCCTCAGAGAGCCCCTCAATCTAAGAAGTTGGTAGATAAAGCACAATAGAAGGATATACTTGAGACATTCAGAAGAGTAGAGATCAACATTCCTCTCTTAGATGCAGTCAAACAAATCCCTAAATATGCCAAGTTTCTGAAGGAGTTATGCACCCACAAGAGGCGACTGAAGGGAAGTGAACGAGTGAGTTTGAACCAGAATGTATCAGTGCTCATTCGGCCTACCATGCCTCGCAAGTGCAAGGATCCAGGGACGTTTTCTATCCCTTGCCTAATTGGTAATTATAGATTTGATGACTGCATGATAGATTTAGGTGTTTCTATTAATGTCATGCCTGCATCTATTTATAAATCTCTTGGTCTTGGTCCTTTGCATCCTACTGGTGTTGTTGTTCAGTTAGCTAATAGGAGTAGTGCTCATCCTTCTGGTTTAGTTGAAGATGTATTAGTCAAAGTTAATGAATTGATATTTCCTGCTGATTTTTACATCTTAGATATGGAGGATGAATCTTCTAGTAGTAGGTCACCAATCATTCTAGGGAGGCCTTTCATGAAAACAGACTTGACTAGGACTAAGATAGATGTGCATTCCGGTACTCTTTCCATGGAGTTTGGTGATATATCGTGAATTTCAATATCTTTGATGCCATGAAACATCCTAGGGAAGAGCATTTGTTTTTCGCATTGATGTTATTGATGATGTTGTGGATGATGTTCTTGCCGATTGGTGTTCGATTATCCCGATTTTTAATCGAGAGTGATTATGCCATTTGTGCATGTCTTGATAATGAATGGTGTTCTGCGTTTGCACTAACTTGGTTAATGCTTTGCATTATTTGGTGATTCGACTTGCTTGGTGATTCGCATTACATGTGGATTCGATATTGATTCGAGTTTGAGCTTCATCCCGATCCTAATGTGAATCCCGATTCTGATTTTGATGAGCTTAACTCTGATTTTGATGAGCTGAACTCTGATGTTAACATTGAGCTGTATAGACACAGTTCTTTTGCTTCTTTCAATGTGGTTTCAGGTATTTCTAGTGTGATGACATCAGAGTTATTGCAACAACCACCCAAGCTTCTACCCTCTACTGAGCAACCGCCCAAACTTGAGTTGAAATCTCTTTCAGATCACCTGAAGTATGCATTTTTAGGGGTGGATGAACAATTGCCAGTCATTGTGGCCAACAATCTTCTTCCTAACCAAGAAGAGAAGCTGCTAAGCTTATTAAGGGCGAACAAGAAAGCCATTGGGTGGACATTAGCTGATATTGTTGGCATCAGCCCTTCTATGTGTATGCATCAAATTCTGTTGGAAGAGGACTCTAAGCTAGTGAGGCAACCCCATAGACGCCTTAATCCTCTTATTCTTGATGTGGTGAAGAAGGAGGTCACTAAGCTTTTGCAAGCTGGTATCATCTATCTCATTTCTGATAGCTAGTGGGTTAGCCAGGTCCAGGTGGTTCCTAAGAAATCCGGAGTCACTGTGGTAGCCAATCAAAAGAATGAGCTCATTCCTACTCGAGTTCAGAATAGTTGGAGAGTTTGCATCGACTATAGGAGACTCAACCAAGCCACTCGCAAGGATCATTACCCTTTACCTTTCATTGGTCAGATGTTAAAGTGATTGGCTGGCAAGTCCTATTACTGCTTCCTGGATGGCTACTCCGGATACTTTCAGATCCATATTGCTCCTGAGGATCAAGAGAAGACGACCTTCACATGCCCCTTTGGAACATATGCCTACCGAAGGATGCCTTTTGGCCTTTGCAATGCACCTGGCACCTTTCAGCGTTGTATGGTAAGCATTTTCTCCGAATTCCTAGAGGACCGCATGGAGGTTTTTATGGATGATTTCTTTGTATATGAGTCTAATTTTGATGCATGCTTAGCTAATTTGTCTAGAGTTTTGCATAGGTGTATTGAGTCTAATCTTGTGTTGAATTATGAGAAGTGTCACTTTATGGTTGAGTCGGGTATAGTCTTGGGATACATAGTGTCTAGGAAAGGGATTGTGGTAGACCCTGCTAGGATAGATGTAATTACTGCTTTGCCTTACCCCGCATCTGTGCGGGAAGTTCGCTCTTTTCTTGGTCATGCAGGTTTCTATCGGCGTTTCATTCGGGATTTCAGCAAGACTGCCCGACCCTTGTCCAACCTTCTTCATAAGGCCACTAACTTTGTATTTGATGATGCTTGCAAGGCGGCCTTCGATCATTTGAAGTGTTGCCTGACTACAGCCCCAGTGATTCAACCCCCTGATTGGTGCCTCCCTTTCGAGTTGATGTGCGATGCTTCCAACTATGCGGTTGGTGCTATCTTGGCACAGCGGGTAGACAGAGCATTTCATGTCATTGCATATGCCTCCAAGACTTTGGATCCTGCCCAGTCTAATCACACCACTACTGAGAAAGAGTTGTTGCCTATTGTATTTACTTTTGATAAGTTTAGGTCATATCTTGTAGCAAGTAGAGTAGTTGTTTTCTCTGACCATGCTGCTTTGAAGTTTCTTTTGAAAAAAGTAGATGCTAAGCCACGACTCATCCGGTGGATGTTGCTACTCCAAGAGTTTGATGTTGAGATTCAGACAGAAGTGGAGCACAAAACTGGGTAGCTGACCACTTGAGTCGCATCACCCATTCTCTTTCTCACCCCTCTTCTATTCGGGATGATTTCCTTGATGAGTAGCTTTTACAGCTGTAAGGTAAGCTTCTGTGGTATTTTGATCTGGTTAACTACTTGGTAGCTGGTGTTTTGCCTGTTGATTCCATTTGGGCCCAAACCCTTAAATTAAAGAGTGAGTTTAAATATTATGTTTGGGATGACCTTTATCTGTGGAAATTTTGTAGTGACCAAGTAGTTAGGAGATGTGTGCCTGATCATGAGTTTCACTCTATATTGCATTTTGCTCATGCTTCGCACTTTGTGGTGGTCACTTTGGACCCCAAAGAACTGCTAGGAAAGTGTTAGACGGTGGATTATGTTGGCCTTCCTTGTTTCATGATTCCCATCTATTTTGTAAGTCATGTGATAGCCGTCGAGAGAGCGGGAGTATTTCCGTAGGCATGAGATGCCCTTAACCCTATATTATTTTGTGAGATCTTTGATGTTTGGGGTATTGATTTTATGGGTCCATTTCCGCTTCATATGGTTATACTTTACATACTGCTAGTTGTTGATTATGTCTCGAAATGGGTTGAGGCGAAAGCCACCCGGACTAATGATTCTTCTGTGGTGGTGGATTTTGTTAGGTCTAACATTTTCTGCAGGTTTGGTATTCCTAGAGCCATTATCAGTGACCAGGGATCCTATTTTTGCAACCGAAGCATGGGTGCCTTGTTACGCAAGTATGGAGTGCTCCACAAGGTCTTCACAGCATACCATCCTCAGACCAACGGTCAAGCTGAAGTCTCAAATAGAGAGATTAAGTAAATCCTTCAGAAGACTGTTAACTCTACCCAGAAAGATTGGAGTAAGCAATTAGAGGATGCTTTGTGGGCATATCATACCGCCTACAAGACTCCGATTGGGATGTCTCCTTATCAGCTTGTCTTTGGTAAGGCATGTCATCTTCCGGTTGAGTTGGAGCATCAAGCCTATTGGGCCACCAAGCAATGTAACATGGATTTGACTAAGTCTGGGATGGAGCGGAAGCTACAATTGCAAGAGTTGGATGAGCTTAGATTGGATACCTATGAGAGTTCGAGGTTATACAAGGAAAAAACTAAGGCATTCCATGATAAGCATATTCTGAGGAAAGAATTTTCTGTGGGCCAAAAAGTTCTTCTGTTTAACTCCCGTTTGAAGTTTATGCCTGGTAAGCTTTGACCAAAATGGGATGGCCCTTTTGAGATCACTAACATTTTTCCATTTGGTGCTGTTGAGCTATGTGATCCACCCATAGGACGAACCTTTAAGGTCAATGGGCATCGCCTCAAGCCATTTCATGAGGGATCCCAGTAGCAGCCTGAGGAAGCAAAGATTCTCCTCATTGATGCCACTTATCCTCCATAAACCCCTTGGGGAGTATTCTTCTTTCTTTCTCCCTCTTTCTTCTATTTGTTTTCCTTTTTCTACTTTGCTTTTTGAAAATAAATACAGTCTCTCATTCTATGATTGCTACATATTATGAACTAGGACATTTTGGTTTTAATGGATCATTCGTTGGGTCTACAATTCTTGACTCTTCGATTACATGTCTTGGTAGTTGATTTGATGTTGTTGATTGCCTAAGTTGGTATTGACCTTGTGACGTTTTAGGCCTGCATGAATGGAATTCATCTTTTGCCATTCTTTCTTTCATGTGTGCATCTCCTCATGATTTGTGTTCTCTAGAACTTGCTCCTTTTCTTTTTGAAACTACATTTTTCACTTACATGCATAAGTATGATGGAAGCTTGTTTTCTTTCTTTTATTTTCCCCACTTTGGCCAAATAGCCTTTCCCTTGCATTATGATTCCTTTGCTAGCCCCTTTGTGCCTTTTTGACCCATTCTTTTCTAAGCACATTACAAGCCTAAGCGTAAAACCATTTTATTCCGCACCTTGAAAATTTATTGAGCATTGGTTTCACCTTGGTATTTTGTTAAGTGTGGGGGTTGCTCAGGAGTGCAACAGTTTAAGTGTGGGGGGATGTTTGCCTTTGTCATTGTGATTATGTATATCGTATAGTTTCATTTTCAAAAAAAAAGAGAAAAGAAATCAGAAAAACAAGAAAGAAAGAAAGAAAAGCAGGAAAAAAAAGAAAGAAATAAAGAAAGAAAATACATAGAAAGAAAGGAGATATATAAGTAAAATAAAAGTTTTCATACATAGAGAATGATTGTGTTAATCAGTGCTCTCTTTAATTTCTTTGGTGCTTAGCCTCTCATTCCATACTATTACCTACATTCACCCTAACCCCAGTACAACCTTTAATAATAAGCTCTCTTGATTTGTTCATGCATGTGTTATGAGTAGTGGAGACGTAGAAATTGAGCAAACTTATGGTAGAACAAATTTCTTGAGTAGAATTTGAGTGATACACTTATTTACCTTAAACACTTGAGAGATTGATTGATTGAGCGCATCATTTGAGAGACCATCTTTTGTGATTAGCATCATTGATGAGATTGCCATGAATTGTAATTTGCGATGAAGGGATTTTGGTCTTGATTGATTGATCTTTTGGAGCTTTGTGTCCCTTGTTCAATTTTTGCCTTGTTAGCAATTGTTAGAAAAGAATAGTTTCTCCTTTAGGTCTTTTTCTTTGAATTTTTCTCAAAAGTGCAAAAAGATAAGTGTGGGGGAATTTGATAATTGAATATTTCATACACTACTTTTTGTCTCTTGATTAATAATTTAGGACTCTTTAGCTAATAAATAATGGCTTTTATACTTATTTGGGCTTTGGGCCTTTTATTATGTTTTAGCCATTTTTAATAATAAAATTCTAGTTTTACATTGCTTCACTATTTTCACCATAACTCTTGAACCAGACATCGGATTTGCCTTATTTTTGTCTCATATTTCAGATTATTCAGAGAGCTACAATTGTTATGAAGACATGAAGAGCACATTCGGACAAGAGGAAGGTCGATTTTGGAGCCAAAGTCATATGTATTTTTGGATTTTTATTTAGGCTCGAATTTTGTCACTTAAGCCCACTTTTATTTTATTTTATTTTTCTGCTCGATTTTCGTTTTGCATAATCATGACTAGCTAAGCTACTGTGGTTGACCCATGGATCGAGGATTCCACTATCTAGAGGACTCGCGCTTAATCGGTGTCGTCTAACTCGTTTCTGCATTCTTCAATTGGATTCGATTTTCGGATTTGGATTAGGTTTTTGATTAAAAACCCAGATCGACATTTCCCAAGGACATAGTTCGAACTAGGTTAAAGTATTACTGTGCGATCGTACAGTGATACGCCACTTATTCGAACAAATTCTGAACGATTGTTCAGTTGAGGGAATCTCTGGGCAAATGCAGAGATTTCAGTTTGTCCAGAGTCGATCACGAGTTCCGTTATAAATCTGTTTTCGTCCGAGGAAGGAAGTGGTGGAATTCGAAATCCTTGGTTAATCTTTTGTTTACCTGTTTAATCTGTGTTTACTTCGTTCTGTTTATGTTATTTCGTTTTTATTCTCTTTGAATCAAAACCCCCATTTTTTACTATTTTATTGTTGTTCGACTTGAACCGATTGTAAATTCGTTGGGAAACGACCCAGGTTACATTATGCTGCAAATTCTTTTCTAATCTGGTTATTTTGGGAGATTACGGCAAATCTCTATCACTCACATTTGTACAAATGTGTAGGGTCTCAAGGACAGTAGAAGATTGAAGAAGGGCGAAGTTGACCTACGAGTTGGAAATCGAGCAAGAGTTCTTCGAGCCGTAGGCACTTATGAATTAGTTCGCAATGGGCTTTTGTTTATTTTGAACAATTGCTTTTATGTTCGCTTTGAATAGTAACATTATTTCACTTTCTTATTTGGATAAGGAAGGTTATACTTCCATTACTAGGAACCGTAAATGTTCAATTTATCATAATGATGTTTTTATGCTCATGGAGATTTGCATCTTTGGTCATTATGTACTTAAGAACATCCTAATAATGGACACATCTATAACATAACTATTAAAAGGTTCAAGTCAAATGATTTGAATCCGACCTACCTATGGCATTATCGTCTAGGCCACATAAATGAGAAACACATTTCAAAACTCCATCAAAGATGGATTTCTTAACTCATTTGATTTTGAATCATTTGATACATGTGAGTCTTGTTTATTGGGAAAGATGACAAAGACACCTTTTACTGGTCAAAGTGAGAGGGCCACTGATTTATTGGGCCTTATACATATTGATGTGTGTGGACCAATGAATACTTCTGCCAGAGGAGGTCATTTGTACTTCATTACATTTATAGACGATTTTAGTAGATATGACTATATCTATCTAATGAAGCATAAGTCTAAATCTTTTGAAATGTTCAAAATATTCCAAAATGAAGTGCAAAACCAACTTGGCAAAACAATTAAGGCACTTTGATCTGATCGGGGTGGTGAATATTTAAGCCAAGAGTTCATTGACCATCTTAGGAGTCATGGGATCGTCTCACAACTTACTCCTCCAGGAACACCTCAATGGAATGGTGTTTCTGAGCGGAGGAATCGAACCCTATTAGATATGGTCCGATCTATGATGAGTCAAACAGATCTTCCACCTTCCTTTTGGGGCCACGCCCTAGAAACAGCTGCGTTCACACTAAATCGTGTTCCGTCAAAGGCAGTTGAAAAGACACCATATGAGATATGGACTGGGAAGAAACCCAAGTTGTCATTTCTTAAAATTTGGGCATGTGAGGTTTATGTTAAACAACAAGCCTCTGATAAATTATCATCTAGATCCTCAAAATGCCTTTTTGTGGGATATCCTAAGGAAACTAAGGGATACTATGTCTACAAGCCCACGGATCACAAAGTGTTTGTTATCCGTAATGGTATCTTTTTGGAAAAAGAGTTTATCTCTAAAAGAACCAGTGGGAGTAAGGTGAACCTCGAAGAAGTTCGAGAGTCACAAGACAACATAGAACCACATATGGAAAATGGAGAAGACTCATAACAAATTGTTGAGCCTACTCAAGTAACACAAGGCCCACGAAGGTCTGATAGATCATGGCTACAGCCTCAGAAATATGGATTTCTGATTACTGGAAGTTGTGATGTTTTGCTCATTGAGCAGAATGAGCCAACTACCTATCGAGAGGCCATGGTGGGATCAAACTCCAAAAGATGGCTTAATGCCATGAAGTCTGAAATGTAATCCATGTACGACAATAAGGTATGGACCTTAGTCGATCCACCTGAAGGTATAAAAACCATTGGGTGTAAGTGGGTTTTTAAAGAGAAAACTGACATGGATGGCAAAGTAAATGTCTTCAAGGCACGACTGGTTGCAAAAGGATTCACTCAAACTCATGGTGTGGACTATGATGAAACCTTTTCCCCAGTTGCAATGGCCAAATCAATCAGAATCTTTCTTGCCATTGCATCATATTATGACTATGAGATATGGCAGATGGACGTCAAAACAGCCTTCCTTAACGGAAAGCTGCTTGAGGATGTGTACATGACACAACCTGAGGGCTTTGTACGTCTAGAGGACTCTGGTAAAGTATGTAAGCTTCAAAGATCCATTTATTGATTGAAGCAGTCATCTCAGAGCTGGAATCATCATTTTGATGAAGTAGTCAAAGAGTTTGGATTCATTCAAAACATGGATGAACCTTGTGTTTACAAGAAGGTTAGTGGAAGCACAGTTGTATTTCTAGTGCTTTACGTTGATGACATCCTACTCATTGGGAATGACATACCTACCTTGCAGAGTGTCAAGTCTTGGTTAGGAAAGTCTTTCTCAATGAAAGATTTAGGCGAAGCCACTTATATCCTAGGGATCAAGATCTATAGAGATAGATCCAAGAGGCTTATAGGCCTAAGTCAGAGCACATACATAGGCAAGATACTGCATAGGTTCAAAATGCAGGACTCTAAAAGGGGTTATATACCCATGTCTTTTGGCATCCATCTTAGTAAGGATCAATGTCCTAAAACACAAGATCAAAGAGATCACATGAGTAAGATTCCATGTGCCTCCGCCATTGGATCAATCATGTATGTCATGTTATGTACTCGACCAGATGTGTCATTTGCCTTGAGTATGACCAAGATATCAACAAGATCCCGGTGAGGTCACTGATCTTGTCAAGAATATCCTAAAGTACTTAAGAAGGACTACGGACTTATTCTTGGTATAGGTGGCTTGGAGGATGAGCTCTATGTGACTGGTTACACAGATGTGAGTTTCCAAACTGACCAAGATGATTCAAGATCGCAATCAGGATATGTATTCTTGTTGAATGGTGGTGCGGTAAGCTGGAAGAGCTCTAAGCAGAGCACTGTAGCTGATTCTGCAACGGAAGCTGAGTATATAGCAGCATCGGATGCAGCTAAGGAAGCCGTTTGGATCAAAAAGTTCATCACTGAACTGGGGGTGGTTCCTACCATCACAGATCCAATAGTCTTGTTCTGTGACAATAGCGGCGTTATTGCACAGACTAAGGAGCCTAGGTCACATCAAAGGACCAAGCACATACTCAGGCGATTTCATCTTATCAGAGAAATCAATGAAAGAGGTGATACAAACATATGCAAAGTACCAGGAGAAGACAATGTAGCAGATCTTCTTACTAAGCCGCTTGTACAAGCGACACATGAGCGTCATGTTAGGGCAATGGGAATTAGAGTAATTAATGATTGCACCTAGTGCAAGTGGGAGTCTGTTGGAAATTATGCCCTAGGGGCAAGTCATTGTACCTTAAACATTTAAGTTATTTAAAGTATTCTCCTTTAGTTATCATTTCATTTGCATGTTTATAGTGATAACTGTATCCCTGGATATATCTTATAGATTATCCTAAATGTCCCTAGTCAGTCATCTACGCGGGAGCGAAGATGAAATAAGACTAGTATGATTTTGACGAGGTATGGAGATACGAATCAAAGTCATAGGCCCTTGTAAGAGTACAAGGTGCTGGATCGACCCACTATGAGAAAGCTGCATGGATTTAGTCATAAGCTTATCTCATGTATAACCGCGCCACAACGCCCTTTGACCTGAGATCATCATGGATTCCTACATGATGAGTCATTGATCTTTCACTTAGTCAAAAGTCACCTTTGACCGGGTGATGATAAAGGCTATGATCGGGATCAGTGGTTTTCATGCAGAGGAATGTGAATGGTCAAGATGGAATTTGTCCCTCACATTTGTAGAGAGATAATACTGGGCCCCGCGATGAGTGAGTCTGAGAAATGTATGGCCATACTATGAAGGAAAGGAGTTTCCATTATTAGATTACTCGAGAATCGAGAAAATAATGGTCAAGAACAGGAAGTTGACATTATCCATGCCTCATCCTTGACCAATTATCGCGTGACAAAAGGGACGTGACTTGGTTGTATCATAGGTAGCATCGTATCATCGATCCCCATATGAATTGGGTAGTCGAAATGTCTTGCTAGAGCCCGCTTGCGACTTGTGGGCTGGTACAGTATTGGCCTGCTGCCAATCTCATGTGGGCCTGCAGGGTGACACACAAGAATAGCCCAACATGAGCAATAGTGTCTAGATTCATTGAATCTTAGAAATGTCTAAGATTTAATGAATACATTTAATCTAGGGTTAATATATATATATATGTCATATAATATAAATTCGAAAATAATAATGATATTATTTATAGAAAAATATTATTATGAATAGTATTTAATTTATTTGATAAATTAAATAACTATAATAAATTGAGATATTGTATCTCAGATTTAATTTTCGAATAAAGATAGAGTATCTCAGATTTAATTGAATTGAGATATAGTATCTCAGATTTAATTGAATAGAAAGATATCATATCTCAAATTTAATTCATGAAGATCAATTAAATCAGTAGGCTCATAATTCGAATTAAATAAATATATTTGATTAGATCTTTGAATGATTTTAATTAATGTATTGATTTAATTTAGATTCGAATTCGAGATTAATTAGACTAATTTTGAATATTTTAATACGACTCATTTGGGTTTTAGAAACTCTATAAATATATATTGATCTAGTCGTATTGAGGTGACGGATGAATTAGAGAAGCCGTAAGAAACCCTAGAGAGAACAAGAGAGGCAAGGTTTGAAGGCTCTAGCACGCTGCCGCCCGTGTTCCAGTGTTGTTCGTGTGGATACCGGTAGAGGGAGGAGATTCGAAAGTACTGCTCCTATTTGATCGAATGAGATGGCACCACGTTCAAGACGTACGACAGCCGAGATGCACGAAGAGGGAGAGGAGCATCAAACCGTATTGAATGGAACTCTCAACCCTTCGCATAGCTATGGTTTCTCTAACGAACCTTGATTTAAACATCGTTGATAGATCCTCCATGTGCATAATTTTCTTATGGATTCATAAAAAATTTTATAATTCCTGATCTACTCCCTTTTGATTGGATTTGGATTTAAGCCTTCCACCTGATCTGTTTTCCTTCCCCTATAACTTGGGCCTTTCCTCCTTCTTCCTTTTAGAGCACACTACAAACCATTCCCCCTTATTCTCGTCTTTTTCATTTAAGGGTAAAGGCGCAATTTTACACGTGAAGTTTGCCCCAAGGAGCTCCCAGCATCACGAAGTTTTTTCTAGAGCAAAAGTATACACGAAGTTACGTCTTGGGAGCAAAAATACCATGGGCGTTAGTCAATCGTCAACTTGGATGGAACGCCGATGCATACTGATTTGACCGACACTCGATTTGGATGATGACGTGGAATAAAAAAAGTAAAATAATGAGAAAAATTTCAAAAAATTCAAAAACAATTAGAAAAAAATTCAAAAAATTGGGAAAAAATTCAAAAAATTAGGAAAAAATTAAAATAATTAGCAAAAAATTAAAAAAAAAACAATAGACAAAAAATTAAAATAATTCAAAAAATTAGCCAATCCTCCTCGAGTCACTCTTACAATTTTTTTTTTTTTTAAAAAAAAAATCTTTCAATTTATTTTAAAACACAAATATGAAAAATATATTTTAAACATTTTTATTTTTATTTATTATTTATTTTAGAAATATATTTTTTAACATAAAAATTTATTTAATTTTAAAATATACTAATGTCCATGTGAAAAGTGAAAACATACTTTTAAATAATATAAAATAAAAAAGTCTGATTTTTTCTTTTAGTGTTATAATATATTGTTGTGATTTAATATGCTATTTTGTAATATTTTTTGGTGAACTTTTTTTTGTTTTAATTTTTCATCTTATATTGTCAAGTTCAAGTCATTCTGGTCTAATACAGTACCCTCCTTAAACCCTAATTCTTCAAATGCTCACAGATCAGTCGGCTAAACCCCATGGATCTAGCAAGAAACCTTTTCCATCGTCGCTTGCATTCTCTCCTGGAACCCCAAAATGTGGCCTTCGTCTACCACATTATCCATTCAAACCCTCCTCACTCCCACAAAATCCCTCCTTCTTTTCATCACAGACCCTTCGCCTCTTCCTCTCAATCCCTCGCCGAATCAGACCAAACGCATGCCGTAAAGTCGTTGCATTGTCTCTTCCTGGGACGTTTAGAATGGAGAAGTGATCGGAAAAACGAGAAGCTTTCGTTGGACATGGAAACATTCCTTTCTTATTTATATAAAGAAGGGTATTTTAGATATGCCAGTTTTGTGAAGGGAAAATATATATTTCTAAAATAAATAATAAATAAAAATAAAAATGTTTAAAATATATTTTTCGTATTTGTGTTTTAAAATAAATTGAAAGATTTTTTTTTTTTTTTTTTAAAAAGAAATTTGTAAGAGTGACTCAGGAGGATTGGCTATTTTTTAAATTTTTTTTAATTTTTTTCTAATTATTCTAATTTTTTGATTTTTCTAATTATTTTTAATTTTTGCTAATTATTTTAATTTTTTCCCAATTTTTGAATTTTTTCTAATTTTTTTATTTTTTAAATTGTGTTTTAATTATTTTAATTTTTTCCTAATTTTTTGAATTTGTTCCTAATTTTTTGAATTTTTTTCTAGTTTTTTTAATTTTTTTTTTTATTTCACGCAAAGATCCAAATCGAAAGTGTCGATTCAAATTAGCGTCGCGTCCATCCAAGCGTGCTCCATCCAAGTTGACAGATCAACTAACCGCCCGTGGTTTTTTTGCTCTCAAAACGTAACTTCGTGTGTACTTTTGCTTCAGAAAAAACTTCGTGATGCTGGGAGCTCCTTAGGGCAAACTTCACGTGTAAAATTGCGCCTTTACCCTTCATTTAATGTAGTATTTAATAAGCCCACAGAACCCGCTGCACCTACTTCCTTCAATTTCTGGCCGTTGCTTATCCCATGTGATGTATCACGATTGACACTGCCCTTCTTCACGCCTTGTGAGGTTTCAGGAACTTTGATCAGTCTTGTAGGGCCAAAGGTAAAGGGTATTTTTTTTGAAAAAAATTGACATTATTTATATGATAATAACATGGCATAGGATATTGTTACTACCATTTTTTGTTACTACCAATGTTACTACGACTTTTCATTTTGTTAAATCGAATCTCATCTACCTTTATAATTTCTTTCTCCTATTAAGATTCTCGATTTAATGGTGGAAAAGTGGTAGTAATATTGATAGTAACAAAAAATGATAGTAATAATATCCATCCTAATAACATTATTGATTTTTTTATACTTTGTTAATGATTTTGCAAATATTTACACTATTAGAAAATGTAAATTTTGCGACGGAATTTGCGAGGGACAATGTTTCCCTCGCAAATATTTGTACTTGCGAGGGAACTAAAAAATCCCTCACAAATCCAGAAATTTTGCGAGGGAATAATTGAACTGCCGCAAAAAGGCTTGATTTTGCGGCGGAATTTGTTTTCCCTTGCAAAATTACTTAATTTTGCAAGGGGAACAATGGTTCCGCCCCAAAAATGCTTGATTTTGTGGCAGAACATCCATGGATCCGTCGCAAAATTGGGCCAATTTATCATCTTCCTCATCTGACGCTTCTCGGCAGATCTCAAATCAGTCCGCTTTCACCTTGTAGGAGCTTGAGTTCGCTTGGATAATGAATTTAGGGCTGTGCCGGCTACATCGATCTGTAAGTATTTCTCATGGACATGATTTCTTTCTTTTTATGCAACAATAGATACCAGGTAGTTCATCATTGATAGTCATTTGTACCTTTTTCTAGTACTCCCCGTATAATGGAAACGAGTCTGGTCGGTAGATAGCATATATCCCTAATCTGAAAAATCTTTGAATGTGCCTCACCTGATTGAACCGATTGACTTTTGTTTTTCGAAGTTCGAAAATCGAAATTGCAAATATAACTGTACACAATAGATATGCCCCCTCCCTTTCCCCAGTTTTTTTTTTTTTTTTTTTTTTTTTTTTTTTTTTTTTTTTTTTTTTTTTTGGGGGTATGGGGCTTTTGCTATGAATGCTAGAACTCGCAGTCATCGTTGGTACGATAGCCTTCTTTCCTAAAGCGACCCCCAGATTTTCCCTCATTTGTTTCTGACGCGATTTGAAGAGTTCTGCATTTAGTTTTTCAATTCTTGTTAGGTCACATTCCAACAAATGCACACATCCTTTTGGGTTTATTCTTTTTGGTCGTTGAGCAAAATTATGGGTTAAGAAGACTTCAGTTATCGGCCCATCACTCTTTTATTTTGTGGGTATCAAAAATTATTAGAATTTTTTTGAGCTGTTGAAAAGGAGGAAAAAGCGTAGAAGAACACACAATTTGAGTTTTAGATTGTGCATTTGTTCGTTTTTCAGCAATTTTGATTGCTGTTATTAAATTGTTGTTTTCTGCAGGTTTTCTGTCTGTAATTGGTCTTGTTTTCTTGCTGTTTCTACTTATAATCACTTCTCAGTTTGAGTGGAAACAGTAGCTTGTGGCTGATGTTGATTCAAATCCCAGTGTATCTCAAAAGCAGAACCAGATTTCAAAAAAGAAAAGAAACGGTTAAGGAGAAGGTATTATATAACCATATCTTTGAAGAATATAATTTGCAAACTCATGGAGCTAGAGGACTAGATTTTTCTTGTACTATATTTTTAGTCCATCTTGTGTAATATCCAGGGAAACCAATTATGCTTATAAGATGCTGAAATCTGAAGGCTTGTTTTCCTAGATGTTCTCAATGAAGGTTGGAAAATATGTTCAATATTTTGTTATATTAGTGTATGATGGTCATGCAATGAAAACCGTTGCAAGAGTTTTAGTTGATAACTATTTTAGATTTTGGATATTCTTAAATGCTTGATGTGAACTTTACATGCTATTTAAGTATGATTTCAACGTTTGAACATGGTTTTATTGTCTTCTTTCTTTTCATGGACATTCTTTGCCCTTTGCTATGGTATCTCTGGATAATGTAATACTGGATCTTCCAGTGATAAATAATTTATATCTTTCTTTTCATGGTCATTTGAATTTGATGCTGTGAATATATTTGTAATGCTTGCCAGGCTGTTGCTGACATAATTCGTACAACCTTGGGACCCAGGTCCATGTTGAAAATTCTACTTGATGCTAGTGGAGGTTAGCGTTTTTTTTAACCATGTTGTAACTTAGAGATAATTGAGAACTTTTGTGTATTGTATCTGTTAATAGGTCAACATGATTTATCCCTTCATTGCTTGAGGATGTGGTCCTTTTTTTAGTTATAGTAAACTAAAGTAATGCTTACTTTACTGATCTGTCTTGGGTTCTATTTTAGTGCTTTTAACCGTGTTGGAGATCTTTAATTTTTTTCATGGCCTTCCTGTAGTTTAGATTGTGTTGGGAGTTACTTTTTATTTGTGTTTGACGTGGTTCACCAGTTTAGTTTTGTCATTTAAAGTAATCCATCGGAGCTAAGGTATGCTATTTCTTTTCTTTTTAATACAGGAATTTTGGTGACAAATGATGGAAATACTATCTTGCGTGAATTAGATCTTGCTCACCCAGCTGCGAAGGCATGATTTACAAGGGCAAAAAATAAAAGAGGTATTTTGCAAAACTCATGGATCTTTGTGCTGGTGTAGATTGTAGAACTGTCTTCTTATCCTGCATCAGTATATCTGTGAAATATACAATTTAAGAAGATTTATTATGTGGGGGTGAAAAGTTTGTGTTTCATTTTTGTGGGGTGTGTCGGGGTATGTATATGCTTGACATATGGATACCTAATCTTTAGGGGATCATTGTTATTAGATTTGGGAACTGAGTTAAAGCCTGTAGGATTGCTTTTGAATTTCTACTTCATGCAGCGGCTATACAATGTTTGAAGAGAAAATGAACAGTAAGTAGAGCAGCTCGGTAATTTCCAATTGCGTATTCATGACCAGGTGTGAATGCAAAGTCCTACTGGAGAAAGGAATCACAAAGGTGGTGTTTGACTGAGGTGGTTACCCATACATACCATTGTTGTGTAGTGGATGACGATACTGGTGATGATGATGACCAGACTGCTACTATTTAGACTTTTCTTAGTTCATATTTGGTCGCAACATTATAATTTGTAATATTTTGTTTTTACTATGTAAACTCTTATGATTGTTACAATTTATTTTTATGATATACAAGTCTATTTATTTTCTAATTTTTAATATTTTTATGTAACTATTTTATTTTTTCTGATTTTTTATATATTTTTTTAAATAAATTGGAATTTGCGAGGAAAAGGTTTTCCTCGTAAAATTCAAATTTTGCAAGGGGACAGACTTTTCCCTTGTAAAATCTGGATTTTGCAAAGGAAATTTGTTTCCATTGCAAAATTCATTTTTGCGATGGAAAAATCATTTTTTCGTCGCAAAAATGGTTTGCGAGGCCATTTTTTGCAACAGATCATTTTCCCTCACAAACCATTTTTGCGACGGAAAAGTTCCGCCGCAAAACAAGCCTTTTTTTTTTTTTTTGTAGTGT
This sequence comes from Acacia acuminata, assembly GCA_019022655.1. NCBI lineage: Eukaryota > Viridiplantae > Streptophyta > Magnoliopsida > Fabales > Fabaceae > Acacia > Acacia acuminata. Next base: position 409,431 of record JAFJYI010000384.1, read on the forward strand.
TACTTGTTATTATCTTTTTTAAAATTAAGTTTCATAAGAACATATTTGATTAAGAATCCTATAAATGAAAAACTTATAAAAGATATTTCTTATTTCATAAGTATCGACTAATTTTGTATTTTTTGACTTATTTTCTAGTGATTGTTTTGTTCATATCTTGTGTTGTTTATTTTGTTGACTACTTACACTTTTCAAGACATTTTTATAAGAAGTATTTTTAATTTTATTAAGTTTTTAAATTAATGATTTGTAATTGTGGTATGTAGACAATAGTTTACCTTTGATTATGACCTAGTGACTGTGTTTATATTTTATATGATGCATGTTGTTTAGACCTTAATGTTGACAAGTGAGTGTTTATATATATAACTAATTATCCAAAATAAAAGGATGGATAATTAGTAATTAATTAGTGTGAAAGCTACAGCAGCTAGTAGAGGTGGACTTGCCTTTTCTTCATATCTACTCATCCATCACCCGCGCCCTCACTTTCACCTTTCCCTACCCAAACACATTAATTACAAAAATCTCTTTCAATTTTAACATGTAATGACCTAGACTCTCACTCTTATACATATGGCTCTCACATACGAGTACTTCACACATTGTTCTCTTCCTATGTATGAATCAATATGATAATTGTTAGTATTTAAGTGTCCTAGAGGCAATCTATAAGGACATATTAGCACTACTATTTCTACGTTGTAGTATTTCATTATTAATAAATTAGTACATTTTATCTTTATCATATTTATGTCTCACCTTTATTTTAAGGTAAATATGTGTTTGAAGATAAAAGCCCTAGGAATAGAACATGTGTTATTCTTGAGGATCAATGATAGATATCATGATCATGAGGACTGGAGAACACTGGATATCTATTGCCTAAAATTTGTTCCTAGTCTTGAATCACTAAGAAAGGGCATTGATGATCTCAATAAGACTAGTACGACATCATCTACATGTATGAGATACCAGGTAAGGACATCATGGAATACAGGCATGGTGATGCCTTAGCTGATGTCGCGGGTAGATTTGTTAGAGAATATATAGTACCGAATAGACCCACCAAGAGACTCCACAAAGATTCATTGTAGAGAGTATCATTGGATATGTAAAGTCTCTCATCGTTTGGTAGTGCGGATCGTCCTGAACTTAAGAATGTCAACGAACACTATGTCTTAGGGTTATACTTTGACTGTACAACTCTATCCTCCTGAAAATGGGGAGAATAGCGTACTCTTGGGTTTAACTCGAATACATGAGTATAGATGGACATGCTAAGAGGACTCACAGTCCTCTACAAAGGATTAGTTATTCACAAGACCGCCGGTAGAGCTTGGATAGCTTATAATTAACTCAAGAGTCTGTAAGCACAGTAAGTGATCATGAAGAGTCATGATCCGTTATAGGGTTAATATATGAAGATTCTTGGTTATGTGAATTAGCTACATTTAGTCAATTAAGAGAGATGATATTCTATCTTTGCTCTCGACTAAGTGTGAATAATGATGTGAGGGATGATGCCTACACGGTATCCAAATATGAAAGGTAGATAACTTGATCAACTCAATTAGTTCTGGGGCCACAAAGCATTGCTAGTGTCTTATGAGATCATTAAATAAGTTGGACCCATTAAAGGAGTTTTACTTGGTCCAAGTTTATTTATGTCAGTGACTAATTGAGCCTAACGGGTTACACACAAAGATTATTCCCGATTGCTTAAAATTAGTAAATTTGGGACAATAATTGTTATTGGACTTTATAAAAAAATAAAGGTGTAATTGGATAGGAGTGGGACTCCAAGCCCAATAAGGAGAAAATGACACCATATATGGTCCCTAGTGGGAAATCAGATTTTCCACAAAACGGCTCAAATATGTTAGAAGACCCAATAGGGGTCTTAGGCCAAATTGAATTTGGAATTCAAAATTTGAATTCAAGTTTGAAATTTAAAATCTGAATTTTAATTATAAAAGATTAGGTTATAAAAGATAATTCATAATTATCTAATATATATATATATATATTAAGATCCAATAATGATTGGATGAAGATAGGAGAAATAATAAATCAGGATTGAATTAAAATTGATTTTGAATTTTAGTTTAAGAGATGAAGGTGATCCATCATCTTAAATTATTATTCATTTAATCAATTAAGATATAAATGTGATCCATTATCTTAAATACTCAATAAATCAATAAAGAAATATATGTGATCCATCATCTTAAATGATTGATTCAATCAATCAAGATATGAATGTGATTCATCATCTTAAATTCAATCAATTAATCAAGATATGAATTTAATTCATTGTAAATTGGATTTTCCAATTTAAGCTTGGGTTGGGCCTTTCTTGTAAGGACTTAAATTAGGGTTAGGCTCTTATAAAGTGCTGAGTTTTGGTATGCCTTCTTCTTGCACATTTTTCTAGGAGAAAAACAAGAATCCTTATTGTCACGGTCCCACCGTGATGGGTCCCACATCGGGCAGGATGAGGGAAGTTTCTGGGGTTATATAAAGTGTGGTGCGCCTCTGCTATCAGCTCGAGCTTTTGGCATGATGGTTAGCGCCTCTCAAAGTTAAGTGTGCTCAGCCCAGGAAAATCTCAGGATGGGTGACCCCCTGGGAAGTTCTGTCTTTGGTGTCTTAGGAGTTACATTATGCTCTCTAAATTTTGGTCTTTACCAAAGGTGTAGAGAGGAAAATGCGTCATCCAAAAAGGGTAAGGTTCCAACCTTGTTCATCATATCTATAACTTAATTCCAAGAAACCATCACCTTCTTGAAAAGAGTAAAACCCAAGGAAACCAAACATCAACCTTGTCTTCATCTAGCAAGTAGCCAAGGAGTGAGAGGTTTCAAGAGAATGAGTTCTCATTGCAATTGGGGGGTAGCCGTGTGGATCAACGTTAGAGGACATCAACAACATTGAGGTCTTCAAGTGATCTAAGGTAATCCTAATCTCTAATAGTCATGTTATCAAGTTACCCTAATTCACGATAGTTGTTTTAACGAGTAATCCCAAAGTTCATGAATATTATAAATTGTTATGAAGTCTCATGAGCACCGTAAAGAGTTACGAATTAATAATTATCAACTAATTAATGTAATGAGTTAAGGTTAATAATTCATGAGAACCATAAGCAGGGACGGAACCAGAAGAGTAATTAAGGGGGTGCGGAATTACAGAATCGAGCCCAAAATTTTAGGAGATCACATTTAAGCCTCATAAAAATTTCAATATTTTCATTTTAGTCCCTTCATAAAGGTTTTAATAGGGACTAATGTAACACCCCAAATTGCATGCATCAAATCGTGTCGGTTGACACTTAAATTTTAGAAAAATTGACAGAGTTTGAGGTTGGTTGACACTTAGTTTTAGAAAAATTGACAGAGTTTGAGGTGCTACAGCTCAGTGTAATGCGAAAGGAGAGCATGCGCTAACATTTGGACAATGAGTAACTGATATAAAATACCCAGGCATAAGCTGGTATATTAAAAATTTCCTGAAGGAATATTCATGTGACACAATTATAGAACTTGTGTATAATTACAACTCTGGAATAGTAACTATACATCTTAAACCAAGCCTTAACTAGACTTGTAGCAATGAACCCAACTCAGTTAATCAAACGTATTGGTCAGGCCGGTGTCTAGTGGAAGTCTTCCCATCTTTCACACGACTTATTGATTGAACTACATAGATGAACCCTTTCTAGACACCAAACAGTTTGAAATAACTTTATTAGATTCATGCCAGAACTAGTTTCTATTAAACTTCTTTTGATTTTGGTCTCGGCTGGTGCCTCTTCACGGCTCTGTTCATCAGTGCCTCTTTTTGACTTCTTCTACGTCATCTCCTTAGATCCTGGTTCCCTTCCTGAACCTTAGTCAAATCTGGGGTCCAATACCCATCGGACCTTAGGTAACAGTTAACCTCATGTGAAAAGTATAAACAGGATATATGACAAATATTCATTCCATTTCAAAGATCAACCAATACATAGCACACAACACATGTAAGGTTACAACAATACATAAGCACACAGCAGATGTAATGTTAACAACACAACAGTACATAGCACACAACACATGTAATGTTATCCACATTTGCACTAACTAGTGTCACGACAGCTCCTAGTGTCCTCAGCACTAGGAAAACTCAACGGCATTATCAAGACTATAACCCGTATTAAGCTGAAAGTATATAAACAGGTGACCTATGTCATAGTGCATAACCCAAGACCTAGTCTTGCCCATCACTTCATGAATCATTCCATCACATACATGCATACAAGACACATCAGAGTTAAAGTTACTAGTACACGAACGTACCTTTCACCATGTAATGGCCAACATGCCTGACCTTTGAACCCGACTCCGGACTTCTCGGATATCCTATACATTATCATCGGATTATTTCCTCTTCCATGATATTATAGTTAATATCATATTTCCTAGAATAATACCAAAAAGGATATTTTCACCTATTTTGACATTTCTACCCTCGGTGGATTTATTATTACAATTTTGCCCTTACATTTTCTTAAAAACGTATTGCTGGATTTTCTGGGAAAATTTTGCAGCAAATTTTGGAAAATCATAGATAATTCCAAAAAATTCTAAATGAGGTTCTGTAAAATTCCTCATGACCCTTGACATGTCTATTTTCAAGGAAAAATATTCCCAGAACTTAGAACACCAAGAATCATTCCCAATTTAATGTTTTCTCAACGCTACCCAGATTTTCATTTAGAAAAATAGCTTAACTTTAAAAATATGTTACTCCTTGTGTAGAACTCAAAATGCTACATATTTTATACATTTGGAAAGCCCTACATGTATAATTTATTCATGTAAAATTCTGTGATTTAATGACTTCATTTGCTATAAAAAATAATAGCCTCAATTTTTGTCACAAGACAGATTTACACCGCAGTTTTTCAAACTTTTATCATAATGATCTATTGATTCTAAAAAATTATTCCCTAACCTGTTTTCCACTCCATTTTGAGTTTTAAAAGCAATGGAGACTTCCAAACATGAAAATGAATATTTCTAACATTTTCCTAGATTAAACTACAATTTACTAAGACTTAAAAAGCTAAAGACTAGAGAACTAAAAGCTAGAGCGCAGCTCAAGAACTTACCTCTTGAAGTTCTTACTCCTCCCTCCTCCTTGCTCCAAGAACTTCACTCTTCTCTTAAACTCAACCAATTTGGTATGAGTTTGGTGTGAAGAATGAAAAGAGGATTGCTCTCTATTTATAGGAAAAATCCAAGAGCACGAACCCTTGGATCATTTTTCTTCATCAATGGCTTATGTTGATTTGGTTTGCCATGAAGACACATTTTATGACTCAAAAAGGTTCTCATCGGTTAGTTTTAATTACATAGGATTAAGCACATTTATTTTAATTTAACATGTACTCTTAAATAGTATATTATAATCTCCCCCCCCCCCCCCCCAAATGTGCAAATCTAATGATTCAAGCTTTTTATTGGTTCCTTTATTTTCATGAGGATTTAGCTTAATTTGGTGATTAACTAGGGCCATTGGATTTAATTTGTCTTTGTTTAAATTCAATCCGCATCCTTAATCCATGGCTCAAGTCTCCCATTGGTCTAATTAATTATCTAAGGATTTAGATCATTTTCTTGATTTCTCATTGGTTAATTAATTAACCCTTAATTGCATTTTGTTAGTTAATTGATTTATTAACAAATCATGAAAATTTGTGCTTAATTAGACAAGCTTAATTTCATTTGCTTTGGCTAATTATTTTCAAATATAATTAGCCCTCTCTTGATGCTTTTAATTTGCCTCTTGATTAATTTGAAGAATTACACAATTTATTTTATTTGGTGTAAGCTTAATTGCCTTTTTTTGTTACATTGGGTATGATCCTCATAGATCAGTTAACATCAGAGCACAGGCCCTACACAGCCAGCCCCCACAGCATCTTCCCAAAAAATCCTTTGCAGCCCCTCCGGCGGCTCAGTTAATGCATGGTGTCCAACTCCCATCGTCAAAGCAATAGCAGCAAGAAAATTTGCGCACGCCAAGCAATCCAGCTGCACCACCACCTCCCTAAAGCCATGAGCCCACGCCAACTCCAACCCGTCTAGCAGACCCCACAGCTCCGCCTGGAGAGGTGCACACGAGCCTATATTGCGGCAGCAACCCGCCAACCATCGACCAGCTGAGTCTCGAATCAGGCATCCAGCTCCTGCAATTCTCCCATTGTGGTTGACTGCCCCATCACAACATAGAGCAACCCCCCTTGGGATGGCCGAATCCATTTAACTAGTCGCTCCTGTTGCCTTCACCCTCCAAGTGTCTCACACAGGCTTGCTCTAGCTTGGGCACTGAACTACGCACATATCCGTACTTCCTGAGCAATGGTCGACGGCTGGGCATGTTGACTTTGAAACAGAGCCTTATTCCTGGCCTCCCACAATTTCCAGCACGTGAGACCAAACAGGCTGGCCCAGCTGGGATTCCCCGACGACTCGATGCTAGTATTACCAAGGTTACCCAGAAGCCACCTATCGAACTCCGACTGAAAGAAACGGTGCAAGAGTCGAGGTGATAAGAAATGGCTCCACACTTCCTTGGCAAACTTACAGTGCCTTAAAACGTGATCAGCATCCTCCTTGCTTCACCACACCTCATACAGAGAGCATCATGCGTCATGTGCCTACGTTTACGTTCCACATTTGTTAGTAAGCTCCGCCTTGCTGCTAGCCAGAGAAACACGCAAACACGTTGAGCCCCATTCCATTTCCAAATCAGTGTCCATAACCTATTATGTTCTGTGTCATTTGGTTCCTCTAACAAATCATACGCCGATGATACCGAGAACTTGCCATCCAACGCACAAATCATAAGCTTAATTGCCTTTAGATTGCTTAAGTGTTTTCATAACATTTCTTGCTTCTTTTGGTCACAAATTAACCATTACTCAATGTGTTAATTATATCATATTTTTCTAAATATGTAGTCTCAAACCCAACCATTTGTCCACTAATTTCCTAGTGAAATTTTGATAAAATTATAATGAATAGATCATAATCATTTAAGACACATATTCACCTTTGTATTTTAGTAATTATTTTTCAAAATAAAATGTTTACAAGAGTTATGAAAATTAGGGTATTACAACTAAGGTGAAAATATTGAAATTTTTATTAGGCTTAAATAAAATTTCTTAAAATTGTGGGTTAAATTTTAAGACACATATTCATAATCATTTAAGACACATATTCACCTTTGTATTTTAGTAATTATTTTACAAAATACAATGTTTATAAGAGTTATAAAAATTAGGTATTACAACTAAGGTGAAAATATTGAAATTTTTATTAGGCTTAAATATAATTTCTTAAAATTGTGGGTTAAATTTTGTAATTTTAGGGGGGCCACCCCTAGCCCCCCCAAGTGTATCCCCGACCGTAAGGAGTTACGGGTTTCGCAACGATTAAACAAAATTTTTGTTTTCAACCAACCTTTGCATGAAAATCATGTAGAAGGCAAAATTAACTATCAATGCCCTCCTTTTCACACGAGCTATATATTTTGTTTCAGTTTCTGACCGCATATCATCAACGCCTTTAAAGTATCTGGCTTTCAACTAGGCCATATAATTATGGGCTGTGCATGCATGTTCTTAATTGGCGAGAACAATGGAGGGCGCAAATCATGTAGACGGAACCATAAAAAAAGGTGGCGGCCAAATTTAAAGCATTATAATTCAGCAGAAAGGAATGGAATTAATGCGTTTTTTGAGCTTGAAGCCACTGCAGAATTTTACCTTTATCATGTAATTCCAAATACCCATGGCATCTTCTCTTTGATAGTCTACTCTTTACCACACACACCGCACAATTAAGCACAACCATCCATCTCCTTGAATTATCTATGAATATATATTCTCTATTTTCTAGGCCTCAAACTCCTCCAACAGCCCATGCCCACGTTAAAATAGAGTATCGAGACATGACTGAAAATAAACGCGCCCCAGATTTGATTACATAACTTTCCCTTTACATTATGATGCTCAAATGGCTACACCACCAACCCCAAAACTTATCCTTATCTCACAAAAATACAAAAATTTTAATCCATTATACTTGTGTGTGTGTGTGTGTGTGTGTTTTTTTTTTTTTTTTTTTAACCATCACCATCCATATAGTGCCTTTCATGCTAAAGTATAATAACTATGTAGATCAAAGTGTGCCACATATCCTATCCAACAAAACCATGAAAGTTCATATATAGAACCATAATTTAGTTTTTGGGTTTTTGGTTAAATTTAATTCTTATTGGAAATATTTTGATTTGTTGATGTGATGTGATTGATCAAAGTAGACGGTAAAATTCCTTTTGGTAGGACTAAACGTAAATCTAATGGAATGCGTTGAATAAAAACATTATATATATATCATTCAATAAAATATTCTATTTTTGAATGAAGTTAATACTTTCATCACTTTAACAAATAAAAAAAATATATATAAGTACAAATATTTACATTTTTTCTTAAAATATATACAGACTTTCCAAAAATATATTATCCATTTTGGTATAATTACAAAATTTTACCAAAATACCTTCTGATTCTTTTTTCAGAAAAAACATACTTGCAAAGTAATAGAGAATATTTCTACCAAAGAAAGAAGCCATCGCTTTCGCTGGCGCCCTCAAGGGAGAACTAATTTCCTTTTCTTCAATAGGTAAGATTAGTCGGTTTAGAAAAAACAATCGAACAGCCAACATTTTTCTATAAACCCCTAAAACTTCATTAACAAATAAAGCATAAGTTTGAAGAAGAAATTTTCACCTCCAAATATTTTGCTTGTCTCTCCATCTCAGCATATACTCTTTCTTCCTCGCTCTGGATCTCTTGCAGGGAGTTTGTTTGAAATGGTTCTGCACACAAATAAGTAAAATCTCCCAAAGACTTAAAAGATGGGTTTCTAACAAAATCATCGCAAGAAAGCAAAAACCTTGATCGAATGTTAAGAAATTGCTTGGTCTTCAACATGAGTACCAGAGCAATTACCACCTTTAATTTGATGGATTTTGTATTCGTCAAAGTCCACTACTAGAAAAGAATGAAATGGTGACGGAATTTGCGACGAAATTATTTCCATCGTAAAATGTGTCTCTATTTGCGATGAATAGAAAAATCCGCCACAAATTTCCAGTTTTGTGACTAATTTCTAGAATCTGTTACAAAAAACGCCATTTTGCAATGGAGTTTGGGATCTGTCGCAAAACAGCATTCATTGGGACGTCGTTTTGCAATGGAAGAGTGGTCTATCGCAAAACGGCATCAAAAAGGACGCCATCTTGTGACGGGCGTCGTTGTGTCACACGTATTTGCGATGGAACCCCCTGTTCCGTCACAATGGGAGGCCGTCGTTTTGTGACGAATTAGGGTTTCCATCACAAAATGACGGCTTTTTATGACGAAACAGGGATTCCATCGCAAATTGCGAGATTTATGGCAAAATTTGAGATCCATTTCACGTTTGGCTCTTCTCCTCTTTGCTCGTCTCTTCCGGTTTCATCCCATACTTCCGCTTGTCCATGCACCTCCGGCCCCCCACTCCTTCTTGCATTGCACCTCTAGCCCTCCACTCCTTCTCGCGACCTCCGGTAACATCCCTCTCTCTCTTGCCCTCTCCTGTCATAGAACCATTATAGCAAGGATCTTACAACTTTTCTCTTGTATATGGACCAATTTCCTTTCCAAAGAATCTGAACGATGGATTATATTGTTATTTCAAAAATTTTAAAGTAGAAGATAAATAAATAAGATGATAAAAATCAAGTGACATCATCTCGATCATGACTAATTATAAATCTTATTACTAGGCAAATTTTTAAAAATCATCAGGTTGGAAAAACCTACCCTCTCTTAAAAATGCAGCGTAAACGTAACTATAGTGATGATGACAACACATTTTCTATTTATACACGAATACATGTATTGCTGTGGAGACCAATTTTAGTTGTCCTGGGACATGGAAAATTTAAATGATCAAAAATTCATTTTTTGGGTCTCATAGCATGCAGTTAGAATACTGAAAAGAAATATACTGGAATTTAAAGCTAGTGTGTTCATTTTCAGTTAGAGCAGGATATTATTCCTTCCAAGTGAAACTTATAAGTGGCCTCTAAGTTGAAGAAAAACCACACTTATATTTCATTGATTAAACAAAATAATGACATTTACTGAGAGAGGAAATGATCAGAAACTTGAAAATGTGATGGAAGAGCCAACGGAAACAAAGAAGTGAGCTTCCATCATCTTCAAAACCAGAAAAAAAAAAAAAAAGTTAATAATTAGCTACGTGTAATCATTAACTTTTTTTTTTTTGGGTCAAAGTGTATCAGATCGATACAATACTAATACAACAATACGATCCTAAAAAATACAAGATGCGATCTTATTAGGATACATGTGTGTGTCTATAATATAAAAAATATTCATAGAACACATCATTGTCATTTAAAAAATCAAACATGAACATACTTATATAATTGCGATATGATTTTATATTATTTCTTCTTTTATTGAGCCCATTATTGAGTTATAAAATAATAGCAAACTATCACATTGTTCTTTAGTAATTATTTCGTTGAATTGTATATGGTTTATACATGAATGCTCTTATTACAAGTGGGTTAATGTGTTTGATTTAAATGTTATTTTTATTATACCCAGTATAACCTAGTTTATCCTTTTTAAACTATTGACTCTTGAATCACTACCTTGACTAGTTTGATTTTATTTTACCTTGATCTCATCTTTTTGCTTGCTATTATCTTCATGGAGATATAAGTTTTGTTGTTGATACTACTACAAAACAGGGCTATGGCGTCTTATTTTTTACACATTTAATGTTCTTTTTCTGTGGGACGCCTATTGGGGGGGTGCAGTAGGTAAAACTTACGGCGTCTAAGTTTAATAATTAGACGCCATAAGTTCTGACTTAAGGCATTTGATATCAAGTATGGTATACAACTTACGGCGTCTAATTAAAAAAAATAAACGCCATAAGTCAGAACTTACGGCATCTAATTATTAAACTTAGACACCGTAAGTCCACTTTTTGAGGAAAAAACCCAGATTTGAGCACCATCACAAATCAGAACTTACGGCGTCTAATTATTAAACTTAGACGCCGTAAGTCCACTTTTTCAAATAGAAAAAAAAAAAACCCAGATCTGATCACCGTCATAGATCAATACTCAAAACCACAAAAAATATAGAAAACACCGAAAAGCTACGGTAAAAACTAATAACTAACTAACAATTGCTCTCACCACTACTAAGAATTTTCAAACTTCACTATTACAAAAAACGTCAAAAACGTCCCTGAATTAGAGGCAATTAACGTCCTTTTTGCGAAGGACGTCGACTAGAGGTAGTTGAAAAAATAGTCTATAAAGCGTCCTATGTTAAAAATAGGACGCCTTTTTTTAGGCGTCCTACAATAGATATAGGACGCCTTTTTTAGGGCGTCCTATGTTAAAAACAGGACGCCTTTTTTAGGCGTCCTAAAATAGATATAGGACGCCTTTTTTAGGGCGTCCTATGTTAAAAAACGGGACGCCTTTTTTAGGGCGTCCCGCAATAGATATAGGACGCCTTTTTTAGGGCGTCCTACAATCAAAACAGGACGCCTTTTTGGTTAAAAAGGCGCACTTTGGGCGTCCTTATTTGTAATCAGGACGCCTTATATTATAATTTTTTTATAAAAAAAATGTCCCCCTTTTGCATTGATATAAAACTGAAAACCTGTGTGCAATAGAACAATGCAAATAAGACCAACATCAAAAACCAACAACAAAACAAGGCACTTTGGCAACCAAGGCAAGACCAACAATGAAAGCAACAAGGCACTTGGCAACCGAGAAAAATGCATATATATATGAGATGCAAAAACCAACAACAAAGCAACAAACAAACAACAAGCTAAGTGACCAAAACCTTTAAGACCCAATAAGATAGATCAGTTTAGACCAAAACGCACTTGGCAACTAGCAAGACCAACAACAAGAACAAGGCACTTGGCGGCCCGGCCAAGACCAACAACAAGCAACAAACAAACAACAACAAGCTAAGTGACCAAAACTTTTAAGACTCAATAAGATAGATCAGTTTAGACCAAAAAGCACTTGGCAACCAAGACAAGACCAACAACAAAGCAACAATAGCAAGTGACCAACAACAACAACAACAAACTATTACTTAAACTGACCAAAAATTCAACTTTCAAGCTTCGAGTTTCAATTCCAATACAAAACAAAGATCACAAAGAACAACAAAACTCTAAATGATTGATATGATTTAATTTTCGGGGCTATTTAAAAATCGAGTTACCAATTCCACGAAACCAAGACTATTAAAGGCGAACAAGGCAACACATGATGTACATATCTATATGCGTTGAAGAAAATTTGCAGCCAAAGCGTCTCGAATCAGTATCAATCTCTTCCTCCGAGCACGGATCCGACTATCAAAAAGCTATAAATTGGAAAACAACGTATAAGTTAAACCAATGAAGCGAATAAAATAATTAATCAAGTAGAACAAAAAATATTATCATTTGAGAAACAGAGAGCGATCACGACGCGTTTTGAAAACCTGTAGTACGCCCGCCCGTAACAATGGTATGCATATAAAACATAACGAAGTATCCGCACTCGAGTTCCCGGTTGTTTTGGGCACTATAAATCAAAAGAAAATTGTTAAAACGGATAAAGGCATATCGAAAGCTACCATTGTGTCAATGAAATAACTTGAATTGAAACTACTTACTTTAGGATAAAACCACTTTGGTCCCGCTCCGGGTGCTCCAGAATCGATCTAGCCATACGAATGCACTACATTAAAATGGAAATTAACGAGACATGAAAACAGATCATATAAATGAAGAATCAATGATTTAGACAAAAATTTACTTACTTGGCAAACATAGATTTGATTTCATCGTTCGCTTGCCACCTCTTAAGGGATCAAACCAATAACATGCGTTCTTGGAGGGACAAACAACACACGGGTCGAATGACCACTACAACAAACACATTATAATATTAATTAAGATAAGAAAGGAATTTATTCTTAAAAATCTTAAATAGACAACTAAATTACGTACCCTTTCAAGTATTGGGGCTAGATAACAACGATCATCTTGCTGGACAATTGTACCACCAACATAAAGCGTCCTTTTGGTTAACACACTGCGAGCCGCGGCCGTGTTTATTGGACTTAAGAATCCATACAAATCCTTTCGGCCTTTACGGGACGCATATGTCGTGTGAGACACTATGATCGAAATAAAATGATAAACGTTGTTAAGTATAGCAAAAAAAAGATCAATGCAATAATCAAAGGGGGAAAAAACGTACATTATCGCAGCTTCAAGAACGACTAAATCTAAATCCTCCATATGCAAAAATTCGACAAGATCTTTTTGGTCAACTGTAAACTCATAGGTCTTGTCTACGCCGACAATGCCAGGTTCCATCTTGAAGGAGAGATAGCTAATGTCCTTGTACATGGATCGCAGCGGTGCTAAGTGTGGAAATTTGCCCTCATCCACTTCATTCTATGAAAACATAAACAAACATATTATGAGTGAGTTACCAATGAAAAGCAAGTTCTAGTAATGTATTTCCTACCATTGGAGGTGTCGCGCCGCCATGTCGAATAAGATGATTCGGCCAAAGGATGAACGATCCTATGGCCGGCCTAAATCGGGAACCTCGTCATCTTGAATCGGGATGTCTGTTTTGTCTTCCCCTCTCGAACACATGTCACGGTCACCCTACGTAGGTCTTTTGGAATTTCAATATTATGGTGGATGGTGTGATCCGTGTAAATAAGAGCATCGGCAACAATACGCTGTGTGGGACATCCAAATAGAGAGTGCAAGGTTGTCCTCTCTCGTGGCGTGTGAGAAGGTTCGCCGAGATCAACATCCGGAGGGTGAAAACTCTCTTACCGCCGGGGAAGGCCGAGGATTCACGAGTTGTATGTTCCATATTGTCCCTCGAATCCATCATGGTTTTCACTTCGGATCGTACTTGTTGCATGATTTCATCAAATAGTCCCGCCCGTATTTTGGCTACAAGGCGAGGACTAGGGTTGTTATCGTCATAGAACCGTGAACGCCGTCCAAAATATTTTGCGGCCGTAACTCCCCTAGGCTCCCCTCGAATGTTGTCGGGTAATCCGCTTCCCAATCGCCGTTGACAAAATGTCCATCCGTGAACCCGGCGTAAATGAACCTTGGGAACTCGCTCCTCAAGTGCATCATGTATCATAAGATGTTTCATAAATAACAACTAAACCCTATAATATGAAAAAACTGAAGCTATTTAAAACGTCTAATTTAACTACTTACAATCTTGGAGGCAACCTCAGCAACATCTGCATTTATGTATGTGTCGCCCCTCATCCTCGCAGCTTTCCATTTCTTATGACGAGGAGGAGGTTCAGGGGCTGGACAACAGTGGAAGGATCAGATTCGGAAGCTTCCTTCATTCTCTCTAACTGCTCTTCCATCATTCTCCGTTCCAGCTTTCTGTACCCACCACGAGACATACAATGCGGATACTTATTTGCCGCTTGTCTCTCTTTATTGGCTTGACTCATTTCCTATGACACAAAAACAATTAAAACTAAGTTGTGAAATAAAAGAAATGATATGAAATGAAAGAAATTTTAATTTTACAATAAACTCGGATTTTGCCGTGACGCCACAAACTCCCTCCAGTCCTCCGGAGAAATATAAGGATATTTCTGACATGGATCCTCGTTCCTCCTTTGCCCTCGAACAAACTTTTTAGTCAGCTTATTCTTGAAGTCTTTCCAACATATACGGACTTCCCCCATCCAATGCTTTTCCATTTCCTTAGTGTTAGGGACGTCGTACGTTTGCTGCAAGGTAAAAGGAAAGATAATTAAATTTCAAGTAACAAGCCAAATGATACAAATGCAAATATATTGAAAGTGACGAACCAAAAGTTGTGCCCAAATCAACGCTTCGTTTTCTCCGAACGAACTTCCAAGCGAGAGATCACAATGCGAACTTTGCTTCGAGCCAAATAGCCTACATAGCTAATGAAATTGTCTTCCTCCGGGCCAATTGGATTCAACTTGTCATCAAAGTCCACATGCAGCCTCTTTTTTTGACTGTCATGACGGGCCACTACCGCACTCATCTGTGTGCAACCTCTACCCCTTCTCACAACGGGCTCGCCACCTCTCTCACCTCCCCGACTCATCGAGCTAGAGCTAGACATGTTCTGTTCATCAAGGACAAATCAATGTTAGATAGGTTATTAAATAGTAAACAGATTAATAAAATAAACTAAAATGTTAAACCATCTTAAGTTATGACATATTACTATTTCATAACTTAAGATCTTACTTTATATGGTTTCCCATATTCCTTCACAATGATCTTTTCTTGCAGCATCTTCTTCATCATCTACCAATTCCACATCACGCGTTGTAGGGGATTTGTTGTGAAAGGGGGTGTATCTTCAAGGTCGAAGGATTCTTCACCATACTTTGTTTTTTACTTTGAAGTACAATGGACATTTTTTTTATTTGCGGTGGTCTCGTAACATAAAACACTTGTTTCGCCCGGCTTGCTAGAATGAATGGCTCATCTCTATGACCAACTCGTGAAGATCAACAGCGAGACAACTCCAAATTGTGGATCTATTACAACAAAGCATTATTGCTAACCCACTCACATTTCAATAGAGCAACTTTGAACTTGTTGTAACTCATCTCCCATATTTCTTCAATAACTCCATAATAAGCCATTGATGCTAATACCGGGTTTTTGTCTTTCGTACTCGCAAAGTGCATGGATTCAGCTTCAACCATCACCCCACTATTTTGCACAGAACTTCTGTCGTCATGGCCTTTTGTGTAGAAGGTATACCCGTTTATTTCATAACCTTGCCAAGTGATGACACGAAAAGAAGGCCCCCAGTGCCAACCACTCGATTGTATCCGACACTCCGGTCTCGTGCGATACCTTCTCCTCAAACCACTTTATGAACGTCCTCTTTTGCTCATGAGCTATTTGCATGTCATTCTTCCTTGGATTCTTATTCTTCAAACTCTTTCTGTGATCATCAATGTATGGTTGAACTTCTTCCATATTATTCAAGATGTATAGGTGTGCTTGCAACACCTCTTCACGACCCTTATTCTTCAGTTTGATTCCTCGAGTTCCCTCGGTTATGCCCTTGTCATGCTGAGATCGTATCATCATCCCTGATAGATAATCTTTACAAAAGTCCATAGCCTCTTCAACTACATATCTCTCAACTATTGAGGCTTCCGGCGATAAGGATTTTTAGAATACCCTTTTAAGATCTTCATGTATCGCTCGAAAGGGTACATCCACCTTAGGTAAACCGGACCGCAGAGCCACGACCTCCCTTACCAAGTGCACTATCAGGTGCACCATTATATCGAAAAATGCAGGAGGAAAATGCATCTCTAGTTGAGACAAAATAATATAACCCTCATTTTCCAATTCATCCAACTTTTCAATGTCAATGACTTTGTTACAGATAGCATTAAAGAAAATACACAATTTTGTTATAGTGTTTCGCACTTCATCTTTCATAATGCCCCTAATAGATACGGGCAATAGTTGTTGCATCAAGCACATGATAATCATGGGACTTCATCCCCACTAACTTCAGATCGTCCATTGAAACACACCTTCTCAAATTTGAAGAATATCCTTGTGGAACCTTAATGTCATATAAACACCCACACAAACTTTTTTCTCGCTTTTGATAGTGTATGGGCTCTTTGGCTCCATATATGCCTTCTTACCATCTTCTTTTAATTGTGGATGTAACCGTTCTCTTATTCCCATATCAACCATGTCTAGTCTCGCACTAATTCCATCCTTAGTCTTTCCTGGTATGTGCAAAAGAGTACTGACAAGACTATCACAAATGTTTTTCTCCACATGCATCACATCAAGACTGTGTCTCACATCAAGACTACGCCAATATGGAAGATCAAAGAAAATTGATCTCTTCTTCCATATATTCTTCTCACCCACAATCTTTATTTGCTTACCCAATATGACATTGATATGTTTCACCCGACTATAAACATCCTCTCCGGTTAATGCCTTTGGAGCCGTTCTATGCTCCGGTAAGCCGTTGAAACGCTTTCTTAACTTACGATATGGGTGGAACCGATCAAGAAACCTCCTGTGACCGAGATAGACCCTTTTTTTTTCGTGCTTTAGTTGATGGAAGTTTGTGTCTGCTTCACATATTGGACATACTTTATGACCCTTGACACCGTACCTCGACAAATTTCCATATGCGGGAAAGTCATTTATCGTGGTAAAAATCATTGCACGCATCTTGAAGGACTCCTTCTTATATGCATCAAACACATCTACGCCTTCCTCCCACAATTTCTTCAAATCCTCAACCAAGGGCGCCAAGTACACATCGATATTGTTCCCAGGCTGTTTTGGTCCGAAATCATCATAGAGAGCATCACATACTTGCGTTTCATACATAGCCGGGAGGTAAGTTGTATATTACAAGGAGAACCGGCCATGCACTATGGGTGCTGCTAAGAGTCCGATACGGATTGAAGCCATCTGTACAAAGCCCAGCACGAAGATTTCTTGGCTCACCGCCAAATTGAGGGAACATTTCATCTATTTTCTTCCATTGCGAGAGAGTCAGGGCGCCGGAGATATTTTCCATCGGATATTCTCTCATCGAATGCCATCTCAACGCCGCCGTGGCTTCACTAGTAAAGAGACGCTTAAACCGCGGTATTATTGGAAGATACCACAATGCCTTCACGGGTTGCCTTTTTGTTGTCTCATCATCTCCGTAACCACCACCTTTCTTCACTTTGTATCGTGAAGTTTTACACTTCGGACAATTACTCAAGCCTTCATACTCATTTCTGTACAATATGCGTCATTAGGGCAACATTTGTGTATCTTTTTATACTCCATACCCATCGAAGAGAAGATTTTCTTGGCCTCATACATACGATTTGGAAGTACATTATCGTCGGCAACATATCACACAATAATTGAAGCGGGGACGTGAAACTACTATCGGTCCACCCACAAGTTGCCTTTAAGTTGATCAAATGTAAGGTCCCAGTCAACCGTGTATACTTAGTACACCCAGGGAACAACGGTGTCTCTGCATCACTCCGCACGCTATCATATTCATTTGTTGTGCAAAAGATTCAACCTCAACATCATGAATCATTCTCTCCATTCCATCGTCATCTTCCTCAACTTCATTTTCGTCCGACACACCGGTACTTATTACCTCCTCACCATGCCATATCCACGTTGTGTATCGAAGGTTTATTCCATCACAAATTAGGTGATCCCTTATAGTAGGAATATCCCATCGAACCCCATTTAAGCAATTAACACATGGACAATAATGCATCCCTTTTTTTGTAGCCACATGCCTTCTAGCAAATTCAATAAACTCTTCCACCCCATTCTCATATTCTTCACTAGTTCTCAAAGCATTCATCCAACTATGCCCCATTTTAATACCACCTACGATATTTCCACCAACACTCAAGTTTATATAACGAGAAAACATCAACGACATGCTTTTTTCTCTATCTTTTAAAAAAATTTCGGCTAAAAGATTTCCCCTTAAAAGTAATGCATCCCAAATTTTCAACAACAAATAATTTCAGCTTAATTCAAGGTGATTCAGAACAATATCATCCATTAAATGCATCAATTTCATCATTACAAAATAAAATTGATAGAGGGTTGAGTAACTACACTATAAAATGCAAAAAAGGGCTGATATTGATAGACTATGCTCTTCGGCATTATGCTAATCAAAATAACATACAAAGAACCCTACCAATATGGGAAATTGTAAAAATTAAAATTACGAGTACAGATCGAAACCAACAAAACATAAAGAAAGCAAAGCCGAGCACAACAATATTGAAAGAAAGAACATAAACATATAAATGTGGATTAATGATTCAAGTCTTGTGGATACATACCGATGATGCTGGAAGAATATGAAGTCTCTCTAGTTGTGGAAAGTAACTACTTGTCTACCTTTAAATTCTGGATCTTGGGCAAAAACTGATTGTATTAACCTATCAAAGAAAATAATTGAAGAATTAAGAGTAGAAGGAAAGGTTCTAGTAAAAAAATAAGTACATACAAACTCACATTCACTTGCAGAAAAACAAAGGAAACCAAAGTTAAACATATAAACAAAAAATCGCGTTTTGGTTAAATTAGTCAACTATGTGTGTGTGTGTATGTGTGTGTGTGTGTGTGTGTGTGTGTGTAATTCCAATGTTAAAGAAATGACGTGTGTGTGCGTGTGTAATTCCAATGTTAAAGAAATGACGCGTGTGTGTGTGTGTAATTCCAATGCTAAAGAAATGGCATGTGTGTGTGTGTGTAATTACAATGTTAAAGAAATGGCGTGTGTGTGTGTGTGTAATTCCAATGTTAAAGAAATGTGTGTGTGTGTGTGTGTGTGTGTGCGCATGTGTAATTCCAACGTTAAAGAAATGGCGTGTGTGTGTGTGTGTAATTCCAATGTTAAAGAAATGGCGTGTGTGCGTGTGTGTGTGTGTAATTCCAATGTTAAAGAAATGTGTGTGTGTGTGTAATAAGTACATACAAACTCACATTCACTTGAGTGGATGAATTCCAATGTTAAAGATAACCACTATGTGTGTGTGTGTGTAATTCCAATGTTAAAGAAATGACGTTTTGGTTAAATTAGTCAACTAATAGTTTGATGATTCGAGAAATTTTTTGATGATTAATGAGATTTTTAAAGTCATACGGTCAATATGTTATGTAAAAAAACTTATTAAACTCTGCAATTTTTAATTAGAATCAAAATCTTCTTTCTTTCTGGAAGAATTAATGGGAATAATCAAAGGGAGGATAAAGGCTACAAATTGTGCAAAATCAAGGACGATCTTTTCAGACACACGGTGCATGCTATATTTCACACCGAAAATGTAATTGTCACACTTAGCAAAAATCATACAGGTCTTTAAGAAACCAAAACATCATTCATTCATTTTTGTAATTATGCCCCAAACATGTCAACTTTCTCAATAGAAAGGCATAGGTTAGATTAAGGTTCCACTCTCATCTCAATGATGGACCACACAATGAGAAAGCATTACTTAAGAATTGAGATTAAAAAAAACAAAGACATAACATGGACTCCTTGGTCGGATATCCTAGATGCAAATTTCAAACTAACACTTTCCATTTTCTTGGTTATAAACATAAATCCTGAAAAGAGAGTCAATTTAGTAAATGATCAATTGTTCTCACGAGTGTTACCAATTAACCCTTTTCCAAAACAACTAATATATCATATTTTATATTGTTGAATCCTTTCTTCCAACTGTCTGCAAATTATTTGTATCTTCCAAGGCCTTCAATATATAACATAGTTATTAATTTCAACAATATCCACTGGTTCAAGTAACAATCTTGCAAAGCACAGACTCAATACCAATCAATCAAATATAAGCAGATAAGCAGATCAAATGTAAGCAGACTCAATACCAATCAATCCCATATTCATTAAGAAGAACTGAAGAGTGCACTCAAATGTAAGGTTTTATAGGAATTCCTTTTCAGATAAGCAGATAAGCATATCATGACCATGGCATAACAACTTAATAGCTATAAATAATATCAATAACAAAGCATGATAACTATAAACTAACCTTTTCTCGGATCCCATGACGAGCTTCAAGTCCATTAATTTTAATTACAAAAGAACCCTACAAGAAAAAAAAGTATGATAAGAAGAAGAAGAAGAGAGCACAAATGCAAATCCCATTATACTGTACATTACACACGACGAAAAGGTTTTCCTATTTTTTCTCTAATCATCGTTTATTTTCGCCTTTTGTCTCTTTTCGTTCCATAAGAAAACTTTTCCCCGCATTTCCACTATTACCATGTTTTTTCTCTTTTGTTCTCTTAACATTTCTTTGATATTTTCTCAACAAACAAATTCAGAAAGATTCAGAGCACATGGGTCTTTGTTGTTTTCGAAGATAACACAATATGCAAAGATCACAGGGTCATGAACCATACATATACATACGCTAGACCTGGACCATACATAAGGAACAGAGTCACAACTAAAAAAAAAATCAATGAACACGTTTCTCAACAGCAAATTATTATTCAGGTTTAATAAAATCAAATTATAAGTATATTTAATAAAATCAAAAAGCGAGACTAGTCTTACTTGTTGATGTAGTAATCTGCTTCAGCTTTCTCTTCGTCAAAAACTTAGACATGCATTTCTTCAATCCTCAGTCCTCCGCCCGTCTTCAAATCATGAATAGGAATTCCGGGTCCGAGCTTGTGGGTCGTGGCGCCGATGGAGTATGGACGACGGAGTCACGGAGGTGAGTGGCGATGGACTTTCGACCTTCCGGATCTCGCACTCTCGCTAGGTCATGAAAGATTGAAGGAATTGAAGAGAGGAATTGAAGGATGTGAGTAGTAGACGGCGGTTTGGGTGAGCGCAAGAGAGGAATTGAAGAGTCGCTGGGCTTTGATTTCCGTTCAGTCCGATGAGAATGGAGAAGACGGTGAGTGGTGGAGAAGAGTGATGGAGGTGACGGTGGCTTGGGTTTGTGGGAGACGGTGGTGTGAGGGTGGTGGAGAAAGGATCGAGGGTCTGAGATGATGAAAGGCGCTCGGAAATGATGAAGGTTGAATATGTGGCCGCCGGATTGTGTGGAAGCCGCGCCAAAGCACGATACTCGAATAGGGTTTTTTTCGCCCGTCAAAACGCTCGTGTTTTGGGAAATAAAGGCGTCCCGAATTACCTTTCGTGGCGCCTATTTTGAATCTTTTGACGCCCGATTAGTAATCGGGACGCCTTTATTTGGATCTTTGACGCCCGATTAGTAATCGACGCCTTTATTTGCATCATTAAAATATTGGCGCCCCGATTAACATCTCAGGGCGCCAATATTAAAACATTGGCGTCCTGATTAAAGGTTAGGGCGCCTAAACTAAAACAATTGGCGTCCTGATTCCTAATCAGGACACCAATATTAAAAAGTTATTTTAATCCAATCAATAATAACACCACGGCGCCAAACAAAAATTTCTCATATACCTTTCCCGCTCTTTAGGGTTGATTTTGAGGCGTCTTGATTTAAAATCGGGACGCCAATATTACCCAAAAACCAAATAAAAAATTCCCACATATCTTTCCAGCGTTTTTATGAATGATTTTTAGGCGTTCAAACAAATATAGGATGCCAAAAATTAATTATATTCCAAAAAAATTAAATCCCATGGCGCCAAACAAAAAATTCTCATATTTGCTATGGCGCGAGATGATAATTCTCACATATTAGGCGTCCTGGAAAAACATTAGGACACCAAAAATCAATTTAAGAAGTCCTGATCTCTAATTCAGGAAGTTGAAGGCTCGCCTTCCTTGCAAAAAATTACAAGAATGCCACCACCTTCATTTTTTACTTCTGTTTCTTAATTTGGAAGTCTTTTAGGGTAGTTATATCCAATTTTTGTAGTAGTGCTTGCAAATACAGTTGATAAATTCAATCTAACTTCGTAGTTGTGTCTTATTGCTATAGAACTAAAACAGAAACCATTTGCTTAGACATATTGTTAACAAATTCTTATAAAATAAGCATGCATGAAGGCAAGCAATCTTGATATTCTTCTCTAAAGATCAACTCCCGTCACACAAGTAGCTCCCATCGAGCCAATGGCATAATAGTCATTGCTTCACACCAAGGTAACATTCATGAAACAAAAATAAATATGGAAGAAGAAATTACTTAATGCAGCAAAAGTGACAAAATTTTCACAAAATCACTGAAGAGTTATCATTAGATTAAGAACTTGCAGTGTTGTGTGCTTGTTTTCAATCTTGAATTGCAATTAATGTCAATGACAACATGAAATACCACAGGATACAGCAAAGCAACAAGTAACATGGGATTCATGCATTCATATTTATCACAAAAGCAACAAAGCAATTTCAGGCAATTCAAGAGGCAACAAATTCAAATTGAATTGAGTCAGATTCATATTACAAAATCTAATCCAAAACGGCAAATGAGACCTCACTATGACAAACAATTACTTTAGATATCAATACCGAAAGAAGAAGAAATGATATCAAGAGGATAGATTATCATAATCACCTTACTAAGTTCAGTTTCCCTCCTTATAGAAGATGTACGCCATCCAACAATATCTAAGACAGTTAAAGAAAAATAATGAAATTGAAAAGGAGAGAGCTAAAAAATTTATGAAGCTACAATTAAGTAAATATACCAAGAGGATACAATCATAAGATACATTAGCATAAACAATATGACATCTAAATGATCCAATTGCAGATCCACAAAACAGAAAACTTTATTAATATTAATTCAATATCACTCAGAAAAATCAGAAGAATACATAGCCACATAAGAACATGAGTTTTTTCTTACTTACATGAACTTTCCATCTTCACAATCGAAGCCATTCTCAAAAGAAGAGGTGGCCTATTTGGTTTACCATCGGTAATGAAGTGATGCCGGTCGTCCAAAGAAAAATTGGAGCAATTGGATCAGCAAGTTTTTTGAGGATTGGAACACCCGAGAAGAAATGGAAGCTGAAAAATAAACTTGGTAAATAATCAAATCTCATTTAACATAAATTTTTCATAAAATTTAATTAAGAGCATGAGAAAGGAAGTGGAAGACTACAATATGAATGCAATCGATGTGAATGGCTGGAGTTAGGATAGTGTAGATATTAATTTCATTAGGTTTTTCTTTGTGCAGTTCATCGCAATTTGTTAAAATTATTTTGGGGCCAACATCATTACCGCAAAATAATATAGCTAACGGTCCATCTTGTAAATTTGAGTCATATTGAAAGTTTTGTCATCTTTTCTTTAATATTGAAATAAAAGACCCCAAGTAAATCCTAAAATGTAAAATTAAAAAAAAAAAAAAAAAAAAAAAAAGCAAATGTTTGACATTTTGCATAATTTTTACACTACCGTAAAATTTGTAACAAAATAATGAAAAGAATATGCTTCAAAGATAAAAAAGGGGTGACTTGACTTCATTTTACTTTTGCAATTTTAATGGTATAGTGTAGCTTTACCCTTCCGGCTTCACCGTGATCGTGGGCTTTAACTCATCGCTTTTACGTAAATTCCATATAATTTCTTAAGGGACTAAAAAGATCTTGATCTAATATGTTTCCATTAACTTTTTATCTTATTGTATCAAATAGCCCCATGAGAATTATGAAGAAAGGAACAGCCTCAAAACACTAATTCTGAGACCACCCAAGGCGCTAGGAAGCATGGAAGGTTCTCTACCGATTGAATATGGAGCCAAACTAGAAATAATATAAGCAATGGCCAACCATAAAAGCAAATGAGTGCAACAAAATGACAAAGCAAAAGTAAGATGGCAATAAGTTTTTTTAAATTTAAAAGAAAACAACAGTTCAATGCAAAGCTCGGATAGAAGTCCACCATTTGTCAACAACAAGTAGACCAATAATTATAATCATCCAAGACACACTGCTTTCTTCCCCCGACACCAAGATGGGGAGTTGCTAAGGTTATGAAATTGATTGGCTCTAATCCAAAGCAATCAACCCTCCCCTTGAAAAGCTTTTTCTCTCCGAACTCTCCATCTTGCGCTTTTTTAGATCATTAGGTTGGTCACAATTATTGGCATCGGGTGCATATAGGATGACAATGGCATATCTAGCAAAACAAAGCCACCTAGAGAATGGGCCAGAAAGGAAATTCTTTTCAGGCTCTTGGTCTTTTCTACAACCCGCATGACCTGTATATAACTTGAATTAGTTCAAATCATTCTTGAATACAACATAATCAATTAGGTCAACAATTTCAAATACAAACAAGCAGATTTCAGGACTCACTTCATCAGCTAATCTCTTGCCAGCTCTATCTATCCCAGTTAATGTCCTGGTGTAAGTGTTTGATGAACTCACTGCATAGACAAAATACCATTAAGGACTTTAGCTCAATCATCAAGTTTCTTTTGCTTTTGGCATTCATAAGTGAGGCTTTCAAGCAAAATTTAAGAAAATAAGTTTATACAACAGCAGTATAATTACTGTCATCACTTATAGTTTAGGCTTACTTCTATCTAACTGCTATAAATAGACTATCTGCTGCACTACAAGCTGAACAAGTTCAGCATAAGAGTAAGTATGGTTTTACTCGCCAAATGAAGCTTAGAGATAGATATACTCCAAGTTGGGATAAGTTAAGCATTACATACCATCAACTGTTTGTTCTCTTCAATTCTTTGACCATTTTATGAGCATCATATGTGATTTGTTGATTCTCCAAAAACTTTTGAAATTTATTTTCCTGAAACGATGAGGGAACTATTTTAATTCTATGCAAAGTCAATAAACTAAAGAGAAAGCAAGCAAAACATTAGAAGAATTTTAAGATCTCAAAATAAGAAGCTACCCAAATTAATTAGGTGTTGACAAATTTGAAAGTGGAGCTAAATCACCAAGAGGGGGGGTGAATTGGGGATTTTAAAACTTTTTCGATTTGCTCTGTTTTTTCGTACAAAGCAAAACGGAGGTGAACGAAGATGTAGAGAAGAACAGCCGGACACAAGGATTTATCTTTGGTTCGGTCCAATCTCCCGACCTACGTCCGGTCCCCGACGCTCTGGGATTTCCACTATCACAATTGATTACACACTCTGCACTCAAGAGTAATTCTCTCACCAGAACTTACTCCCCCTTACAAGTTGTAATTAATGAACCCAATCACCAAGTCCCTAGACTTGTGATACTTTACAATAAATGATTTACAAGTAGAAACTCTCTCTAAGAGTAGATAATGATAAACATCGAAGCTTGTGTATCAAAAGATACAATATAGATGAAAAGCGAAAGAATAAGTGTAAGACTTGAATGCAATTCGTTTTCGTAGTTGTGGTAGTTGAGAAGAATTGAATGCAACTCTATTTATACTAAGAGTACATTAAATGACCGTTGTAATCTTGATTATAACCGTTGCCTTCATTAGACAAGGTTCTGGTTCAGTTTAGGTCTTCTTCTCTCTCTAAACTTCATTTAATACTGTTGGGTGAGATGTTGAGTTGACTCTCGCGAATTTGTCCGTTGGAATAGAATGCTAGATGTAGAAATCATTCTTTAATTCTTTGTAGGCGTGTGCAGATGGATTACCCAAAAGTATGCAACTTTCTCGGGTTTGCATTTAATGTCTTGACATCACTTTTGCTTTTGCTTTGAACCTTCAATGTACATTCTCTAATCTTTCGAAACTCACCAATAAAGTGGTTAAACATATCTAGAAACATTAGAGATTAATCATAGGAAGTATTAAGATCAAACAAGAAGGTTTCACAAATTCGTCGATTTGATTTTCAAACTTAGCGTTCAATACTCGAGTATGTTCATCAATACTCGAGTTTGTCATCATGAACTTATATCAATACTTGAGTATCAATCTTGATACTCGAGTATTCTTCTTGCGAGAGGAATCAACGTGTCTTGAACCTTGAACAATGTCTTTGAAATAGGAACAATACTTGAGTATGCAATCTCATACTCGAGTTTTGAACTTTTGATATGAAGATAAGTTTAAGTTCAAAACCTCAATACTTGAGTGTAGTATTCAATACTTGAGTGTTCAAAAACATTGACAAAGAGAAAAGCTCTCTGTATGCCCAATAATTGAGTTTCCAACTCAATACTCGAGTATGCATTCATTTTGAGAAACTTTGTGAAGTCTTTCCCAAGTCAATACTTGAGTATTGAAATGAATACTTGAGTATTCAATATACGGAATTGAGGATAAGGTGAATTTGACACCTCTGACACTTGTAGTCACTCTTTCCTCAACTAACTCTCCATCAGAATTGAGGATATTATCAGATTGCATATTGAAGTAAAATAATTTCACTAGGTTGGGATTATACGGAGATGAAATTGATGTGAAAGAATCATAAGGTGCAAGCCAAGGAGATAGATTGACATTACATTCTTGTTGAAGAGTGACCAAGTTCACTGCTAAGACAACACAGAGTTCTTTGTTCGTATATGAGTCTTTGAACTTGGTACTTTGTGCCGTAGAGAGAGGTACAGAATCTATGGTAAAATCGCTTGGAGCTGAAAGATGACTATAGATATCTGAGATTGCGTTTTTCATAACAGGAGGGACCTCCTCTTCTTGTTCTTGTCCTGATGAGGATTCGCCAACTTGGGGTACAGATGCCCTCTTTGTTCTTGCTTTTGTTGGTTTGGAAATTTCAGGATCCTTTGCCTTCCCCTTTTTCTTGGGTTCAGGTTCCTTTCTCTTCTTAGAAGGCGACTTGGCAGGTTCTTCAGACACCTTCTTCTTCTGAGCAGCAGGTTCCTTGACAGGTTCCTTGAAAGAAACTCCTTTGCTTTAGGTTTTGGATTCCTTTTTCTTCTTTGAGGGAGACTGCGTATCAGAAATTTCGCCTATTACTCCCTTAATCGATTTGTCTATGCCATGGCGAAGGCGAGTTGAGTGTGTTAGTTATGATTAGTTTTGATGATGTCTTATATAGATGCCATTATCAAAAGCAAAAAGATTGAGTAATATAGTTATCTCTTACATTGACTAACTACTATGTTTAATGTAGTTTAGTCCAAGTTGAATGACAAAGAATGATCAAGAGAAGAGAAGAAAGAAAGAGTTGGATTATGAAGAATAATCAAGATGGAAGATTAAAGAAGGAAGAACTTGTTGAATAGAATGAGAATATAATTATTCAAGTTCTTATATTGATGCTAGAAGGCTCCAAGATCGTATGGAAGTTGGAATGAGTCAGTTCAGAGTTAAATCAAGCAAATATGAGGTTTCAGCTAACATCAACTTTTCAGCTTCACACTGTTTCACGTTCAGCACAAGCGACGTCTGGTAATTCGATGATATCTCCCAAACCAGAAATCGGATTGAGGTAAAACCAGTGGAATATGAAACTAGACTCCCAATGTGTCATATTGATATAAAATTAAAGCCCAAAGGAGTTCATATCAAGGAGCTATGAGTTTTACAAGTTGCCATAAGAATCAACGTCACAGTCCAGACCCACCTTCAGTATTTTGAGTGTAACTCATAAAATACAAATCGTATTGAGCTAAAATCAGTGGCATATGAAAGTAGACTCACAGAGCTTTCCATCAAGACTTGAATGGACCAAAACAGAGTTCAGACCAAGCAGATATGTCCCTCAAAAGTTGACAGTCAGCTCAGGACGTTGCAAAAACGCTGATCAAGAACATCCTTCATTCATCAGATCATAACGGACATAATGCAATGAGTTTAGAGCTGATTCTTCTTGCATTGGATTCTTACGTCGAGCTTGGACATGTAAACTTGAGTTTGAAATTGGCCAAGAATCTTCCAAGTTTTCTGAACAAAGCAAAACCTCCAGGTTTATGAGAAACCTCCGGTTTGAGCTCAAATGGTGCTTTCTCAAAATTTTCAGATTTAAGTGAAAACCTCCAGGTTTTGGAGAAACCTCCGGGTTTCGGCATCCAGAGAGCAAACATTTTTCACTGATTTTCAAAACCTCTAGGTTTCTGTTTTGGCTCAAAACTCAGAATTTCAAAGTTAAAGTAAAACCTCCAGTTTTGGTAGAAACCTACGGGTTTTCGTTTTGGCTCAAAACTCAGAATTTCAAAGTTAAAGTAAAACCTCCAGGTTTTGGTGAAAACCTCCAGCTTTTTTTGGCGCAAAAACTCAGAATTTCCACTTTTGACGAAACCTCCAGGTTTTGACAAACCTCCAGGTTTGGGCAAACAGAGCAAACGACTCTTCTCTCGGTTTTGAAAACCTCCGGGTTTTCGAGAAGACCTCCAGGTTTGATGTTTTGGACTTGAATCTCCTTCACATGCTCCAGTCAAAACCTCCAGGTTTGAAAACAAACCTCGTGTTTCTTCGCGACTTCGAATTTCAAATCGACGAATTTGCAATACCTTCTTGTTTGATCTTAATACTTCCTATGATTAATCTCTAATGTTCCTAGGTATGTTTAACCACTTTATTGGTGAGTTTCGTAAAGATTAGAGATTGTACAATGAAGGTTTAAAGCAAAAGCAAAAGTGATGTCAGCACATTAAATGCAAACCCAGAAAGTTGCATTCTTTTGGTTAATCCTTCTGCACACATTTAACAAAGGATTAAAGATTGCTTTCTGCATCTAGTAGCTGCTATTCCAACGGATTTATTTTCAAGAAGTCAACTATGAACTTCTGTACAGCTAGATTAAGTGAAGATTAGAGAGAGAAGAAGACCAAAACTGAACCAGAACCTTATCTGCTATGGGCAACGGTTATAAACGGTCATATATTGTTCTTTACCTATAAAAGAGGACAGATTCAAGCAGAAGAACATAGAGATACAAGCCTACACTTCCAACATGCTGATACTCTGCTTTTACATTATTTACTCTCTGTTTTTCATGTTTAGATAACTTAGAGAGTGAAGTGATTTGTATTTGATCTTCAGTGTTTATCTATTCACTTCTAAGAGAGGAGATTTATTATAAACACATTATCTTTCTATCTGAGAGTTACTCAAGATTGGGTAATCTTGAGTGGGATATACATTGTGTTGATTGCAGCTTGTAAGGGGGAGTGAATCCTAGTGAGAGGATTACTTCGAGTACGAGTGTGTAATCAAGCAATGTGTTGATTACGATTTGTAAGGGGGGTGAATCCTAGTGAGAGGGTTACTTCAGTTACAGAACATGTAATCAAGTTGAAAGAAGATAGTGGATTGAAAATCCCAAGTGAGGCTTGGGGATTGGACGTAGGTCAAGGATTGAGCCGAACCAGTATAAATCAGTTTGCACATTCTCTTTCCTTATCTCTTACATTTCCAGCATTTATATTTGAATGACTGTCAATTAATTTATAACTCATTTCTGTCATACAAACTGAATTTACTGATTTGCGAAAAGATTTTCAAAGAATGTAAGTTTTTATACTTCACCCAATTCACCCCCCCTCTTGGGTTCAGCCAGTACTTACAGAGTGCGTTTTAACCCTTAGTGGTCGATCAGAAGAAGATGGAGGTGGAGCCTGTGGTTGACGAGGAGGAGGAGGAGGTGGTGGAGACCATGATTTTGTTCCTTCTTCGCTGGAATCAGAGGTAGAGACGACTTGGGATTGTGATTTCGAGGCCATTGGAGGGATTAGAGTGAGGGATTTGGACGAAAATTGAGAGAATCTGAGAGAAGAAGAGAGAGCGTCTAGGGCAAACTTGAGTTTTGGAGCGAGTATTGAAGAACATGAATAGTGACAACATATATAGGCGAACCTATACTCGAGTATTGCAAGGTATACTCGAGTATTGAACTCACATACCCGAATATTTCACTTACACACTCGAGTATTAAGGAACAAATACTAACCTGGACTTCAAAAGTGTAAGGTGAACCTTTGAATTTCTACGACCAATACTCGAGTATTAAACTTACATACTCGAGTATTCCATTTCTTCAACACTTGTTTGTCCTCTGCCTGGTGGATACTCGAGTATTGACTCTCATACTCGAGTATTGAACTTCTTTATCATCAGGTTGTTCTCTGACTGGTGGATACTCGAGTATTCAACTTATACACTCGAGTATTCATCTTCTCTAAAATTCAATAGTGCTCTCTGACTTCTCCATACTCGAGTATTGCCTTCAATACTTGAGTATTCTCCTTTCGTCAGCAATTACTAAAATTTTAAACATCCTGCAAAAGACATAACTACATACTCCGATGCCTAAATTAGTTTTTAACTTTCATCAAAACCAGAACTAACATTGAGATAGTGAGAAATACTTACAACTCATTGGGATTTACCATTCCCAATTCTCTCCTTATAAAATTAAATTGTTCTTTGGCCAATGGTTTGGTGAAGATGTCAGAAGTTGAAGATGAGTTGGGATGAACATGACTTTGACATCTCTTCCGAACATGATCCCTTATGAAATGATGCCTTACATCAATATGCTTGGTCCGAGTATGTTGAACTGGATTCTTGGCCAATCTTATTGTGCTTCTGTTGTCACACAATATTGGGATCTCCTTTAAGTTGATTCCCAAGTCTGATAGTTGCTGCTTGAGCCATAAAACTTGAGCACAACAACTTGAGGCGGCTACATATTCAGGTTCAATAGAGGACACAGCCACACTTGTCTGTTTCTTGCTAAACCATGACACAAGTGAGCCACCAAGGAATTCACATTGGCCACTTGTGCTCTTCCTATCAGCCTTGTACCCAGCATGGTCTGAATCTGAATATGCTACCAAATGTTCAGGTTAACCTTTAGGAAACCACAATCCAAGTGTCTTTGTGTCAGCAAGATATCTGAATATCCTTTTTACTTGCTCAGCATATGACTCCTTAGGAGCAGATTGAAATCTTGCACATATTCCAACACCGAATTGGATGTCCGGGCGACTTGATTGGCCGAGATAGAGTAATGATCCAATCATTCCTCTATATCTTGTGATATTGAAGTCCTTGCCTTCTTCATCAGCATCTAATGAAGCCGTTGAGCTCATTGGAGTGTCAACTCCATTGCATTGATCCATCCCAAACTTCTTCAGCAGATCATTGAGATACTTGGTCTGAGATATGAAGATTCCATCCTTCTTTTGCTTGATTTGCAAACCAAGGAAATAGTTGAGCTCTCCCATCATAGACATCTCAAACTCTCCCTGCATATTCTTAGCAAACTCTTCACACAAAGCATCATTAGAAGCACCAAATATAATATCATCAACATATATTTGAACAATTAAGATTTCACCAAGTTTATTATTCTTTATGAAGAGAGTTGTATCTGCTTTTCCTCTAATAAAACCTTGATCAAGAAGGAATTTGCTTCATCGCTCATACCAAGCTCTAGGAGCTTGTTTAAGACCATATAGAGCCTTCTTGAGACGATACACATGATCTGGATGATGAACATTTTCAAAACCAGGAGGTTGTTCTACATAAACTTCCTCTTGAATAAAAACATTCAGAAAAGCACTTTTCACATCCATTTGATAGAGTTTAAAGTTTTTCACACACGTAAAGGCAAGAAGAACTCTTATGGCTTCCAATCTTGCCACGGAGCATAAGTTTCTTCATAATCAATTCCTTCTTCTTGATTATAGCCTTTGGCAACCAATCTTGCCTTGTTACGGACAATGATTGCCGACTCATCTCATTTGTTTTTGAATACCCATTTAGTGCCAATGAGGATGGTCCTTAGGCCTAGGCACCAAGTCCCAAACTTGATTTCTATCAAATTGATGTAACTCCTCTTGCATTGCTATCACCCAATCATTGTCTGAAAGGGCTTCATCAATCTTAGAGGGTTCAATATGTGATATAAAAGCTGTAAAAGTTACTTCATTTAAAGTGCTATTTCTCGGTTCTTACTCCTTGATTAACATCACCTATAACTTGGTCTAAAGGATGATTTCTAATAAATTTTCAAGCTCTAGGTTGAGTCTCGATCAGATTTTCAATATTGTTTTGAGGATCGCCTCAAAAACATTTTCGTGGTTTTCAATAGAAGCGAGGAGTAGTTTTGAAAAGAATTGATTCGAAAACATTTTCTTCATCATCATCCATAGGTTTATCGAGACTTGGATTCACAGAAAACAACATGCATAGACTCTTCATCAATGTGAGTACGAGTATTAAAGACTCTATAAGCTTTACTCCTATTTGAATAACCCAAAAATATACCTTCATCTGCCTTAGGATCAAACTTTCCCAGGTTATCCTTACCATTGTTGTGGATGAAACACTTACATCCAAACACATGCAGATGGGCTAGATTTGGTTTCCTCCCTTTGTAAAGCTCATAGGGAGTCTTGTCCAACTTCTTTCGGAGGTATGCCCGATTAGAGATGTAGCAGGCGGTGCTTATTGCATCAGCCCAAAACACTTGAGAAGTGTTGTTCTCATTCAAAGATAGCTCTTGCCATCTCGGTGAGGACCCGATTCTTTCTTTCTACAACACCATTTTGTTGAGGAGTCCTTGGGGCTAAGAAGTTGTGATCAATCCCCATGCTGTCACAAAAATCAGCAAATGCGTTGTTTTCGAATTCTCCTCCATGATCAGTTCTGATTCCTGAAATAGAGAAACCTTTCTCGTTCTAAACCTTCTTGGCAAACACAACAAACTGATCAAATGTTTCATCCTTAAAAGATAAAAATATTGTCCATGCAAATCTAGAGTAATCATCAACTATGACCAAAGTATAGAGATTACCACCAAGGCTTTTTACTCTAGCTGGTCCAACTAGATCCATGTGAAGTAGTTGGAGAGGTCTATTAATTGAAATCTCATTTTTGGTTTTGAAGGATGATTTGGTCTGTTTCCCTTTTTGACAAGCATCACAAATCATGTCATTTTTAAAACGAAGTTTGGGAACACCAATTACCAAATCCTTTTTAAGTAGTCTGTCAAGTTGGATCATATTGACATGAGCTAATCGCTTGTGCCATAGCCAACTATCATCCAAATTACTAACAAAACATTTTTCAGAAATAGAACCATTGCTAGAGAGGTTAAGTGTATAACAATTGCCATCTCTAGGAGCTCTAAATAAAGCTTTTGATTTTATGTTTTCTAAAGGGAGAATATCCTTACTTACAATCAAGCACTCCTCGAATCGAAGATAACTAAATTACCTTTATTAGTGCTTTGACTTACACCGAGGAGATTGTGGCAAAGTCCCTCGACTAGGTAGACATCTTTGATTAGTGGTCCTTCATTGTTCCCAATTTCACCAATTCTAGTAATCTTTCCAGATTGATATCCACCAAAGGTCACCTTGCCACCATCCTTGGGCTTGATTGAAGCAAATTTAGATTGGTCTCCCGTCATGTGCCTAGAACATCCACTGTCAATGTACCATTTGTTGGATTTTGATGCTCTTGGGCAAACCCGTAAGACACAAGAAATCGGGGCTTAGGTACCCATCTTTTCTTGGGTCCTTTGGGGTTAGTTTGTGTCTTAGGAATCTTGTAAGATCCCTTTGGCACCAATTGATAATTCCCTATGGGTTTGCTCTTTCTTTCCTTCTTGTGAAAGCAGGATGAAGTAGTAAGACCCTTTCTATTGCAGTAATTATAGTGTGCAAAAGGATTTGAAGAATGAACTGATTTTGTAAAATAGTTCATATAGGATTTTTCACTAGACTTCTTTCTTCCTTTCTTTTTATCAAAATTAGGTTTGTAGCCAATTCCTGATCTGTCATTTATAAATCTTTGTTGTTTCAAAATGACATTGAGCATTTCACTTCCTCTAGTGAATTTTTCAAGTGCCTTTGTAAGATGTAAATTCTTTTTCTTCAGATCAGGACAATCTTCACAAGCAAGATATTCAGAGGAAGAAAGTTTTTCAACTTGCAATTCAAGAGTAATATTCTTGTTTCTCAACTTGAAATATTTGTCAGCAAGTTTTTCAAATTCTGATTGCACAACCATATACTCAGCAAATAACTCATCATAAGGTGGTGTGCAATCATATACCTCATCAATGTTAGTATGTTGCTCTTCTTCTTCAAAGCAACTAAGCATATGTTTGCTTTTTCTTCTTCATCCTCATCATCTTCATCGATGAGCTATCACCCCAAATACGAGAGACATATGCCTTCTTTTTGAATCTGTTGAACTTCTTCTTTTCTTTGTCTTTGTTCTTCAGATTGGGGCATTCTGATTTGATGTGACCAGGCTTCTCACACTCATAGCAACTGATTGACTTTTTCGCCTCATAGCTGGAGCTACCCTTGTGAAACTTCTTGTAGCCTTGATCCTTCTTGTAGAATTTCTTGAATCTCCGAACCATCATCCGATCTCTTCATCATCGTCTTCATCTTCATCATCATCGACTCCTTAACCTCTTTGATGACTTTGAGGGCAATTCCCTTATTCTTGCCATGGACTTCTTCAAGTCCCTTTTTGAATTTGAGCTTTGCCTCATATTCGAGAAAAGACTTCCAAAGAGAGCTGCTACGAGATGCCATAGAATCTCCACGAGCTTCTTCAATGGCAGTGACTTTGGCTTCCCATTCCTTGTTGAGAATAATGAGAATTTTTCTCACTTGGACAGGTTGCTCATATTCTTTGCCCAATGCAGCAAGCTGATTAATGAGATGAGTGAATCTCAGCTGGAAGTCGCCAATAGATTCTCCAGACTTCATACGAAGAAGATCATATTCAGTCATTAGATTGTTAACTCTATTTTGTTTCACTCAAGCAGTTCCTTCATAAGCAATCTCTAATGCATCCCACATAGCTTTAGCTGAGGTTAGGTTGCAAATACGGAAATACTCTTGTTGACTAAGAGCACTTTGCAAAAGAAGGACAGCCTTACTGTTGAGTGTGACATTTCTTCTGTCATTTTCATCAAAATCTTCTTCTTCCTTTGGAACTCGAGACCATTCTCCATGACGGATGGTTCATAGTCTCCTCTTTCAAATACTCTCCCGAGACCATACTCGTAGCCATTACAAAGACCTTGAACTTGGCTTTCCGGAATGAGTAATGTTCTCCATTGGAACTGGGGAGGTGCGTTGATTGAAGCTCCATCGAGGTAGAATACCTTCCATTGTGATCCTTCTCGAGATGTTAAGCTCTTTAG
Source organism: Acacia acuminata (assembly GCA_019022655.1). Classification (NCBI taxonomy): domain Eukaryota; kingdom Viridiplantae; phylum Streptophyta; class Magnoliopsida; order Fabales; family Fabaceae; genus Acacia; species Acacia acuminata. The sequence continues at coordinate 445,219 of JAFJYI010000384.1, forward strand.
AGAAGACTTTGCTCTGATACCAAATGAAAGTGCAGCTAAATCACCAAGAGGGGGGTGAATTGGGGATTTTAAAACTTTTTCGATTTGCTCTGTTTTTCGTACAGCAAAACAGAGGTGAACAAAAGATGTAGAGAAGAACAGCTAGAAACAAGGATTTATACTGGTTCGGTCCAATCTCCTGACCTACGTCCAGTCTCCAGACGCTCTGGGATTTCCACTATCACAATTGATTACACACTCTGCACTCAAGAGTAATTCTCTCACTAGAACTTACTCCCCCTTACAAGTTGTAATCAATGAACCCAATCACTAAGTCCCCAGACTTGTGATACTTTACAATAAATGATTTACAAGTAGAAACTCTCTCTAAGAGAAGATAATGATAAACACTTCGAAGCTTGTGTATCAAAAGATACAATATAGATGAAAACCGAAAGAATAAGTGTAAGACTTGAATGCAATTCATTTTCGTAGTTGTGGTAGTTGAGAAGAATTGAATGCAACTCTATTTATACTAAGAGTACATTAAATGACCGTTGTAATCTTGATTATAACCGTTGCCTTCATTAGACAAGGTTCTAGTTCAGCTTAGGTCTTCTCCTCTCTCTAAACTTCACTTAATACAGCTGGGCAGATGTTCAGAGTTGACTCTCTGCGAATTTGTCCGTTGGAATAGTAGTTGCTAGATGTAGAAATCATTCTTTAATTCTTTGTAGGCGTGTGCAGATGGATTACCCAAAAGTATGCAACTTTCGGGTTTGCATTTAATGTCCGACATCACTTTTGCTTTTGCTTTGAACCTTCAATGTACATTCTCTAATCTTCCGAAACTTACCAATAAAGTGGTTAAACATATCTAGAAACATTAGAGATTAATCATAGGAAGTATTAAGATCAAACAAGAAGGTTTCACAAATTCGTCAGATTTGATTTTCAAACTTAGCGTTCAATACTCGAGTATGTTCATCAATACTCGAGTTTGTCACTGTGAACTTATATCAATACTTGAGTATCAATCTTGATACTCGAGTATTCTTCTTGCATAGAGGAATCAACGTGACTTGAACCTTGAACAATGTCTTTGAAATAGGAACAATACTCGAGTATGCAATCCCATACTCGAGTTTTGAACTTTTGATATGAAGATAAGTTTAAGTTCAAAACCTCAATACTTGAGTGTAGTATTCAATACTTGAGTGTTCAAAAACATTGACAAAGAGCAAAGCTCTATGTATGCCCAATACTCGAGTTTCCAACTCAATACTCGAGTATGCATTCATTTTGAGAAACTTTGTGAAGTCTTTCCCAAGTCAATACTTGAGTATTGAAATGAATACTTGAGTATTCAATATATGCATAAAGCTTGTAGTCTTTCTGTCAGTCCAATACTCGAGTGTCTATCCAATACTTGAGTATTCAAGGAGTTTGAAAACTTTGATTAATTGATAACAAGTCAATACTTGAGTTTTCAAATGGATACTTGAGTATTCACAAACAAGTGTTAAGTATGAAAGCTTTGTGATAATCCAATACTCGAGTATGCAAAACCAATACTCGAGTTTTCATATGATGAGAAACTTGATGACTCTCTGTATGACCAATACTTGAGTATTGAGAACTAAAGTCAATGTTGAAATTGTCTCTGTGTGTTCCATACTCGAGTATTCATATCAATACTCGAGTTTGACTCATGGTGAAAAACTTGGAGTGCTCTCTGTAAGTCCAATACTCGAGTATTGTGTCGAACACTTGAGTATTGCTTTGTGTAATGGTTTTTGAGCAATTCTCTGTCAAGTCAATACTCGAGTATTCAGACCAATACTCGAGTTTGGCTTTGACAGTAAGTTTTCCAACTTACCAAAGATAAACTTCAATGTGTGTTTACAATTGTTAATTATCATCAAAATACATAGAGAACTAACAAAATTTACAACAATTCATGGCTTCATTCATCAAACAGAGCATTAGTAAATTCCATGTAACGCACAAACAGAGCAGACAAATCACGAGCGCAAGCAACAAGATCACATATCATCAAACATAATAACCGATTCTTTGTGATCGATACACAACAAAAACAAAACTAGTACATTAGTAAGAAAAGTTTGATAATTAAAAGATTAGATGAAGAAATTGCATAATTTTCAAAACAGATTTGAAGGAACAATCACAAGCTATATGCAGAAATCGGATATAAATAAAAACTCATTCCCAAGCAAACAAGATCACAACAAACCACCACAGCAACAATCGTAGCGAGAGAAAGGCATACCTGGGTCGTTGGTGTGACTTGTTAGTTGCTTCTGGAAATTTCAACGCGACTAGGGCCGGCGATGTCGCGACGGTGGGAGGGGAAGGAGAAATTTAATCACAGCGAGCAAAAGGCATACATGGGTCATCGGCGTGACTTGTTGCTTGCTTCTGGAAATTTCAACGCGATTGGGGCCGGCGATGTCGCGACGGTGGCAGGGGGAGGGAGAAATTGTTAGGGATTTCGCGAGGAGGGAGCGCGCGGAGAAATGCTCTAGGGTGAATGAATAATGAGAAATAAATTGCGGGGTTAAATTAGGGTGCGTTTGGCGTTCTATAATATTACTTAGACTCCAAAAGTAATTTTTTTGGTCCAAAAACACCAACACCTCACCCATTCCCTGCCAACATTTTTGTTTGCCGCCACTTTCCTTCTTTTTTTGGGTCACTTTTGGCGTCCTAATATTTTTTTAGGACGTTTTAAGTACACTTTCTGTGTCCTAAAAATTATTAGGACGTCTAATATATCAAATTTTTACCAAATAATTACAAAATTGCCACCGCGTTTACATTTTACTTCCTATTTTTAAAATAGGACTTTTTTAGGAAGTAATATCTATTTTTTGTAGTAGTGTGATACAAGACATTTTACAAAATTTTATGTAGCATTTGTTGCTTTATCCCAAATATGGTCTCAATTATCAATTAAGAGAATAAAGAGTATATTTTTAAACATATGGTATTTATTAAGGGTACAAATAGAAATAAGAATAATTTTTAGGGAACTTTAATTATGCAATTAACTTTTTTAGTTAATGAATTAGTTAAAGTGACTTATATTGTAGATGAGATTGAATATATTTTTTATAGCATGATTTTTATTCTTTATTCTTTATTTTTTTGCCCCTTCCACATGCATGTACCCATCTTCTAGTGTACTATCCTCATTTTCTGATTGCTTGCTGAGATCTGTTCTTTGTTAAATGCATGTGTTTGTTTGCCACTTTCTTGATGATTAATTAGCAATTGGTTGGTATAAGTGGCCAGTTGTTTTTGCCACTTATATTTGTGACATGTTGATATGTAAGGCATATAAAATATGTTAGTGGCCTAATTAGTAAGGAAGTTAGAGTTAGTTACTTAGGTTAGTAATTGAATTAGTTAGTTTTACTGTGTTATGTTCTAAATTCCTTTGTTTCCTCTCTATGACATTTTGTTTTGTGGACTGGGGTATGTCCCCACTACATATATTTGGGATCTAAACAACATACCAACCAATGCTTGGGATGCAATCATTGATCATAATGAAACAAACTCCCTGTGTAAGGTTGGGTTGGGGAAGTATGAAAGGAAATCGTGATAAGAGTTGAATGTACAATCGTCTAACTCAGAGAAAACAACTAACTTGAGTATTCTTGGAGGGTTTGGAAGAGGTCATCCAATTTACTTCGGCACAAGCAACTAATTCAAGTAACGTGATCAGTTGTCCGTGTGTGAAATATAAGTGTTTAAAAGTTCAAAATCCGGGCACGATCAGAATCCATTTGTGTAGAAAGGGATTCATGAAGGATTATGAATGTTGGGAATGTCATGGGGAAGTCAGACAGACGCCCAGTGGTTATACGGGGACAGTAGTCATTGAGACAACCTTAATCAATATGAACAGTTGGTTATGGATGTTGTGGGACCGTTGATAGGCCAATATTTTGATCTCATTACTTATGTTGAACCATCATACATGGGAGAGGATACTGGTACACATACTCAATCATCATACATAGGAGAGGATCCTAATCCGCAAGCCGATAGGTTCTATAAAATGCTTCAAGATGTGCAACGTCCATTATGGGAAGGTTGCGAACACATTCAAAATAGTGAACATTCACCGCTATCGGCTACCCTAGAAACACTAAGCTTGAAGAGTGATCACCATATGAGTGAGAAAAATTACAACAAAATGATGCAGATCATGGATAAGGTTGTTCCGAATGACAATAATATGCCGAAAGATTTTTACCAAGCAAAGAAAAAGGTGAAAGAGCTTGGGCTTAGATGTGAAAAAACTCATTGCTGCCCCAAAGGATGTATGTTGTATTACAAGGATGATGCTGAGCAGACCAATTGTAAATTATGTGAACATGATAGGTACAAAGTTGTAAGGAATGGAAGGAAAACGACCCTTCAAACATTAAGCTAGATGTGGTACTTTCCTCTCGTGCCTAGACTTCAGAGGTTGTATTCATCAAAACAAACAGCTCCAAACATGGGATGGCATCGGGAACATCGCAGGGATGAAAAATTTGACGTATCCATCCGATGCTGAAGCTTGGCTTAAATTTGACGAGGCGAATCCTTTGTTTGTAGTGGATCCCCGTAATGTCCGTCTTGGTTTATGTTTGGATGGGTTCATTCCTTTCAACAAGACAGGCATGAATTATTCTTGTTGCCCTGTGATTGTGACTCCGTACAACCTCCCACCTTCCATGTGCATGATAAGAGAGTTTTTATTCCTTAATGCGTTAATCCCTAGGCCATCCAACCTAAAAAAGAAGATAGATATATACCTCAGGCTTTTGATAGACGAGTTGAAGATGTTATGGAATGAGGGGGATTTTATGTACAATGTATTATTGAGCTAGAATTTCACCATGCGGGTTGCCTTAATGTGGACGATAAATGATTTCCCTACATATAGGATGTGAAGTGGCTGGCAAACATCGGGGAAGCTTGCATGTCTAGTATGTTTGGAACAGAATTTGGGTTTTAGTTTGCAATATAGTCACAAGGTCTATTGGTTTGACAAGCACTGGCGATTCCTGCCCATCAATTATCAGCTTTGAAAAGATAAAAAAGACTTCAGGCGGAATGTGGTTGAACGGTCAAATAAACCTCGTCATTTAAGTGTCCAAGAAATATGGGACAGGGTGAAGCACATTCAAAGTGTTGAAAAGGGAACTGCTTCTAGTGATGGCGTTGATCATCATTGGAACAAAGGCAGCATCTTTTGGGATCTACCATATTGGAAAGATCAATTGTTGAGACACAACCTCGATGTCATACATATTGAGCAGAATGTGTTTTACAATATTCTATACATCGTGATGGACACCAAGGGCAAGATGAAGGATACAATCAATGCAAGACGGGACATAGAAGTAATTTGCAGAAGGCCTGATTTTCATTTGGTGCAGTATGCCACAAGTTGGATTTCCAAACCTAGAGTGCCATACACATTTAACAAAGAATACAATTTAGAATTGTTGCAATAGGTTAAAGATCTTAAACTCCCAGACGGTTATGCATCAAATTAAACTTGTCAAGATGTGTCAACATGAACGAGGCTAAGTTATTCGGGATGAAGAGTCATGATTGTCATGTTTTCTTTTAGAGATTGTTGTCGTGGGCCTTTAAAGCACTACCGAGGCATATATGGAGTATTCTGACAGACTTTTCCAAGTTCTTTAGAGAAATTTGTGCTTCTGAGGTTAATATTGAAAAAGTTACGGCACCTGGAGGTGAGCATGTCAATAATGTTGTGCGAGTTAGATATGGTGTTTTCTCCTAGCTTATTTGACTCAATGAAACATTTGCCTATTCACTTGGCTACAAAGCAAGGGTGGGAGGTCCGCAATAATATAGGTAGATGTATACATTTGAGAGGTAATATAGATTTTTTTTCGTGTAGTTATTAATTAACACAAATAGTGCTATAGTTATTAATTAGCTCTAGTGGATACCAAAGAGCTCTTAGGCTTTGGACTTATGCCTCAAGTTCAAGGTTCGAGCTCTTGGAGAGGCTCTCTTGAGAATTAATTCCCAATGGACAAATCCTCTAGAGGAGTGGGACAATTCACGCCTTGTGGGGGCGGACACCACTGAGTTCAAGGGGCCTTGGAAGCGGCATTCGCGGACTAGGTTCTCCATGGTGGTGGGTTGTTACATAAAATGGCCAACCACCATGGAGAACCCAATCCGCGACTGCCATTCCCAATGCCTAAACCCATGCACGCGTGGTGTTCGGCTGCCACTGGGGCAGGAATTGTTCCCTTCCTCTAAAGGATTTTTTGTAGCAAAACACATAAGTTACTGTAGCAACTGATTTTGATGAATAGTAACTTGCATTTTCCAACCGATTTCCATCATATACGCTCTCAAATCCTCAAAAAAATACATAAAATTAATATAGAAAGAGGATTATAAGATTTACCTTAATCGTTCTTCAGTAAATCTTGCCAATTTCTCTCTTCCTTATCTTCTTTAACCTTCAGCCATATCTCTCAAAAAAACACTCAATTTTCATAGATCTTTGCTTCTTCCTTCTTCTAGCCTCTCCCTCTCTCTTTTCTGCATCGTTCCTCAGCTCCTCAAAACCGCGTGGGTGTGTTAACATAGAAAAGGAAAATGGGTCTTTAAGTTTAGTTTCCCATGTGGGTCATTCTATGTAATTTTCCCCTCTGGGTCATTCTATGTAATTTTCCCTTCACCAATTTTCAAACACTTCACGTGAATGAGGCGGATGAAGAAGAAAATATTTGCCCATGGGTCCAACACCTTTATATATTATATTATTGTGCCAATTGTTACCATCCAACTTTAAAAATTCATGTGTTTGTACAAATATCCAATTATGATGATTCAAAGGCTATGTGACCATTGAAAAATCTATTTTGAGGAAAAAATATCTCCCATAACCAATCACACCCCAACTATTCCAGAATCAACATTTTTTACACTTTGCCTAGAATTATATTCTAAATTCCAGGGCTAAATTCAAAAATTCATAACTCAATGTGTACTTGTCCAAATGACCCATATGATTAGGGGTGAGCATTTGGTGTTCGGTTCGATTTTTTGGTAAAAACCAGAAAAACCGAAAAACCGAATTGAAGGTATTCTAAGGATCGAACGAAAGGCGAAACATTGAAATAACAAGAAACCAGAACAATCGACTAATTTCGGTTCGGTTTTTTATGTAGTTCGGTTATTTGGGCTGGAAATGTGAAGGTATGTGAAGGTATGTGTAGGATGACAAGGGACAAGACCAAAAACAAATTAAACCAAAAAAAGAATAATCATCACATTCAATTTACTGCCAACAGGAAGAACCACATCCAAAACAGGGTAACATGAAGAATCTTTTATTGTCCAAAAACAACTCTAGCAACTCATCAATCATAAGAATAAATCAAGTAAAACTAAAATATTACAAATTAGAGAAGCTGGAGAAAGAGGCAAATCGGATGTGTCTAGCAACCGATTTGTGGAGTCGACCTCTGGATCTGTGCGAGATGGCAAGGCGCTGTGTGACCTGTGAGAGTTGACCTCCAAAGGTGAAGAGAGAATGCAAGAAGGCACAAGAACGAAGTGGATTTATCAAGATCCCAGGCTTCAGCACAAGGAAGCTCAAGATCGTTGCTTCTCGAGGCATACCGACTATCTCGCAGTCCGTCTAGTTCTTGACGATTACGCTCTAATTTGTTTCCATCGTGGGTCGTGTCACCGTGAGAAGTGTAGATTTCGGATTCTATGAAGGCGAAGTGAGCGAGTGAGAGCCTGAGAGGTCGAAGACTACGGTGTATGGACTGATCTGAAGTGGCGGTGGAGCGCAGAATGTCTGGTGGGGTAGGAAATCAAGCGACGGTAGTGAAATGGAGTTGAAGAAGACGAGCAAGAAGAGTGAGAAAAGAGAAAGAGTGAAGGAGAGGAGCGATCGGAGTGATGCAATCTGAGCAATAAATATGGATATAAGATGAGTTAGGGTTTTCAGTGAGGAATTGGGTTGGGCTTGGGTCTGGTACTATGTCTATGATCTTGTGGGCTGAGGGCGTGATGCATGTGGGTTGAGTAAAAAATAATAATAATACATATACGACGTCGTTTTAATACATTTTGGTTATTCAATTTTAACCGAAATAAATTTTCAACAACCGAACCAAACACCGAATTAATCTAGTTTCAAAAACCGAGCCGAACAAAAAAACCGAAAAAACCGAACTGAATTAATCGAACACCAAATTATTAGGTTCAGTTTTCAGTTTCAATTTTGATTTGCTCACCCCTACATATGATATATTGATTTAAAGCTTGTCACTCTTCATAAACTGGGATTATTTGTCTTCCTAATATAGGCTTATTCTCAAATCTTTATGCCTAAATTTCGGGATATTACAAAAAATATGTAATCAATGGGTATCAGTTTACAACTTCTGAAGCGAACCAAAATATGTCAAGTGGCAATTAGGGTGTATGTTGTCAAGGTGGCCAAGTTGACGGGGTCGAGGACAACTACTACGGGAAGTTAATTTACATAACTTAGCTAGATTACCAGTGGGACAAGTCGGTGACTTTATTTAAATGTGAGTGGTTTGATATCACTCTGCATGGGACAAAAGTGGACAAATATGGAAATGTTGAGATCCACTGGTCAAGGAGATATACAGTTGGTTATAACTCATTCATACTTGCTCAACAGGCGGAATAAGTTTATTATACATCATATCCTACATCCCATCAAGGGTGTAAGGGAGTTATCAAAACCAAAGCACGGAATATTATACCCAAGTTGAAAGAGTCAGAAACAAATGACAATATGGCTGAACCATTCCAAGCTGATGTGGAACATGTACTACCCATAAATATTGTCGAGGATGATGTACCAAGCAATCTCTTTGATTCCGCTGTGGAGTTTGAGTTGATTCCTATCCAGATTGACAATGAGGGATCAGATGATGAGGCACAAGAGATTTACTTTGGTAGTGAATTTGAACTTGACAACTATGAGACTCTAGAGGAAGGTGTGCAAGCAGAGGTCCAAGAATAGGAATTGTCTAGTTGATTTGTGTTAGTTCTTTGTTTGTGACGATTTGTTATACTGGATACTCTGTTATTTTACTATTGACATATTAAGTATATTTCTTATATATATATATATATATATATATTGACATAATGTTTATAAGTGTTCAGAGATGATGCCTTCAGCTGAGTGTTCAGGTGGTGGTGGTAGTAGTGGAAGAGCCCAGCCCCGTCCTATCAGAGGGGGTAGGACGACATCATCTGCCCCCTCTGTAGGCATAGGACTTACCTCTTCCCCGGATCTGCCTCTACTTAATTTATCATCTTCACCACCTACTATCGACTCTGTTATGGGCAGTACAAGTGTGCCTGCCACTCCTATTTATCCACGGCAAAGAGGCGGATCGGGTTTAGTTTACGATTTCGATTGATTTACATATATTTTGTTTTCTTTAAGCATCTATGTACTAACTTTTCAATACTTCACATTTCTTCTTTCAAAGCACATTGTGTCGCCTAGGAGCCAAGTCAAGGAAGTAGTTCCTCTGATACACTAGTTTGGGGATCAGTTGATCTTGCGACAGGGCAGACGTGGATCCATCCTATGGGCACCACCGAGTAAGTCATGTAAAGTTACTTGTAATGTCAGGATTTTTTTACCTTTAGTTTGTATGCTAATATTTGCAACATTTCCTCTGTTTTCAGGTTTGAGCCTTATGGTGTGGTGACGGATTTCATAGAGGAGCAAGTATTACGTAATTATGATCACCCTTGGGGCAATTGGTCATAAATTCCTCAAAATGATCGTGATTCTTGGTTCAATGACTTCTTGGTAAGTTATGTGCTTTGTGTTTATTTATTTCTTCTCATCAAAATGCAAATTGATTAAGTACTTTTATAATTTGGAGCACTAATTGTTCATTATTGATTTTCAGGGAAAGTTTAGGTGGTTTCCTATCCATCGAGAAGATTTGAAAAAAGCTTATAACTACAAGGTTGGCACGTGGTTATTTGATCGTTTTATAAATTGAGAAACAATAAAGGCAAGACAACTTGGATTAAACCTGAGACTGCAGCATAGTTATTTGAAAAATGGGTCGCTGATGAGAAATTTCAACAGAAATATGTGCAAAATAAGTTAAATTGGTCTCGAATGGATGGACCATCATATACTAGCAGCTTCCTTTTTAAAATAAGAACATTCCTTAGGGAAGTAATATCCATTTTTTTGTAATAGTGATATATAGGTTCATCGTTTGTCATGTCACTTAACATAAGGTTTTGTCAAGTCACCCCAAAACTACGTCATTTTGGGGATTAAGGGAATTAATGAAGGGTGTTTTGGTAAAATTCATATAATAAATACAAAAACAAAAATACCAAAACACCCTTCATTAATTCCCCTAACCCCTTAAAACGAAGTAGTTTTGGGGTGACTTGACAAAACCTTATATCAAATAACATAACAAGCAATAAACTCATATGTGTGTGTGCATGTGTGTGTGTGTGTGTGTGTGTGTGCACACACACATATTGGTATTTCTACTAATAAATTTCTTTCATAATTATCCTCTATATTACTCCTCAAACTTAAAGTTCTAGATAATCTTCTTCTTGTTATTGGTCTAGGATAATCTATATTATGTCTTTGTGGATTTATATTTATATTCAATGTCGTTGTTGATGGTGTATTTATTCTTAATCATCTTTGTCTTATATTATTATTAGTTTTTATTCTTTTGGGAGTAGTTTCATGATATTTTATTGTAAATTCTATATGTAATTATTGTGGAATAATTATATTAGTGGGATCTAATGGAACTTTTTGTAGTATTGACATAAAATATTTATCTATAGTTATTTTTCCATAAGATTTTTTTATATATTTTATGTTCATTGATAATACTAATCTAACCATGACGGTTATACTTATTTTTCTTGCTCCTGGTAATAATCTTACTCCTCCCAATTTATGATATATTATTATGGATTTATTCATTTGTTTATATGCTCTAGATATTGCAAAATCCATATTTAATGTAAATTTTAATTTTTGATACATTAAATTTTATGTTAATATTCTTAATATACTATCTTGTACACTACTTATTATTCTTTCATTTGTTATTAATAATTGTATAGGGGAGTATATTCCTTCTTTAAAATAGGCTTTTACTAATAATTGAACTTCTGTAATATATGTTTCTGTGACTTCATCTTTAAATGGTAATTTTAGATATTTCATTTTCTATTAATGTTTTACTTATTAGTGGTATCCTATCCTTGATACTCCTTTTATTAAATAATTGATTCTATTGGTTATTTCTTTTCTAATATTACACGAAGATATTTTTTTCATTTTTCTTTGACATAAAATTCTCATTTTTTTAATTTCTACCTACCTTTGATGAGGAATGAGCATTTTTTTTAAAAAAGGGGGGAAAATGAAATAATTGTGGAAAAGGGTGTATCACACGTAATTAATAATGATGAGACTAGGAACATTTCACAAGACTATTGCATGAAAAATGTTTTTTATTAAATGTTATTCTTCTTTATGTTATTCCTTGTTAAGCATTTTTATATTTTTCAAATTCATCATATTCTGTATTATTGGATCCTTATCCATCATTTATTACATTCATTATATAAAATTTACATTCTTCTTCAATAGATGAGTATTCGAATCCACAATATGATAAGTCACTTATATTTTTTAATTTATATATTTCTATTTCCAAATTATTTATATCACTATGTATAACTTCATCAAATTTTAAAGGTTTTAGATCATATTCATAAGCTTGTTCTAATATATTCATTATCTTTTTAATTTTTGGTTTTGCTCATCAATTGGGCATGGTTTCATGGTTTCAATAAGTTTCTCTAGAAATTTTCACGAGTCTATGCGCTTATTTGAGTTAGTGTTGAATAAACACATTTATGTAAGTTAAGACAAAACTACTTTTTAGACTTGCTTCGTATTAAATCACGTTGAAAAAAATAGTTTTTACCATTAATCCAAATATGTACTATGTCACTAAAGTGAAAGTGTAAGCGGGAGCTTTCTTGTAAATATGATGGTTTGGATCATAGCAAAGGAGGATTTAGTAGCATGCGCTATCACTTGTGAGTAATTTTTTGTTATTCCAAAAAAAAAAAAAAAAAAAAAAACCGATTTTCATTCTCCATTATTACTGTTTTCCATAGAGTCGAGAAATAAGCCCGAGTCAGCCCATTTAAGCATAGTCCTTTAAGGTCAGGCTTCTAAAATGCAATCTCCAAATGAAGTCAAGCTTAAAAGGGCCAACCATGTAGAGCCGAGGGCTTAAAATGACCGCCTTGCAAAGCTAAGGGGTTCGTTATGCCGCTTATTTTATTTATTTTTAAATTTTTCTAGTTGGCGTTACCCACTTTCAACTTACTACATTAGCTAGTGAATAATCTTTTAGTATTGGTTCACGTGTTCTAATAAAATATAGAAGTTTCATTCATCCATGTAATGTTCAAGCTCTTATTTATACTCACAACTGGATGCATGGATTCACATATGATGATAATTTACTAATTTATGTGTATTTTATTTTTGTTATAGAGTTATTGATCCATTTAATAGCAAGTACATAATAACTTTACTCCAATGTTATGATTTGATTTATTATTTGTTGCGAGATAAAGATTATGGATGTATTCATGATGTGAGAGAAGAAATTATTGATATTTTTACCCATGAAGCATAGCCTACTACTCGAAGTACAATCAAATATCTTTGAAATTGATGATAGTGGCGAAGAATATGAAAATGATAGCCATCACACTCATGTTGTTTAGTGTAAGCTTCTTATGCTTTGTGTGAGTTATTGGTGGGCAATAATTTACTTTTGATTATGAATCAATGATTGTGTTTGTTTGTTGCATGGTGCGTGTTATTTAGACCTTAATGTTGACAAAATTTATTTGATGAATTAGAACTTTGATTATTGTAATAAACACAGAAAAATAGTTAAAATTTAGAAAAATAGTTTTTGGCCCTATAGGGCAATCCTTGGCCCTTATGCTCTCGGGCCGGGCCATGAAAAAAAGATATTTTTCCTACTCCAAACCTAAAAAGACCGGCCTTCATTTCCCAACTCTAGTTTTTTAATTAATATGGCGAAGTAAGAATTGAATCTCATGTCACCTTTGCCCTTTTCTCTGCTGCGTGCTTATCTTTTTTAGCTTGTCTTATGGCACTTTTTTCAAACAATTAGCTTGACCACTTCGTCAGGAAAGTAGTCCAGAGCTTTGACCAAAAAATAAAAAAGAAAGTAGTCCAGAGCAAAGCGCTGATATCGATACAAAAGTCAGAGCTGGTGATGGAAATGGTAAGGAAAAATACCAATTATCTAAAAGTTATGCTACAAAAAATGGAGAAGTTATTTTATCTAAAAGAAAGCTTGGCTCAAGCCAGCCCCAGCTAATGTGTTATCTATGTGATTGAAGATGCAAGTGAATCTTTTTGAACTTTTGATTTTCTGACTTCTTTTTGAAACAGAAATATATCCTACATAGCTTAGTAATTATTTCCCTTATAGACAAGAGCTATGGGCCATGTGGCTTATGTGTGAGGCAATTTTCCCCTCATTGTCCTTCAACTGGATGATGATGTGAATTTTGGGACGTTTTGACTGTTCTTTATGTTTTCTTGGGAGAATCTAAAGAACTTGGTCTTACTAAGTTGGTTTGTTTGAGTTAGCATTTGAGAATTATATTCATATAAGTTGAGACAAAACTCCTCTTACATACTTATCTCATACATTGTAAATCATGTTTATATATTCCTATATATTTGTGTCAAGATTCAAGTCCTTGTAGATATCTGATCCGAATGCCTCATGAAGTGCTCGCATTAAGTTTATGTTCATTTTTTTCATGTGCATATTTGTGTTTGTTGAACTTCTAGAATTTTGTAAATAAGCCCATTTTGTAAGGGCCTTCGTAAAGTTTTTCATTGCACTGTTCATGAATACTGATATATGATTGCTGAATTAGTAACTAATGTCCAGTTCACTTACATTGGTTTTTAATTTCTATGAAGGGGGTAATTCCTTCTCGCCCTGGTGGAACAAAAGTTTATAAAAACAAAGGTCTTGCGACTCCATTTGTGAAAGAAAGTTTCCAGTGATAGACAAAAATTAAGAAAATTTTATGAAAACTGATATATTCACTTTATCTCTTATCTAGTTGTTTCAGTAACACGCCCCTAATTCTATGTCTATTATGATGTCTAATTATATTCTTATGTCTCTTATTGATCTAATTCGAGTATAATTATCAGAGTGACAGCGTTAACAGATCAAAGTGATTCACAATAGAGAACATGCATTAGTGTTTGGGCGAGGAGTAAGTGATAACATATGCTCAGACATATGCTAGTTAAAACATTTTGAGAATTGGGTTTTGGGGTTTGGATTTGGGAAGTCTCTCTAACTTTTAATTGAGTTCCTTTATGAGGTTCTTTTTCTTTCCTCTCTCGTAATTATTGCATTCATCCAAAGGAAGAATATTTGGTCAGCTACGGGTTTGTGGGTTATAATTCCCTACTGATGTTTTGATTTGTTGAGAAATTGTCTTCACTATTATAATATGTTCCCTTCGACAGAGGAGGATTTGCTTTGCTAATTAGAAAACTTCTTGTTGAATTATTGTTTTTGGGTATGCTATTTAGATCTTGCCATTTCGTGCAGTGAATTCTTGTTTTTTGGGTGGAATTGTTGAAGAAAGGGCAGTGAAGCTATGATTTGGATCTGTTTTTTTTTTGTTTTTTGTTTTTTGTTTTTTGTTTTTTTAATCTGTATAGGCTTCTTTATACTCCTTCTGATCGTAAATATATAACTGCTTGCTTGGCTAATTCGGAACAGTATTATCAAACTACTCTTAAATGCTTATCTTGTAAAAATATCTTAAATACGCACTTTAAATATTAGACAGATTCTAGATATAAGAAATAGTGGAGTTTTTTTTTAGATAGTAAGGAAATTAATTAAATTATTTTAATATATTTATATTAGTTATTTTGTTCCTGATATATAATATAAGTATATACAATATTTGATTAATTTAATAATTTATTTAATTTGTTTAATTTCTCAACCAGAAAAAAAAAAAAAAAAAAAAAAAACCTCTATCTTATATTATAAAAACTAATTAATTAATATTTTGAAAGATATGTACAGATTTTACCCAAAGTAATTATATAACTTTCTCAAAAATCAACCAAAAAAAAAGTTACTTAGCTTCCTCCTTCACCAACATCGTTCATTCTTCGTCTCCCTCACGCAAAATAACCTCTTATATTCACAAAGCTTTGTGCTTTCTTTGCAGACCTTAATCAACTCTAGAGGTTCAAGATAAAGCTCATCAGTGGCTCTTTTGAATCCGTTGGAGACCAATATTCCCAAAGATCCAAAACACTATTCGGGAATGGGTGGAATCGGAAAACTCAAAGGTAATTCTGTATTTTGCTTATTATTATTTTTGCTATCCCTAACTTATCATCTGATGATGGCAAAAAGTATTAATTCCACACAAAAATCTTAAAAAGGTTAAAAAGAGATTTCTGGATATTATTTTTAATCCGGGTGCTTTTCTAAGATTAATCCCTTATTTGCAAACATTATTCTTAAGGCATATGTAAATTGTTTTGTTGTTGCTGCGTGAAACTCTTGTGGGTGGGAGTTCTCAAGCCAGAGTTACAATTATCCATTGTCCGGCTATTGAAAAGCCCTCTATATATATATATATATATATCTCTCTAGTCTTGTAAAAATCTAAAATTCCTATTTATCATAAATATTATATTTTGATAAATAATACATATAAAATGAAGGTGGATATGTGTCTCAAAATTTTTGTAAACTATTGATTAAAATTTTAGGCAAATTTCCCTTGGAATTAAATAAACAAAGGGCCAATTTTGAGACTACATATAAGGACTATAAAATATGATATAATTATCATATTAAATCATGGTTCTTTTATAACTAAAAGGAACAAGTAAAGATTATGAAAACACTTAAATAAAATAAAGCAAATTAGCAAACACTAATTGACAATTAAGCTTGTATAATAAAGTGATAATAACTATGATTAGCAAACAAACCAACTGTGCAATAATACACATAAATAAAAGGCATATATGTAATACCCTAAAATTTTTATTTATCATAAATACTATGTTTTGGTAAATGATACACATTAAATAAAGGAGAATATGTGTAATACCCGAAAAACTACATTTAATCCTAAAATACAATATGTCGGTAGGAAATACCTATTTAAAAAAAGAAGAGTATGTTATCTCTAAATTCTTGTAGGTTGTTTATTTATTTTAGGCAATTTCTTCTAGAATTTAAGACCTAAAATTTCTAAAATACATTATGGATCATAAGATACCTTAATAATATTATAATTAAGCATAATCTTAAGTTATGCATAAAGGAGTGTTTTAATGATATTAAAATACTTACTTCACTAAGGGAAAATTTTCAAATACTCGTGGGCAATTTAAATTTGCAATAATTAAAATATTAACCTTAATTTTTGAAATAAATTAATGTTTTAGTTTAAATGGTGTAACTAGGAATATACCTACTTAATCAAGGGCTCAATGTTATCAAAAGACCAAGATTAGCCCAAAGGAGATTACTACCAATCATAATTAAAATAGTAACCAACAAATTAAGCCTAAAAACATCTAAAATGCCATATTAGAGATTTTTCCCAAAAATTAAATTAATTCCCCTATTTTCTTTGCAAGGGGCAAAATTCACCATTGAATTAGGCTAAATGATAAACTAATAAATCCAAGAGCATTATAAAAATTTAAGAGAAATCACCAACAATTAAAAAGCCATTAAAATTACACTAATGGAATATTTAGGTAATTCTTTACAATTAATGTTAATAGTCACCAATTAAAGATATATTA
The DNA here is from genome assembly GCA_019022655.1 of Acacia acuminata. Lineage (NCBI taxonomy): Eukaryota > Viridiplantae > Streptophyta > Magnoliopsida > Fabales > Fabaceae > Acacia > Acacia acuminata. The sequence continues at coordinate 462,233 of JAFJYI010000384.1, forward strand.
GGATAATTAAAGGTCAAGGACCAATAAGGGGTAAGCAAAATTTATATTTCTCTTGAATATTGTGTTTTGGAAAATTAATACCTATTTAAATAGGAGAATATGTTGTCTCTAATTTTAGTAATTTATTTGAGTATTTTCCTTGGAAATCAAATAAGCAAAAATCCAATACTATATTAGGGACCATGGGTTGCCCTATGATTATTAAAAAAATGCATGGTACATAAATGGTTATAGAAAATCAAAAATTTGTGAGAAAATAATTAAACCAATTAAAGAAAATTGCCAACAATTAGTAGATAATTAAATCTACATTAATTAAATTAATAAAACTTTCATAATTAATTTAATAAAATGTTTCAAGAGGCAACCAAGGCTTAGGTGTGGATGATTGTGGACCATAGGATAGTAAAGCAAAAAAATGAGTGAAGGAGGAGAGGCCACAATGCAAGCTTGGAGAGTGCATGAAGGAGGAAGAGCCACCAAAGACTCTTGGCCAAAAGCTTTTACACATGGGGACAATTTTGACACCAAGGCAAGAGGCTTTGGTGAAAAATCAAAGGAGGAAGGTTGGGGGAGGTAGGCCACGTTTTTTGGCTTAGCTGGAAGGAGAATTGATTCAAACCCATGGCCAAAAATGAAAGATGTGTAAGTTAGAGAATTACAAGATTGCCATAGTTTTTTCCTATAAAGAGAGTACCAACTTCTTCACAAATTTCACACCAAAGCAAGCTTAGTAAATCTGATATAGAGAGTGAAAGTGAGAGTGAGGGGTCTTGAAGGAGGAGGAGCAAAGTTCTTGGTAAGTTCTCTAGCTCTAGTCTTAAGTTCTAGTTCTTAAATTCTTAGATAGAAGTAGTTTAGATCTTAAATATTCTAGAATAATTTTATTTTCATGTTTTTATGGTCAAAATTGGCTTTATTTAGAAAAAATAATGAGAGAGGTTATATAGCAAAATTTTTGAAAGAGAAACATCAAAGTAACGAAGTTACGCGAAATTTCATCGGGTTCAGAATTTCTGGAGTCGGTGATGAAAACGCCAGAATTTCATATTGAAAATATAGTCACAAAATTCTGAGAAAATTCATGGTTAAAATAGACATATAGGAATTTTTAAATATTTCAAGAACATGTCAAAATGATTTCTGTACAGAGAGATAAAAATCCTCAAAGCTAGGCTACGAATTTCTGGGAAAATTCTGGGCAGAGGCTCAAAACTTAAAACCTGGGAGTGATTCGTGCAATCTGGGTAGAAGTGATTATTTTTACTTGAAAATAGACATCCTAAGGATTTCAAGAAATTTTACGGATCCTCGTTTTGATTTTTATAGAATTAATTATGATTTTTCAAAGTTAGACGAAATGCTGCCCAGATTTGTACCAGCGTTGTTCTACGAATTTTGAAGGAATAAAGTGAAAAATAAATGTTGCAAGGGCAAAATAGTCATTAGTGGCCAAAATATCTCTTAGGATATTATTTGTAAATTAATAAATACGATATTACCATTATAGGATACTCGTGATCACCGTCCGGCCGTCAACGTACCGACAACAAAGGTACGGACGCGTCTTTGTAACACTAACTCTGATGTTTATTGTATACCTATATGTGTGATAGTTGTATTCCTAGTACGAAACTCTGTTTTTAAAAGTATTGATCATACATATACAGCTGTACACGGGTTATGGTTTTGATAATGCCGTTGAGTTTTCCTAGCGCTGAGGACATGATAGGCCATCGTGGCACTGGTGAATAGTGCAGACTATAATAACGTTCATATGCAGTGGCTATGTTCTGTTATTATCTTTCATATGTGAATATTGTTGTGATACCATGAATAAACTGTCATACATACTTATTACATGAACATGAGGTTAACCGTTACATGAGGTTCAATGGGTATTGAACCTCAGCTCTTACCATAGCTTCGGGATCGGAGTAAACGGGGCCCAGGAGACAAGGGTAAGGCTATAGAGATAGGAGCCGGTGGAGGAAGCCCTTTTATTTTGTACTTAATAATGACATTCGATTTTTGTATGTATTTGTTAAAAGCTAACACATACGGTGGATGTTATCAGTTACTTTTGTTTTAATACTATTTACTTAGATGCTCTACTTTGATCAAATACTTCAAAAAAGAAAAAAACGCTTAGAAAATTGGGATGTTACAATATGTTGGCTCTAAATTTTGTAGATTGTTAATTAGATTATTAGACAAATTTTCCTTGGAATTAAATAAACCAAAGATTAAATTCAAGACCACATTTAAAGATCATAAAATACAAAATAATTATCATATTAAACCATGGTTTTTAAATAATCGAAAGGAGCAAGAAAATGTTATAGAAATACTTAAACAAATCAAGGGAAATTAATAAAGATTAATGAGAAATTAAGTATTCATTAATTAAATAATTGTGTAAATCTTCATAATTAATCAAAGGGCTAATTAATGAAGAATTAAGCACTAATGTTCATAATTAATTAACAAATCAATAGCAAATGCAATTAAGGGGTAATAAATCCTATAAATAAGCTTAATCCTCTTATAAATGGATAAGCCAATGAGAAATAAAACAAAATCAGCTCAATCCTTGTGAAATTTAAATAGACCAATGGGAGAATTAAGATATGGATTAAGGGTGAGGATTAAATTTAAACAAACACAAAATCAAATCCAATGATTAGGGATCAAAGTAAGAGGATAATATGAAATTTGCGATAATATTTAAAGATAATATAATTAAACTAGCACATGAGATCATAAATGCAAAATGGAAGAGGATGAGGGGGGAGAGAGAGAGAGAGAGAGAGAAAGATAGAGAGAGATTATAATATGATTTTTCTAAGAGCACATGCTGAATTAAAAAATAACAAGCTAAATTCTATGTAATTAAAATTGACCAATGAGAATCTTTTATGCATATTTTGTGCCTTCATAAAAACACAAATCAACATAAGCCATTGATTATGGAAAATGATCCAAAGGTTGTAATCCTTGGACTTTTCCTATAAAATAGAGGGCAACCCCCTTCACAATTTTTCACACCAACTCATACCAAAGTGGTGAGTTTAAGAGAGGAGTGAAGCAAGAAGGAGGAAGGAGTAGCAAGATTCTTCAAGAGGTAAGCTCTAGCTTTTAGTTTTCTAATCTTTAGTTTTTATAGTTCTTAGTATAAATGTTAGTTTTAATCTAGAAAATAGGCAAAGTAAATTCCCATAATTGTTTTTAGGCCTTATTGCATTGAAAGATGCCTGACGAGGTAAAAACATGTTGGTAAATACTTTTGGAATTAATGGAACAAGATAGAGTAAATTAGCAAAAATTCTGTCCAGAAATACTAAATCAGTGTTTTTTTTAGAAACAAAGGGATATAATTGGAATAACAAATCCACCAGGGTTAAAAAGGTCAATAGTGGCTAAAATATCTCTTAGGATATTATTATAAGGGAATAATGTGGCGGTACTATTATAGGCTATCCAAGAGACATACCAAACCGATGAACATACTGCTAAACTACACGGACTGAGGTACGGACGGGTACTCTAACTCTAATGCTTGTTGTATGCTTATATGTGGTAGATGATTTCATAGAGTCATGGACAAGACTTGGTCTTGGGTCATGCACTGTGACTAAGACTCTGTCTTAGGTCACTGTTTATACATTCAGCTTTATACGAGTTATAGTCTTAATAATACGTTTGAGTTTTCCTACCGCTGAGGACACGAGGAGCTGTCGTGGCACTGGTTAGTGCAAATAGGGATGACTTTACATGTGCTGTGTGCTATATACTATTGTTGTATTGACATTACATCTTTTGTGTGTTATGTATTGGTTAATACTGTAATATTATGAATATCTGTCATACATATTTTTTCATAGTTGAGCATGAGGTTAACCGTTACTTGAGGTCCAATTTACTATAGCTTCAGGGATTGGAGGACTGAGGGCCGACAACAAGGGTAAGCAACCCACGTGATGACTTGACCGAAGTTTTTGTTTTTCGACTGTATATTATTTTGAATTATTGGGATAAATGTAACGCTACTATAACCGACCATGGTTAATATTTTGTCACATACTCATCAATTACTCACTCTTTTGAATTGTTTCGATGCTCTACTTAGATAATATTATATTATTCCGCTTTTGAAAAATGGGGTGTTACATTTTTGGTATCAGAGCATTCATTCTGGCACGGATTTGACGAAGTTATTTCAAACCATTTGGTGTCTAGAAAGGGTTCATCTTTGTGGATCAGTCAATAAGTCGCCGTGAATTCGGGAGACTTCCACAAAGACACCTACTGGCCAAATTGTTTGATTAAGCGAGTTAGGTTCTAAGCCTTTAACTTAGAGCATGTTTTGAAAATGAGTACTGATATAACCCTGGTGTGATGTTGTAGAGATGAATCCCCGTATTTTGGAAAGATGAGGCGCACCGCCCGAAAATCCGTAATACCGGAGTTAGTAGGACGTAGACTCAACCCTAACCCTATCCACTCTGTACCATTTTCCCTGAACCCCTTTTTGGGTGGAAAAAACAAACGAACTCCTAGGGGAAGGACCTATCCAAAACGTTCAAACCTACCTCTAGCGTCTCAAATGCCTTGTGTACTAAAACATGTAGTGGAAGAACGGAAGCAAGATGGGTGCCAGTAAAAGAAAGCTGTGGAAAAAGTAGTAGAAGCTAGGGTAATGTAGTATAGTTTGTGATGTGTAATAACACTTCTCTAAAAACCCTGAGAGGTTGTAAAATACCCAATATACTTTCCTGATCCTGAACACCATTCTGCACCTATAAATGATCCTGAACCCGAGTATCATCCGAGACCAGAGTATCCCTACGAGCCCATACATGGCCCAGAACCTATTTATTTTGAACCCCTCAATATAGTACCTCCAGTAGCAAGAACCTCTTTTGGATGTCCCACGCGTATTATTCTTGCCGATGCTCTTGTTTACGAGAACAAACCATCCACCATAATAAGCAAATTCGAACATCAACATAGGGTGCCCGTGAAATGTATTCGAGAGGGGGGAGAAAATACAGACATCGCGATTCATGATGAGGAGGTTACCACGCTAGGCAAGGCCATAAGATCGTTCATCCTTTGGCCTAATCATCTTATTCAGATGGTAACGATACCTCCAATGGTAGGAAATACATTATTAGAACTTGATTTTCCTTGGTAACCCACTTATAATCTGTTTTTTATGTTTTTATAGAATGAACAAGCTGCAAGCAGATTTCCCTTCTTAGCATGATTGTGAGAGCTGTACAAGGACATCAACTATATCTCCTTGTAGATGCGTGTGGGCATTGTTGGCGTAGATAAATCATATCCCTTAACAATTGACAAGAAAGATCTGCAACAACTTATACATATGGAGGATTTAGATATAAGATTTCTTCAACTTGTAATCATGTAAGTTTTTTTTTTCCCTTTAATTATTGCATTGATTTTTTTGTTTTATACATTCAACAATATTTATCATTTTAATTTGATCATGGTGTACGCCACAACATATGCGTCCAAAGAAGCCGAAGTGATACATATGTATTCTTATGTCCTGTAAGCACGACGAAGAATTGTAATAAGTTAGCCAGAAGGACGCTTTATGTTGGTTGTACAATGGGCGAGGCTGAATTGTCTTGTTATCTAGCCCTAATAATTGAAGAGTACGTATTTTAGTTTTGTCTATTTAAGATTTTTAAAAATAAATTGCTTTCTTATCTTAATTTAATATTAATATATATATATGTTGTAGTCATCATTGAACCCTGTGTGTTGTTTGTCCCTCCAAGAACGTTCTTTATTGGTTTGATCCCTTAGGTGCAAGCCAAACGAAGAAATCAAATCCATGTTTAGCACGTAATTAAATTTTTGTCTAAATCATTGATTCTTCATTTAAATGAATTGTTTTCATGTTTGTTAATTTTCATTTTAATGATAGTGCACTCAAGATTGTTAGAATGCTTTGGGATACGAGAGTGTCAACCAAAGTGGATTTATCCGAAAGTAAATAGTTTTAATTCAAGTTATTTCATTGACACCGTAGCTTTCGATATGCATTTATTTGTTTTAACAATTTGCTTTGATTTATAGTGCCCTCAACAACCAGGGAACTCTGAGTGTGGATACTATGTTATCCTTTATATGCATTATATCATTAATAGCGGACGTATTATAGGTCTTGAACGCGTACGTATCGCTCCGTGATTTTCAAATGATAATATTTTTGATGTTGTACTTGAGTTGTTAATTAATTAATATATTATTAAGAGCTATTTTGAGACACAATAAAGGGCGTCCCAAATCAACTAATTGAAAAATTAAGGATAAAGTATATGTTTAGTTCTTTAAGTTTGTATTGGATGGAGGTTCAATTTAGTCCCTTAAGTTTATAAAGTATATTTTTAATTCTTTTATATTGATAACATTAACTCTCACTCACAGAAAATGTTGATTCAGCGTTAACTCAACAATTAAATATTGACAACAAATACATAGATTTTATTTTTTTTAATATAATAATTTTTATATTTTAAAATTAAAATAATAAACTAAAGCCAAAAACTGAAAATGCCTCCCTCCTCTCCCACTATTTTCATTCTTCTTTCACTCATCAAATCGTGAATATTGCCAACCTCAAAACCCCAAAACACTTTGGAAGTGATATCTAATCAAAATCCACAGGAATCCTCCCAAATCATTTAAAAAGCTCAAACAAAGGCCCCAATTCGATCGGATTGCTGTGCATTCAAATAATTAATTATATCTCTACCTGCATATTTCCCTGAATATCTGGCAGGAATTATATTTCGTGCTTGTTCCCCTAAATACGAATAATGAATATTCCACCTTGATCTATGTAACTTCCGCTGTTTTGAATTTGGTCCCAAGTATATATATTTTTAATTCACTATGTCTCTCAAATTTATAATTTTTTTCTCAAAGTATTAAATATCGATTATATATATTAAGGAGTTTCTATTTAAGGGTAGTTATTATAAAAGATGGCATTTTAAAAAAGCCAAGATTTGTTATGAATAACTAATATAACTTACTTCTTTAGTCTACCTAAATTAGCTAACTAGCTCTTAAATTAAGGATTGGTTATCTCTAACTTGTTTGGAGTTTGTCAGTATTATAATATATAGTCCCACATCAACTAATTAAAAAATGTATTTAAGATTAATTACCAAAAAAATTAATTCAAGGTATCTATAGCTTTGAATAAAAAGTCTTATCAAATTGGTTTAAACTATTTTGATTGAACACAAATTTAACGTATATCTAATTTATTACTAAATGCTAATTTTTAATATGGTATTAAGAGCTATTTTAAGAAATGATATAAGAATGTAGTCCCATATCGACTAATTGAAAAATGAATTACGAATATATAGTCCAAATTCTATCAAATTAGTTAAAGTTAATTTGATGAAAGACAAGGCAGATAGTTTTTACTGTGATTTCTAGCTCTCATCGATCAAGGCCTCTGGAATTATCTTAAATAATATTTTTGCATTCAATTTTCGACAAGGTCATGAAATTATTTGACTGAAATTCTCTTATATTTATTTTCTAAGGAGAATGACTCAAAACGATCATGAAAGGAAATTAATTATTGTCAAGAACCATGAATATTTAAAACTATAGAGAAAGACCCAAGCCTTAAGAAAGAAGTAAATAGATCAAAGCTTTAATTCCTTTGAAATAATCTTGAAATTTTTGTAACCCTTCCTGGTTAATATTTTTGCATTCAAGAATAACAGGAAAATATACTTTTGAATTTCATCAAAAATAAAAACGAAAAAATGCTTTTGGAAAAAAGAGTGGTTGTTGGGAAGTCTATTTCATGAAAGAACAAAGAAGTTATCGTAAATGCCCTACCATAATGAAAAATACTTATCCTTCTTATCTTCCTTGCATTTATTCTCTCTTCTCTTTTTGATTGTTTGGTCTCTCTCTTTCCACACCCCAAAACAGTTCTAACTTCTAATCCAACCAAAGGACTATGACTTATTTAATTTACAAATGCATTTAAATATAATACTTTTTTCTTCATAAAAAGGCAATTTTATTCCAATAAAACTGAAAAAGTAGGATTAATGTAAACAAACACAGATATAGATACATATATGTGTGTGTGTTTATATATATCTATACATACATATACACACACATATTCCACTTCTTGAGAAAATATTGTGCTCTCTATTTTGATTACAACATTAATTGGATCAGAGCTCAGGACACTATCTTTCTTTAAAGTTTCCACATTCCCTCTAGGACTATATTTCTAAGGGAGGCAAAATAATTTACGGCATCAAATTTTGAAAATGATAATTAGTAAATAAAAAAATTGTTAGTAAATAATCATAATAATAATATCCGTGAATTAAAGTACCTAGGTTTTTTTTTTTTTTCAAGCTAAGGGTTTTGTATAACAAGAAGGTGAGTACTTTTATTTTAATAAATCAAAAAATAGACAAGTTTAAAAGGGCTGGCTCTCAGTCTTAATAAGAGGACCCTTTTATTTTTTTGAGCCCTAACGAGCAAGACCATTTAAGCCTGATTTTTTGTTGCCCCCTAAAATACAAATCCAGCCCTCCACTTAGATTGAATTACACGGGCTCTGCCTGTTTTGAAGGATTTAATAGTCTTTATGTTTAATTTATTAATTTTAATACATTAAGAATCAAATCTCTCTGTTAGCCAATTGGTTATAACTAATAATCTTAAAATTATTTAAATTGAGAATTTTTATTTTTGGAAACTAAATCCTCGGTAAAAAAGAAATTTTTTATTTTTTTGGTATTCCATCGGTTCATCGGAACTTTCGGTTCTAACTAATGCGGATTTCGCCCCCACGTCGGGCCTACGATCGTGGAAAAAGAGCTTCCAATACCATTTTCTTCATTCATATGCCTTAAACCGAAGATATGGTGGTGAAAGAGCAAGTAAATAAAGAGTAATTTATATATATATATATATATATATATATATAAGACGATGGCTTAGAGCCTCAATTAAGATAAGGAAATTACACTGGAGGGGAAGTTAATCCCAAACATTCTTGATGTAGCCAAAACCTTAGGAAGGAAGGACATAAATCTAAAATAGTAGATTTGGAAATACCCAACTTAGCCAAGGCATCTGCAATTCTATTATACTCGCGCTTGGGATATAGCGGACCTCCACTTGCCAATTTCTATGGAGAAGGTCTCTAATCTTCGGGAGTCAAGACTTCCGAACAGTGGTTATGATCGAGGATTAATTTCAACGACTCCTCGCATCGATTCGATTATCGGCTTCCTTAAACCCATGTCCCAAGCCAGCTGGAGCCCTTCCAAAGTAGCACACTCTTCAGCAATATTAGGGTGACTGATCCCTAACTCTTTGGTAAAACCAACCATCCACTTTCCATTCGCATCCCTGGTAACACCCCCACAACCAGCCTTAGAGGAGTGCAATGCCATAGCTCCATCAACATTTATTTTACACCAGCCAGTTGGCGGTTTCAACCAGCCCCTAAATTCTAACACATTAATTCCCTCTATAACACCATCAGGATCAGATAAAGCAAACCGAGGCAATAATAAAGAAATGACAGCTCCGGGATTTAGAGGCTTCACAAAATTACAATAAAAAATAAAACAATTTCTCCATACCCAAAGTTGCCAAACAGCCACGCCAAAGAAAATATTCCACCGATTACCCTACCGTTTTCCCAGTGAGGCTTTCATATTCATACCGACCCAGTGCAGCACAAAAAAAAAAATCAAGTCTAAATATGGGCTCCACTTCATCCAGCCACATATTCCTGGCATAAGGGCAATCCCTTAATATGTGGAGAATATCTTATGGACCAGAGTTACAAAAACCACAGAGAGCTGACACCTGTGACCATGAACTTCTCCACAAGTTAGTGGGGAGTTTATTTAGGCATACCTTCCGTAGCAGCAATTTAATTCTCTCAGCCCCCTTCCAATTCCAGGCCGATTTAAATAGAGCATTACGCAAGTGAGGTGGATTTTTCTCTATTAAGAAATAAACACTCTTAATAGAAAAGTTCCCATCAACCGATGCAACCTAGATTAAAAAATCACCTCCAGCATCAGGCCTAGGTGGAAGGACTGTCGCCAAACAATTGATCCCAGTTTGACTAATAATGAGAGAGAGCTGGGCAACATTCCAGGTTCCATCCATAACACAGCCTCCAACCGCCGAGGAGTCTTCTTCATCAGACAAAGTTCTCAAACATAAGTCTTTCAACTTAATACCCACGCCTAACCAACAATCACGGAAAAAATTGACTGTAGCACCTACATCCACAATGTCTCTTTATGAACAGATAAAATGCCATAGTCTAGAGTCCCCTCTCTGATAGTTAAACAAGGACTCCTCATCTCTTAACATATATTTTCTACAGAGAATGTCAGCCCATAACCATTGCAAGCCAATTGTTAATCTCCATGCTAATTTAGCTCCACATGCTTGATTCATAGATGAGAGCTTTTGAAAACCCAAGCCACCATATTCCTTAAGACGCGTGAATTGATCCCATCCAATATAGTGCAGATTTTTTAAAGATTCATCGTGCCCCCAAATGAAGTTGCGCTGCATCCTCTCGGCCTCATTACAAACACTCTTCGGAATTCTCGCCACTTGCATTGGGTACAACGGAATAGCACTAATCACAGATTTAGCTAAGGTTACTCTTCCTGCCATAGAAAGACATTTAGCTTGCCATACTCCCAGCTTGGATCTGACTCTGTCAATAATGTATTGAAAGTCATTCCTCTGTCTCCTGTTACGCGATAAAGGGAAACCAAGATAGGACCCTATCTCACAAGAAATACTCATTTGAGGCATATTTTTGATCAATAGCTTAGTACCCAAAGGTACTCTTGGAGAAAAAAACGGTGACGATTTAGTCTTATTAATTTTCCCACAGAAGCAATCATGAAATCCACAGACGGTTCAAAGATACATCTAGACTTTGAAAATGTGGCAACTCCAAAGAAACAAATCATCAAAGCAAACATTAAATGAGAGATCTTAGGTCAGATTTAGAAAAATAGATCGGTTCCCATAATCGATCCTCAACCAAGTCACGAGATCAAATGTGAAAGCCTATCCATACACAAAACAAACAACAAAGGCGAAATTGGATCACCTTGGCGAAGACCCCTTGTAGGAGCAAAAAACTCAGTTTTCCCACCATTCCACAACACATTGTAGGAAGCCGAGGATACACAATTAATAATGAGAGATACAAAATTACGAGTCAAAGCCCACATCCAAAAGAACTTGTTTTAAAAAACTCCAAGCTGATCCTATCAAAGGCTTTTTCTAGATCAATTTTCATTGCCAAAAGGCCTTTCCTACTCCTATTCTTTTTCATTGAGTGAAGAATTTCTTGGCCTATGATAATGTTATCATGAATCTGTCTGCCTCTTATAAAACTAGATTGGAATGGCGATACTAAATCATTCATCACCCCTCTCAACCTCATAGCAATCAACTTAGTAATGCATTTATAATGAACCATGCATAGAGATATGGGCCTAAAATGCGATACAAATTCAACGTTCTCCTTCTTAGGGATCAATGCAATAAGTGTCTTATTAGAGTCGATAAGGAAATGTTACCTTGGAAGACATTTTTCACAAAGTTGCAAACGGAAGGGCCAACAATTCTCCAATTTGTTTTATAGAACGAGAGGAGGAATCCATCAAACCCGGGCGCCTTTATGTGACCCATAGAGAACATGGCAGCCACTGATTTCCTCATCCCGGAATTCTCCTCATATCCTTTAGAAGGTCCGAATCAATTACGGGAAAATTGGATTTAGTACGGAGTATCCGGAGGCTTCAATATCGACACGGTAGAGCTCTTTGAAATAATTGACAACCATAATTTTGAGCTCATCTTCATTATCAACCGGTTTCCATTCGAATCTTTGAGCATGGAAATTTTATTTCTTCTTCTTCTCATCTTCGATTTAAGATAGTAGCATCTAGTATTGCGATCCCCATTGGCAATCCATTCCGCTCTAGACGGAACCACTTAATTTCTTCAAGCTTTAAGATTCTTTCGAGCCTAGCATGGAGATCAACCTCTAGTTTACACAAGTATTCAGAATGAGGATAAGAATTTGATTTGTATACCCTCAGTCGGAAATGATATTATGCTTAGATGCTACACCATACCAAACACTTCACTATTCCAACCTCCCAAATGATTTTCGAAGGAAGATAAAGCGTTGATAATATCGTCTTCAGTGTTCCATTTTTCAGATAAGAAGTCACCAAAGGACTCATGTCGGATCCACATTGCTTCGAATCGAAATGGCCGATTAGTACTGACCACATTATTGTTGCTACCCACTAAACAAATAGGGTTGTGGTCCGAAAAGTGAGTGCAAGGCAATACCTGAAGAAACCATTCTAAAAAATTCAAGAGAAAACTTCCATTAGCCAGAGCTCGATCTAGGCGTTCAAAGAGACGATGCCTCCCCGGAGCTTTAGGACCCTTCCAAGTGAACCTTAGGCCAGAGAAACCTAAATCCGACAAAGAGCAACATTGCAACCGGTCATTGAAAAGTGTAATCCTTGCTTCATTGCTACTTGATCCACCCACTCTTTCAGAAAAGGGAGCTAATATCATTAAAATCCCCAATGGTGATCCAGGGATTTGAAATCGTTCCCGCAAGAGACTCCAGATCTTCCCAAAGAGCTTGCTTCATAGAATAATTAGGAGAAGCATAAATGGCTATAAGCAAAAATGGGGGTTTACCAGCTGTAGCACAACTAAGGTGGATGAACTGTCTATTTAATGAAAGCACCGAAATGTCAATCCAATCCTTCTTCCACACAGCGACGATACCACCCAATCTACCGACACTCGGCACAAAAGCTAAATCATCGAACCCCAAATCCAGGATACGACGAAGACGGTGAACTTCTTCACACTTGGTTTCAGAGAGGAGAATTAACCCAGGATTGTTCTTGCGACACAACAACCGAAGGTTCTACAGAAATCTATCATGGCACGCACCTCGCACATTCCAATAGCAAATTTTAACCATTAATTAAAAAATTAATAAATAAAATACGAGATGGATCGATCCACAACCAGAGTTAAGCGTAGGCTTTGGGCTCGGGATTAGCATGGAGCACCTCGCAGGGTCTCGGCAACCATCTCGCGGTCATCCCATCTATTGAAGGACCGGCCAAAACTTCCCGAGAGGGCCCATTCGCTAAAATAGGATCGCCGGATCAATTGCTCGAAATAAATTCATCCTCTCCAATGTGCCGAGACTCTTCCATACAACCTTTCTCCCTTGGGCCTCCACTCGACGGCCCAGCCTCATCCATTGCCACAATAGCCAATTTCTCCCCTACTGATTCTCTGACAATAAGACCTAAATTTCCACAAGTATTTTCTCCTCTTTTTAGATTCCCACGTGAACATTTCTCCTTCATACGCGATTCCCGACGCACCAACTCCCCCGCCATAGTTTCCTTTTGAAGAACCTTAACTTTGGAAGCCTTTTTGGATGCCGCCACTTTTTCCCCGAACTCATACTAACGTTATTGCTTGGAGCTTCCACCCTCTCACAAGATCCGTAACCAACTCTTGCTTCTCCCCCGCAATATTTAATTTTCCTATACTCGCCCGTCCCCGTCACTTCCTCTACTCCGTGTGAGAATTCCAAATCGGGATCCACTTGTTATGCAATTAAGAGTCACCGTGACCTTCTCTTTGGAAACACGATTCTCGCGTTTAGGCTTGTGCACCACCTTCCGGATATCACACTCATTACGTGAGTCTTTTTGCATGCTCGTATCACCGGAGGGGCCTTTGTTCACCTTCCCCATCTTGCTTCGTTCCCTGAGAGTGTTGCTCCCCGTTTTACATGATTCGGCTTTATGACCATAGACACCTCAATTTGTACACTACAAATGGAGTCCCTCATACTCCACATTGTAATCCCTCCATCGAGTGAATCCCGACATCAATTGTTTAGTCGGGTCTACGAGCACACAAATTCGCGCATAATGGCCCCTTAGCCGAGGGGAAGTGTTGATGTCAATTTTGAGAGTATCTCCTATTCTATCTCAATCCAAGACAAAGCCTCTTTGTCATAGTATTCAAGAAATACCCTTGGCATTCTAACCCAAACCGCCACCTTATCAATTTTGGCTCTCAAGGTTGGAACAGCAGGTTCCCATGGTCGCATGATTAAGTAATGGTCAAAAATCATCCGGGGACCTCCAAATAAAGCGTTAGAAATCATCTTTGTTTGTGAACTTAACAACAAAGAAACCATTTCGGATATTAATCAAGCTAATAACCCCCTTTTTAGCCCACAGAGACTGAAGGATAGAGAGGAGTAACTTATATCCAATATTTCGTCCCAAGAGCTTAACAATCACAACATTATGCCAGGCTTTGTACAAACGTTTTTTCATCTTATTAGAGAATGAGAACGATGGAAAATTCCGATCAGGGTTCTCCGTAATCGTTCATAGGGGCTCGCAGTCATCGTCGTCCCCCTCATCCTGTGATAATGTGTCATCAGACATTGCTTTCTCACCATCAGCGTCATCTTGCACATTCCTGCTACCATTAATGCCCTGCAGCTTCTCAGTGAAAGACTGCCCTCCACTCCACGGTTTCTTAATATTTTGACCCCAGTAACAGCCGGTTCTCATCATGACACGCATCACTCTTGATCTTCTTGTAGCTTCGTTTAAGCAAATCATCTTCCTCAGAAGAGGAAGGAACCAGAGTCGCTTTTTTCTTAGAGAGAACAATCGCCATTTTCTTCACTCAGGAGCTAAATAAAGAGTAATTAACAATGATCATAAGCATATATATATATATATATATATAGCATGAAGATGCGTTTGAGCCCAAAATTTGAATGGAGCTCTAAGGCCCGTCCACAAGAGGCCTACACCCAACTGAAGTGACCCAATCAACAATGTTCTCCAAACTTTTTAAATTCTCCCATCTCCCTCGAGATACCACCCATACAAAAAAAATACACATGGATTTTAAATCTACCGAAAACCAAAAAACTTGTAGAACATGAACTACAAGGATAAATTTCACGTTACCTTATTGTTACCTCATATAAGAAGCACAAGCCCAGTCAAAAGCTGTCTAGTAATTGTTTCCTAAAGTTATAGTTTATATATAATATAGACAAGTAAGTGCGGCTAGTCCACTTTATTATAATTCTTTTTTAAACAATCTTTTTCACTTTCTAAATAGGATCCAAATTTTGTTGAAAGCACTGTAGGTAAAGATATTTTTTAAGGATAAAACTGCAATTAAAAATGGTTTTCTCTGTTCCATTATTTTTTGAGAAAGCATGCAACCAAAAGATAATTAATTAAATCAATGCTTGTTTTAGTTTGTTTGGTAGAAAATACCAATTAAGAAGCCACCTTAAAAGACTCAATAATGGCCAGCAAGCCTCTCAATGCTTAATACAATATATAGCTGTAGTCTAACAAAGGATGAAAAAAAAATCATAATTCAAAGCAAGCTAAATAGTATATCACCAAAATGTCATTAGTTGAGAGAATAAATCAAAACCTACCAACAAACTGTTGATTGAAATGATAAATGGCCTCATCCCCAAGAGAAGTTTGGTTAATTTAATTTCGCAATGATGCTTATGCAAAGATGTTATAAATAGGTCACTTGGAAAACACTCCAGCCGATCTTGAATCCTAAAATAGTTAAAAAGGGATCTTTACTATCGGTCCCCTCATGTGCGTGTGTAAAGGTGGCAATTTTGTTCCCACCTCTCTTATCTTCTTTTATGTCTCAAATGTTTTTATTTCTAGCCTACCATATGAGAAGCATATCTCAAATCTTGCTTATACTATGTCACTTTTAGATCAAATAATTTATTTGAGCCAAATTTAGTTTTATACTATGTTGCTTTTAGATGAAATAATTTACTTGAGCCAAATTTAGTTTTAATTCAGATGTTTGATTGAGTTAGGTCTGGGACCTCTATTATATTTAGTTTTGAGAATATTATAAATTCCCTCTAAGCATATCTTTATAGTTTGGGAATATCATAAATTATCTATAGGCATATCTTTATTTACCTCCTTCTTGAAGATTCTTTATTATTTCTTCTTTTTTAAAACAATTTCAATTGTCATATTTTCTTTTCTAAGAAATTAAATCTATTTTTTTCCCACTTCCCTTTTAAACAAAAAATATACACTTATACTTTATTGTGGAAATTCCTCTCTTTTTAACTTAGTTGCACCTCCTTTTTCTTTTTTCTCAATTTTTATACTGCTATTATGTGTACATACATACTATTAGGTGAGACGGTTATTGTAACACCACGATTTATAAACCGCATTTAAACTATTATTTAAGTACACTATCATATGAATAAAGAATCAAAACTAAAACAATAAAGATTGCTATGGTAGAAAGTTTAAAAGTCATTTAGGAAATAAATCAGTTTAAATATATTATAATTAATTAGTATCGCATATAATTAATGATTATAGGAATTATGAGTGATTAGGGAATCAATCATCATAATGAGTCATTACTCTTTTATCTTCTCTCTTATATATAAATACCCTATTGAGCATATGAATAAACACATTCATTTGAGAGTATATTTTCTCTATCTTTCTCCCTATTATTTCACTATATGGTATCGAGCTTGGTTAGTTCTTGGCCAATTTGAGTTTTCCGGTGGCCAGCTGTCCTTTGAAGGACATTGTGGCGGCCCTCCCGACCGTAGCGTGAGTGTTCGTGTCATTTCGAAGTTTTTTCTTTTTTTTTTGTTATCCTTTTGTGGTGCTCCTTCGCCGGCATCGGATTTCTTTTCCGTTTGTGTCAATGAGTTTGTGTGTGTCAGGGAGGTTGACAAGATTTTCAGTTTCTGGCACATGTTGAAGGTGTGTACATTCTCGTTTGGTTGTTATGCTGCATCCACTACAAAAAAAATCAGTTTTAGCGACGGAAAAAAATCCGTCGCTAAAAGGGTTTTTCCGGTCGCTAAATGAATTTGTGACGGAATTTGCGACGGATTTCGTCCGTCGCAAAAATCCTCGTCACAATTGCGACGGATTTCAGCTATCCGTCGCAAATTTCAAATTTAGCGACGGAATTTTTTTCCATCGCTAGTTAGTTAGCGACGGATTTATTTCCGCCGCTAACCCCGATTTATTTCCGTCGCTAACCCCACGGGGTTAGCGACGGATTTATTTCCGTCGCTAAACTGGGGTTAGCGACGGACCATCGTCGCTAATCCCGGGATTAGCGACGGACTATTATCCGTCGCTAATCCGTGGGATTAGCCACGGATTATTATCCGTCGCTAACCATTAGCGACGGACTATAATCCGTCGCTAATCCCAAATGACGGAAAATAATCCGTCGCTATGTTAAATTGAATTTTTTTAAAATTTAATATTTTTTTAATTTGGTTTTTTTTAAATTTTTTTTAAAATTATTTATTCCTATCACAAATATTGATTTTAATTTTTTTTGAGAAATTAATAAAACATTTAAAAATATAATAATAAACTCGTATATCATAAAAACGTGAAATAACAATCCGAAAGAGTTTTACACATCGAAAACAAAATATAAATAATATTGTTTAAAAGAAAATCTACTAAAATATAGTCTAAACAAGCAGCATCATCATCATCATCAACACCACCATCATCATCCGCACCACCAGGAGCCTAGGCCCCTTACCCTTGTCTTTCATTAGGGATAGGAGTTGAAGCCGCATCTCCCTCATCATCTCTCATTCTTTCGAGTCATCTCTCGCATCATCTCGCTCCTTTATCATCTCTTGTTCTTGAAGCATCTGTTTTGCTTCATCATCTCCTGTTCCTCAATCATCCATTTGCCTCATTATCTCCGCTCCCGAGTCATCTACCTTTGTCTTGTCCGCTCATTTCACGCTTGCGACTCATCTGCGATGCTTGCTCCTCCACCAATGCCTTCATCTTTTTGATCTCATCTACAAATGTATTAGGGAGTACGTTTATTTTTTGTCCATCATTTAAATAGACCAGGGAATGAAAATGTCACAATCAATAGCAAATGTATAACGTTTACCTATAGAAACACCTTGTCGGATGAGGAGCGCTTCATTTGCTTGATCGGCCCGAGCCACCGAACCCAAAGACTCTCCCTTTCTTGTTAAATCCGCTGCAGCCTCAAAGAAGACTCTCGTTATCGGAGTAAGACGATAAGGGGTCGGTCCCAGTCTGCGAGGCTCTATCCTGCGACAGCTTATGAAAGGTTTCCTACAAGCAAAAAAATACATAAATAAGACGTGTGAAATAATATAAATATAGTGGTGCACGAAACAAATAATAAATGCAATAAATGTCTCACCGCTATTTGCTTTGCCTTGGGGTTAATCCATTGCCTCTCACTCCCTTCGACCGCTTGGAATGGGTCCGCTCAAAGGTAACCCACTCAATCGAGCCTGCAAGAACTTCCCCGACTCCGCAAACACAAATGATGACCTTAATTAATTACTTCACAGTACAAAATATTGAATACATAAATAGAAAATAACATGTACTCACAATTTTTCGTCGATGCTCACTAATTGGAATGGAGCCACCAACATATGACGGTCCTTCCATTCTGGCCCTATTTTGCTTATTTTTGTCACTTTTGTTATGAAACTTGGGATCGGGCCCATTTTTGAATTAATTCATCTGCGGTGTCGGGTTGAATCCAATCTTGCTTACCTCTCGTGCCTTCTCAATTTATAACACCTCTCGAGACAACCACCGGCCTCCCTTATAGTTATAAGATTTTTTCAGATTTTCACGATCTTCGTGCAACGTCTTATACTCACGCGCAAATCAATAATGAATAATTAGTGCTTTAAATTTTAAAACCGCTTAATGATAAAACACACAACTTACCAAGAACTCTTGAACCAACGATCCCGATTCGCCTTAGGGATCTGTGTCCAACTGCCCCAAGGATGATTGAAATTACGGAATATTTGGTTCGAGATCCAATCGCAACATGATTATAAGGGTAAAATCTGAAGACAGAGGACGGGATGCAAATATTAGCATACCAACTAAAGGTAGAAAATCGTAACATTACCGGTAACTTTACATGACTTACTCGTTGTCGCTGCAGAACGGATCCAAAGCTTCCCCTGTCGCAGATCTACCGTTCCCCGGATGGGTGTCTTGGAGGAACTACCTTCTTCCCTAACCTCGGCTCGAGGCGACGTAGTGTCTTTGAAGGAAAGAATGTCAACTATATTGAATATGTTTGTACATAGATGGTTAAAGAGAACTTAACATATGTAAATCAATCGAAATTGTAAAGTAAACCTCGTTGTGCCCCTTGCTTGTGGATCTTTGGAAGTTCTCGGCACACGTGCACCGCCCATAAAAGAGTGGGGGTCGGCGGAGAAGATGACATATGAAGTGACGGTGAAGATGACATATGAACGACGGAGAAGATGACATATGAACGACGGTGAAGATGACATATGAACTGAAGGTGAAGATGAGATATGATCAAGTGACGGCAACTCTGGGGAACCGGAGAGCCCTCTGCGAATAGAGGGGGCAGATGGCGTCGCCCTACCCCCTCTGATAGGACGGGCCCGAGATCGACCACCACCACGTCCACTACCTGAACGCCCTCCTATATGCTCCATCTCTGAACACTCATAAACATTATGTCAAAATGTATATAAAGTTAAGAAATTTAATTAATGACACGGCGAAGTAGGATGTATCTAGTATAATATATCGTCATAAACAAAAAACTAACACAAATCAATCGGACGATTCTGTTCTTCGACCTACGCTTCCATGCCTTCCTCCGGAGTCTCATAATCGTCGAACTCAGATTCACTATCGAAAAAATCTCCTCGCCTCATCGTCGATTCCTCATCGTCAATTTGAATAGGAATCAACTCTAACTCCTTGAGTAGAATCGAACAGATTGCTCGGTATATCGTCGTCGGCAACGTTTATAGGCAGTACATGTTCCGCATCAGCTTGGAACGGTTCCTTCATACCGTCATTTGTTTCCGACTCTTTCGACTTGGGTATAATATTTCGTGCTTTGGTTTTGATAACTCCCCTCCACCCTTGGCGCGATGTGGGGTATGATGTATAGTAAACTTGTTCCGCCTGTTGAGCAAGGATGAAAGGGTCATAACCAACTGTATATCTCCTTGTCCTTTGGATCTCAACATTTCCATATTTCTCCACTTTTGTCCCACGCGGACTGTTATTAAACCACTCACATTTAAAAAGGGTCACCACCTTGTCCCACGGGTAACTCAGCTGAATTATGTCAATTAACTTCTCATAGTAGTCGCCCTCCACCCCATCAACTTGGTCACCTCGACAACATACACCGTAATTGCAACATAAGACCGCATTCGCTTCAACAATTGAAAACCGATACCCATTGATTAAATATTTGTTGCACGGGTAACAACTATTGTAGCTCCATAAGATAAACTCCATGCAACTTCATTGGGATCTGGTGGATTTTTCACGAAGTACTCTCGAAACCATTTTGGAAACTCCGAGTTCGTGAATTGATCAACTTGGGATTCCGACATTGAAGGATTTTCCGATCGGACCAAATTAGAGAAGTAATCGTAAGAAAAAAATGAAGTTAATACTTCAATACTTACCGTAATAAGTAAAAAGAAAAGAAATCTTACTTTAAATACGGGTGGCCTCTTCACGGTTGTTAAGAATGTACCACTCCGCTACTTGCTTATCTCTTCCATCAAGAGTTGACCTCCAACGTTTTCCCACGACTCGGCCTGGAAAATTAAATATTGATTTTTGTTTGCTCGTATCACCGCCATCGTCGTTGCGAGACACCCTCTCCGGCTTGATATCGTTTCGGGGGATAATAGTATGACGCAAATTTTGTCGCCTCTTCGACTAGATAAGCTTCTCGCGATAGATCCTTCAACGTACCTTGGATTTTTTATCTTCTTCTTAAGTGTGCGTAAAAAGGGTAAAAACGCAATGGACAATGAGAGAGTATTTATAAACTAAAGTATCATGTCCTTCAATTAATAAATGTGCGAAATAAATATATATATTACCTCTCAAACGGATACATCCACCTATATTGTTGTGGCCCTCCTACCTTTGCTTCGTAGGCCAAATGAGCAGAAGGCAAGTGTTCCATTGAGTCAAACATGCTTGGAGGAAACACCATCTCTAACTTGCATAGCATTATTGGCATGCTCGTCTCCAGGTGCCGTAACTTTTCAACACTAAGCTCGGGCTACGTGATTTCTCTAAAGAACATGGAAAATTCAATGAGAATAGACCATATATGCTTCGGAAGTGCTTTGAAGGCCCACGGAAGCAATCTCTGGAAAAAAACATGACAATCATGACTCTTCATCCCGAATAACTTCGCCTCGTGCATGTTGACACATCTTTTCAAGTTTGACGCATAACCGTCCGGGAGTTTGAGGTCTTTAACCCATTGTAACAACTCTAAATTCTGTTGTTTGTTGAATGTGTACGGCGCTCTAGGTTTGGAAGGCCGTCCCGTGCCATTCTGCACCAAATTCAAATCAGGCCTTCGCAAATCGCTTCTATGTCCAGTCTTGCGTTGGATTTGTGTCCTTCGTCTTGCCCTTGGTGTCCATCACGGTGTACAGAATATTGCAAAACACATTCCTCTCAATATGCATGACATCGAGATTGTGTCTTAACAATTGATCTTTCCAATATGGTAGCTCCTGAATATCTTTGCGTTTGTTCCAATGATGATCAACGCCGTATCCTCAGGTTGGTGGAAGCAGCCCCCTCTTCAACACTTTGAATGTACTTGACCCGTCCCATACTTCATCGCCACTTAAACGACGAGGTTGATCTCGCTCGTTCAACCACATTCGCGTGAAGTCTTTTCTATTTCTCCTAAACGGATGATCGGGGGTAGGAATCGCCGGTGCACTGTCAAACCAACGAGACTTTGTGACTATGTTCCAAGGTAAAACCCCCTCGCTCGTTCAAGACATACCAGGGCATGCAAGCTTTCCGACGTTTGCCGCCCACTCAACATCCCATATGCAAGGAAGTCATTTATCGTCCACATTAAGGCAAGCATGCATTGTGAAATTCTCGCTCAATGATATATCATACGTTAGAACCCCTTCATCCACAATATCTTCGGCTCGTCTATCAAAGGCCCGAGGTACACATCTATCTTCTTTTTGGGTTGGATGGCCCGGGGATTAACGCGTTAAGAAACAAAAATTCTCTTCTCATGCACATAGAAGGTGGGAGGTTGTACGGTGTCACAATGGGCCAACAAGAATAAATCCTACCCGTATTGTTGAAAGGAGCGAACCCATCCGAACATAGACCAAGACGGACATTACGGGGATCCATAGCAAAGGAAGGATTCGCCTCGTCAAATTTACGCCAAGCTTCGGCATCAGATGGATGCGTCACAAAGTTTTCATCCCGTGATGCTCCGGTGCCATCTCATGTGAGCAAACTGTTTGTTCCGATGCATACAATCTCAAGTCCGGGCACGAGAGGAAAGTACCACATCTTGCATAATGCTTGAAGGGTCGTTTTCCTTCCATTCCTCACAACTTTATATCTGTCATGTCCACAGAATTTACAATTGGTCAGCTCAGCATCATCTTTGTAATACAACATACATCCTATGGGGCAGCAATGGATTTTTTCACATCCAAGCCCTAGCTCTTTCACCTTTTTTTTTTTGCTTGATAAAAATCCTTCGGCAAATTATTGTCTTTGGGAACAACCTTACTCATGATCTGCATCATTTCGTTGTAATTCCTCTCACTCATGTGGTGATCAGTCTTCAAGCTTAGTGTCGCTAGGGTAGCCGATAGCGATGAATATTCACTATTTTCGAAGTGTTCACAACCTTCCCACAACGGACGTTGCGCTTCTTGAAGCATTTTATAGAACCTATCGGCACGGATGAGGATCCTCTCCCATGTATGATGGTTGATCGGTATGTGTATCGGTCTCCTCTCCCATGTATGACGGTTCAAAGATGAGTAACGGGATCGAAATATTGGCCGATCGACGGTCCTGCGGCGTCCATAACCAACCGCGATATTGATTAAGGTTGTCTCGATGACTATTTGTCCCCGTAATAACCACTCGCAGATCTGTCGGACTTCGCCATGACATTCCCAACACTCATAATCCTTCATGAATCCCTTTTTACACAAATGGATTTTCACCGTCTCCGAATCTTGAAATCTTAAACATCTACATTTGACACATGGACAACTGATCGCCCTACTTGAATTAGGTGAATGTGCCAAAGCAAATTGGATGAACTCTTTCAAACCCGCCAAGAATGGTTGAGTTAGTTGTCTTCTCTCAGTTAGACGATTGTACATCCAACTCCTATCACGATCGCCCTCCATACTTCCTAGCTATGGCAATTACTAATCTAATTAACATCTCATTATGCCACAAAATATATATATATATATATAGAAGTGCCGCCAACCAATTGACACTTACTCAAGAAATTAAGAAACCAACACATGCATTGAACTAATAATGTAATTTTATAGTTGTAATAAAATTCAAGGTTAATGAATTATAATCTTTTAATTGTTCAAATTATCCATCCATATGTATAACTTGTTGACGAATTTTTCACAAACAAAAACAGAAAGATAAATAAAATATGTAATTCATATTTTCTAATTACATATTTCAAATTTTATATATTACATATACGAAATTCTATAATAAAATAAAAAGTTATAAATTAGAATACTCTAATCCTAATAAAATAATTATATAAATTAATATATATATATATATAAATAGAAATAGAAATATATTAAATAAATAATATTATATTCTTATTCTTATTTTTTAAAAAAGAATATACTAATTAAATATTCTAATAAATTGAAAAATGGAATAGAAATATTTAATTAACATATTATAGATTATTAAAAGATACTTCCTAAATTGACATCTTCCTCAAACTTAGTACATAAAACTAGTTTAATTAAGATACATATATAAAAGCAATATAATAGTAGTAACTTAAAAGGTAAAAACGTAATCCGATGTTCACCCATAAAAAGAAGAAATTATTTCATGCATGTACACAAAATTAACGAGAACACGTACACCTTATTTTTTTTACCACAACATAACCATATACATAAAATTTTCAGAGATATAAGAGGTATATGACTAATAAAGACAACAACATTATAACTATTTTAACAAGAAAATTTACGACATCAAAATCCACGCATGCAATTGTAGGTTTTTTAGGTTTTCAAATTTTTCTACCAGATTTATCATGAAAGAACGAATATCAAATATTATAGGAAATTGTTAGACTTACCGGAGGTTCACCACAAGTAAGGAGTCCCGAAGTTTGTGAGGGCAAGAAGGAGCGAGAGAGGAGGACCCAATCACGAACTAGAGACCACCTAACTCACTTGATCTTCGCCTCCAATACACCAAGAAAATTTTGACCTTTAGTGATTATACTACTTTAGGAAAGGTAGAAGAGAGTAAAATAAATAGTCATAGTTCTCACCTTAATCTTAATCTTTCTAAGCTTCTTGTATCTTTGTAGGCCGCAACAAGGAGGATCATGCGGGAGCAACCTTAGGAAGAGGAAAGAGGGGGTCAACGGGGAAGGGGGTGGGGACGACGGATGGGGGAGGGGAGGGGGTTGGGGGACGCGGGGAAGGAGGAGGGGGTGGGGGACGACGATTTTGGGAGGGGGAGGGGGTGGGCGACGACGGAAGGAGGAGGGGGTGGGGGGACGACGATGGGTGGGGGAGGGGGCTGGGCGACGAGGGAAGGAAAATGGGGAGGTGGAGGGCCGGCGGTGGAAGGGGAGGAGGAGGGCCGGCGGTGACGGGGGGGGAGGCTCGGCCGTGGAAGGGGGTGGGGTGGGGGCGTCGAAAATGGAAAATGGCGGGGGGGGTCGACCGAGTATAATTGAAAGGGGAAAGTCTTGAAGAGAGCGGGGGTAGCGACGGAAATTAAATCCGTCGCAACCCCGGCTTCGAGGTAGCGACGGAATTAATTTCCATCGCAACCCCCCCGGTGGGGGTTGCGACGGATTTAATTTCCGTCGCAACCCCCAGCTGGGGGTTGCGACGGATTAATTTCCGTTGCTACCCCGGTGCCGGGGTTCGCGGACCGACACGTTTTCCGTCGTAACCCCGAGTTTGGGGTTCGCGACGGACACGTTTTCCATCGCTAACCCAGTTTAGGGGGTGCGACGGACACACGATCCGTCGGTGGGGTTAGCGACGGAACGTGTCCGTCGCTACCCCTAGCTCGGGTCGTAACCCTTGGTGAACCCAATCCGGGGGTAGCGACGGATTGTGTCCATCGCAACCCCCTGGGGTTGCGACGGACACGTGGTCCGTCACTAATCCCAGTGGTCCGTCGCTAATCCCGGTGGGGTTTGCGACGGACACGTGTTCCGTCGCTACCCCGCTGGGATTAGCGACGGACCCCGTGTTCGTCGTAACCCCGGTAGGGGTTGCGACGGACACGTGTTCCGTCGCTAACCCCAGTTGGTTGGGATTGCGACGGACATTAATTTCCGTCGCTACCCCCAGCTGGGGTTTGCGACGGACACTTTTTCCGTCGCTAACTTTCAAAAAAAAAAAAAATTTTACTCTGTAATTTGCGACGGATTTTTATTTCCGTCGCAAATTCTCAATTTTTTGCGACGGAAAATTTTCCGTCGCTAAATCCGTCGCTATTTTCGATTTTTCTAGTAGTGATCTGCTTAACTGCTGGAACTTGCTGAAACTTGTTCTTAACTCTGGAACTTGTTCTCGTTTTGTTTGTTGTTTCGTGAACGACAAACCATGTCATCACTTGTTCACGGGGAGATAAAGTGTGTACCTTGTTGTTTGGTCATTGTTTGGTTTGGCCTTGTTTTGTTCTACAACGTCAAGCCTTCATTCTCGGTGTGTGTAGGCCGGTTCTTTGCTTCGAAGGTTGCGTTGTGAGCAATGTGGTTAAAATCGAGATCCTATACAAGATCGGGAAAGGGTATAAAAATCGTAAATCGTGGGATCCACACGGATCATAAGATCCTATTACTCCAGATATAAATTTATATTTGAATAAAGTTTTTTAAAAAAACTATAATTTGACCTTTTCCTTTCAATTTTTTTCGTGTCTGACAGATTGTAAACAAAATGAGAAAGGGTAGTTTAGGAAGTTTGATATATGACTTATTTATTTGTTATTTTTTGTATTGAGTTGGAGATTTATTATTTGTTTTTTCGATTGTATTCCTTTTCTATTCTTGTACAAGCAATCACGTGTACAAAGATCAGAGAATAGTACTCTACTTTTCTCTCTCAACTTTACTCTCTTGAGTCTTGTCTCTCAGCTTACTTTTCCATCTCCTTCGCTGATTCACTGTTTCTCGACTTCTTCGATAAGTTTCTCTGGTTCTTGGCAAATTCTCAGATTGCTAATTGTATCTGTGTGTATAATTTAATTTCTCCTTTTCCCTATCGTCTCTTTGCCACTTCTCCTTTCCACATCCTTTTTTATTATTCTACTCCTCTCTCTCTCTGACGACGTCTACAAAACAAAATTAAACTTCTCCTTTCTAGATTTGTCTTTGCAGATTAGTCCTCCGAATGTAAAACCCTCTTCAGGATGGAGAAATAGCTACACTGACTCACCAAGTGCAGCAGCCAGCAAGATCTGAAACGTGCAACACCAACGATTTCTACGCTTTACTCGTCGATCCTACAGTGCCAAGGTAAATCACGATTTCTGTGGTGAGCTGTATCGTTAGGTTTAAATATATGCAGGATCGTGTGATCCTACTCGTTAACACGCGATTTTCATAACAATGGTTTTGAGAATGAGTTCAAGAGTTTCTACTATTTCAACACAGTCGGCATTCTGTTTTGTGCACGTTCACTGCACGTTCGTGAAGTGCTATTTTGTATTGAATGTCGTGCTTGTGGTTGGGTAATTTTATTGGCATCTATCGTGCTTTGTGTCTTCTGGTGAGGAGTTTGGTGGTCCATGGTGACCTGTTCGAGGCTTTGCCTCCGGTGAAGTGTTTGGCAATTATTTGCTGTTTGGGGTCCATGTGTGACCTGTTCGTTGCTTTGCCTCCGGTGAGGTGTTTGTCTCAGCTGAGACAGTTTGGTGGTCCTCGTGTGACCCATTCGTTGCTTTACCTCCGGTGAGGTGATTGTCTCGGGTGAGATGTTTGGAGTATCGTTTGGTACCTGACGAGACCGTTTGCCGTTTGCTGCAGCTTCTACTTTGGTTTGGTACTCTTTGTTATTCGAACTCTTGGTAAAGTTTTTGAATCGTTTCTTTTGAATGTCCTCGGTGTGACATTTGATTGAACTATTCCTGGATGTGGCTGAACTTCTTTGGTGGATTCAAGATCTCATGAAGAATAAAATTATTTTGTTTGGATTTATTTATATTATATTTTCTTGTAACAAGTTGAGCATGATTAACATCGATGTTCCAACTTGAGGGGGAGTGTTAGGAAATAAATCAGTTTAAATATATTATAATTAATTAGTATCGCATATAATTAAGGATTATAGGAATTATGAGTGATTAGGAAATCAATCATCATAATGAGTCATTACTCTCTTATTTTCTCTCTTATGTATAAATACCCTATTGAGCATATGAATAAACACATTCATTTGAGAGTATATTTTCTCTATCTTTCTCTCTATTATTTCACTACAAAAGCCAAATAGAAAACATTTATCAAACCATCGAAACTTACTATGATTGAAAAGAATATTCCATTATATGATAATTTTTAGGGAAAATTAAAATCAAGGACCTATAGCAAATCATATTTATTTAGAAGGACCGTAAAAGTTGTAATTATTCGAGAAGGACCAATTAATAAAAAAAATTAAAAATAATAAATTGTCCCTAATCAAACCTCCTACTTTTTCTCTCACATTCAATTTTGAAAATAATATGAATTTCTAAATCTAATTATATTAAACACAATCTCTCATCATAGATATTTATAGAAAAAAATAACACAAACATCTTTCAATTTTGTCAAAATTATAATTTTATTTTTAAAATCGATGCAAACTTTAACTGAAAAAATATATAATTTTAATTCAAATTTTTTATAATTAATTATAAACATTAAATAAATGTTATATATATATATATATATATATATAATTAATTAATTAATTAATAGGGTCATGTTCAAGACGAGTGTACCTTTTAGTGTCAATGAGACATTAACACCTTATAATATTTCAATTTTTGATACAATATAGTAATATTTTATTTTTGTTATTTGAGCTTACACAACTAGTTCTAGTAAAAAAAAAAAAATACGTTTAATTTTTATTTTGATTAATAAAGTTTCTTTGATAGAGCTTTTTTTCCTTGATTTACATATAAATCAAGAGAAAAAAAACTTAATGATATGAAAGGGTTAAAGGGCCAATATCTATATTACCAGTAATAATTAAATTATATAATGATAATATATGAAATGCATTTAATTTTTTATCTTGATTGATAAAGTTCCTTTGATGGAGCTTTTCCTTTTTCCTTATTTATATAAAATTATGCAAATCAAGAAAAAAAAAACTTAATGATATTAAAGGGTTAGGGGTCAATATCTACCTTACAAGTAATAATTAAATGATATGATTATGTAGATATTAGTTAAGGTTAAAAAATGATGATTTTGGCGGTAGTAATTTTGGTGGGAAAAAAATTAAATCAATTTCAAGGGCAATTTAGTATTTTTAAATTTATATTTTCTCTGTGTTTATTTGTTTTTTATTACGAATTAATGAATGTGTTTATTTGTTGGATGATTTATATTGTTTAGATATAAATGTTGATAACATTTATTTGATAGATTAGACCTTTAATGGTTGCAATTTACTAATCATATTTCTTTGGAAAAAACCAAAGGAAAAATAGTTAAAATTTGAAATAGTAATTTTCGAGGCGAGGGCCACGACCTTTTGGTACTATCGGTGGGCTTTGAAAAACGAGATGTTTTCCTTACCTCGAGGCCCTAACAAAGCGGCCCGGCCTTGATTCCCAACTCTAGTGGGGGTTGGGGGGTTCAAACCCACCCCCACACTTTCAATGGATATAATTTTTTTTTTTTTTTTTTTTAAAAAAAAAAAAGAAAAACTCTACCCCTCCCCAAAAAACAAACCTCCACCCCCTCACCGAAGGCGCACTGCACCGGGCACCAGTGGCGGCCCTTCGGTGAGGGTATTTTTATTTATTTAAAAGTAAGTGTAAAAAAATAATTTCACCCGAATTTGTATATCTCTTATAGGTCCTTGATACCTTTCAATCTCTTTACAAATTTGGGAGACTTCTTGAAGTTTTACAAATTCAAATGGTATTTAAATGCAATTTTCTCAATTAATTATGTATAAGGATTTAGTCTAATATAATTTTTAATATAAAATATCTTGCTAGAATAAACAATACCTCAAATTGTTTAAATGATGCGAATTCACCACATCGTACGGTTCCACCAGTTTTCTATTCATGTGCGTACAGTGAGCTGAAAGCTTCATGAATAGCAACGAATGCATTGTGAACCTGACCATGAAGGAGATGTAACAATGAGATATAGCCTCGGGCAAAGGTAGAAGAAAGCACAGGTACACTGCAATTACAGAGCATGACTTACCATATTATTGAAAAGGTATGGGGCAATTTTTTCTCAAAAGTTTTTACTGAAGTATAATTTTATTCATGAAATTTTTTTGAAACAATTTTACTTGGAAAGTTATAAAAAAAGAGTCAAGTTTTTCTTAACCATTATCTCATTTAATTTTAACATTTGATTGATTAAATACACTAAATTGACCGTCTAAATGTCATCAACGTCATTTTTGTTGAGATGCAAATTTACCTCAAAATCCATATATCATCTACTTTAATTTTTCTAAAGTTAGATTTAAGATTTTTGAGATAAATTTAAGGATAAAGTATACATTTAGTCCTTTAAGTTTACATCAAGTATCAGTTTAATCCCTTAAGTTTGTAAAGTGTATTTTTAGTCCCTAAATGTTACCACTGTCAATTTTTACTAATAGAAAATGCTGAGTTAACGATAAAATGCAGACAGAAATATTTAAATTTGGATAATCTAATATTTTTATATTCTATAATTAAAATAAAGACAGAAATTGAAAATACCCGTCTCTTCTAAATTTCTACTCTATGTGGCAATGCCTCATTTTGCAGCCCACCCTTAAATGGCCATGTGCAAGTAACTCACAAAAATCTCTATGTAGCACCCACATATCTCCCTCTGGCCTTTACTCTGGATTTGGGTAACAGCGGGAGTATGCAATCCTCCAGAGGCGATGACGACGATTCTGATTCATGCGCCGAAACCATCTCCACCTTCTTGAACAAATGACCTATCCATGTTGTCCCTTCACTGGTCTAACCCCAACCTCAGCACGAACCCATCCATATATGTTGAACCCTTTGTCGAATTACTTCGATCCCAATCCCAAGCCATTGTTGCATAAGGCAGAAGAGAAGGGCATTTTCAATTTGTGTTATAATTTAATTTTAAAATATAAAAAATATTATATTAAAATAATCTAAATTAAAATATGTTTTTCCTCCATTTTATCGTTCTGAGCATTTCCGTTCGTAAAAAGTTAACGGTGTTAGCATTTAAGGACTAAAAATACACTTTACAAATTTTAGGGATTAAAATTATACTTAAAATAAACTTAAAGGACCAAATATATATTTTAACTCAAATTTAACAACCAAGTTTTAGTAAGGGATACTTGCCATAGGGATGTCTAAGGATCGGGTTGAAGGTCAACCCGAAGTGCGCCCGATAGGGCCTCGGGTTGGAAAAGTTAGCCCAAGTCGGGTACCAACCCGGTATGGCCCGATAGGGCCTCGGGTTGGAAAACTTTTTTGAATGGAGGTTGATGAATTGAAGGGCAACATTTGTTCTTAAGTGTTGTAGATGTTGCACTCGCACAACGCTCGGGGGGAATTGTTGCTTGTTGATAGAAGTATTAGGTAGCAAGAGTCCTACACTAAGTCAACATTTTTTCATTTTGGAAAAGATACTGCAAATGGATAATAATTGTCAAATTAATAAATAAAATAATTACGAACTAAGGAAAAAAACAACAAAGAATCGGATAGTAGAAAGTAATCCGATAATGCATCTCTGTGTATATGTGAGCAAGAGAATGAAAATGAAAGTAACAATACCTGAAGTGGTGCATTTAATTTCCCTTGATCGCTCTACGCAATATCGATTGTGACACACATGGAGTATAGACATAATAAGATATGAAACTTCAAATGATGGAAACGAGAACAATAAATGATATATCCATTAAAATCACAGACAGGATGATAATTTCCACAGCAAAAAGAAAGAATCTTTAAGACAACTGAAACATAACTAAAGTGCACCAAAGCTCTTCCAACTTTAGCCATAACGAACACAAATCCAACGAAACAATAATTCAATAGAAGATTATCCTATTTTAAGAGCCATTTCGGTTTACCATATGGAGCTCTAAAAGCTCTGTGTGAAAGTACAAAACATGATTTTACGGGAGAAAATTGTTGTTTTTGCGTTTGTACAGGAAGTATGTGCAATTCAAAAAAAGACCAACAGTAGCAATTTTTTAAACAAAGTAGCAGTAGAAACAGGTGGGTAGATGAAAATGTTTGATTAAATTGTGGCGGTTTGAGTAAAGAAGACAAAAACATCATCCAAAATGCCCGATGCATATGCAAACTTTTGGTCCACAAAATGGATGAAATGCAAGTAACTTGAGGATAACATGATCACTTCGTTAACTCACGAAGTGTTATTGTGTTTATGCATCTGTATCCCACATTCCATAAAACTTTACTTGAAGTAGAAGGAAATTATATACCGAGATGAGTGACCTGCGTAACCAAGCGAACGAGACCTTAGGAGACTTGACTTTTTGCACCCAAAAACTTCTACCTTCCTCTCGCAAAGTGTATATTAACACAAGGGGACTTGAAACATGAACATTGCAGTAAGAGAGACATGGGCCTGAAGAAGATTCATCTTTGCAGTGTGGCGGTAGACAAATTTCTGGGAGGGAAAAATAGGCAAAGTTTAAATCTATCTTGTAAGGAATTTTTTTGCAAACTGCATGTGATAGGAATTTTTTGCCATGAAGTCATACAAGATTTCTAGACTTTAAGCTTAACATTCATACTTCGTAAGATGAAGGAAAAAAGGGTGCAAAAAGGAAGACGGATAATGCGAGATACAACATCGAGTTTTTAGTCAAGAAATCACCAAATTGTCCACACATATTGAACATGAAATCCAATTTTAAGTCAAGTCACAAGATGTATGTACCTCTGATCACCTAACATCCGTAGCTCTTGCTAACAAAGGGGTGAAGGTCAAACCTACATTGAAGGACCATTAATATGGAGATAAAAGTTAAGTAAATGATGTATAAATACGTGTGAATGAAAAACGATGCGGTCAAGTGTAAGGCATTAGACATACCCACTCCAGTTTTCGGGATTTTGATTTTCTTGATACTTGCTACTATAAATAAATAATAAAGTATAAATAAAACGAGGAAAACATAAAGTTATAAAAAATGATGGTATCTTGCATCCATGAAGACCTAAAAATAAAGTAATCGGGACATATCAATTTTTTTGATAATTTCAAATATTTGATAATTTCCATTGGTAATATGACCATTATGCATTATTGAAAATTTGGATATTCCTTCTTGAAGTAATATATCCGGAGAACGTTCAAATATGCCTGAAAAGAGGAAACACCAACAATCTAGG
The DNA here is from genome assembly GCA_019022655.1 of Acacia acuminata. Taxonomy (NCBI): domain Eukaryota; kingdom Viridiplantae; phylum Streptophyta; class Magnoliopsida; order Fabales; family Fabaceae; genus Acacia; species Acacia acuminata. Next base: position 495,157 of record JAFJYI010000384.1, read on the forward strand.
AAAACAAAAGTATCTAGTAAAGAACACTATTGAGTTGTTCGACCAGGAATACCACTTGGATTTTGAGCTTTTATGTCAATGAAACTATCTAGAATCCAAGTAGACCAGATCAAATGCCATAAATGTACCTGATTTCACTCATATTCATTGGATGGGGATTTTGACCACCAATGGCATAAAGTCATTATGGACTGTTTGTGACAACATGAGCTGGATATGACAGTGAGGACATCCCCCCTAACGTCATAATATGGAAAGTTTCCTAAATATTAATAGGCATTAGTCCATTGGTGTATAAATGAGTTTTGGGCAGCGTGAACATGTAAGTATTTGCTGGTCATACGGGCGATTTTTGCATGTTACTTGTAACTTGTTGTCAATCATAATAAAAGCATTTACAAAGGTTGATTCAAGTTTGGAGCCGGCGGATTCAAAAGCATTGACATTAAACCAACTACTCTCCTAATAAGGAGTCATTGAAACCTAGTAAGATCTATCACGACATTACAATCTAGGGACCAAAAGCAAGGTGATCAATACCTAGGGACACAAGCAAGGTGATCAATACAACGAACACGGAAAAAAACTACTTAATCAATTGATGCAAATAGAGGAAGTGGTTCAATTTTGTTCCTTCTTGATCCATTTGAGTGCCTTGGATGGTGTCTTATTTGGAGATGATGGGCCATATGTGGGTGAGTTCAAAGTATGTGCAGCTTGTTGTAAGTGCGAAACTGAACCCAAGAGGGGTGAATTGGGTGAAGTATAAAATTTAGATTCTATGAAAATCTTTTCTCAATTGAGTAAATTCAACTTGTATAAAAGAAGTGAGTTATAAACCAATTGACAAACATTCAAATGTAAATCTTTGGAAATGTAAGAGATAAGGGAGAAGAGCTTGCAAACAGATTTATCGGTTCGGCCTTATCCTTGACCTACGTCCAGTCCCAAAGCCTCACTTGGGATTTTCAATCCACTATCTTTAATCTTCTTGATTACATGATCGTAATTGAAGCAATCCTCTCTCTAGGATTGGCTCCCCCCTTACAACCGTAATCAACACCTTTCGCTTGATTACACACTCGTACTCGTAGTAATCCTCTCACTAGGATTCACTCCCCTTACAAGTTGTAATCAACACAATGTATATCCCACTCAAGATTCCCCAATCTTGAGTAACTCTCGAGAAAGATAATGTGTTTACAATCATTTTCCTCTCAAAGGAATGGATAAATAATCATCTGAAGTACAAACACAATTCATTTCACTCTCTAAGCTATCTAGACAAGTAAAAAGAAAGTGAAAAGGATGTAGAAGCATGATATCAGCATTTTGGCATTGTGATCTTGTATCTCCACGTTTTTTGCTTGTGTCCATGACTTTTATAGATAGAGAAAGGTGCGTGACCGTTTATGACCGTTGTAGGATGAATCGGACCGTTGTAGTTGATTATCATTAAGTGTGGTCGCTTCTCTCTCTAAACTCCAACTAATCCATGTGATTAATTGATCGAAGTGGCTCTTTGGAGTTTTGCCCGTTGGGGAAGAGTTTGCTTGATGAAGAAATGTTTCTTGACCGTTGTGAATATTCAATGATTGTTGGATAAAAAATTATAGCCGTTAGAAACTAGCCGTTAGAGCTTTTGCACGGCTTTTGATGTTTTTGCACAAATCGATATCCTTCGTTTAATCCTCACGAAAACTCACCAATAAAGTGGTTAAACATATCTAGGAACATTAGAGATTAATCATGGGAAGTATTAAGATCAAACAAGAAGGCATTGCAAATTGTCGAGTTGAAATTCGAAGTTGGCGTTCAATACTTGAGTCTTTACTTGAGTAAGTAAAGTCAAGTATGCAATACTTGAGTCTTTACTCGAGTAAGTAAGTCAAGTATGCAATACTTGAGTCTTTACTTGAGTAGGCAAGAACAAGTGTCATGTCTGGAAATCAGTTTAAGAGCTCTTTTACTCGAGTTAATAAACTCCTACTCGAGTAAGAAATAGTTATAAATTCTTTGGAGCTCTCTCAGTAATTCCTTTACCCGAGTAAGGATTCATCTACTCGAGTAAGCAACTTAGTTTAAAGATATTTTTGCTCTCTCGGAAGTCCTTTACTCAGTAAGGATACCTTTACTGAGTAAGAACCTTGATTTAAAATCTTGATTGCTCTCAAAGTCCTATACTCGAGTATACCATTCCTATACTCGAGTAAACAACTTTCGAAGACCATATCTCCCTGGTCTGAACTCCGTTTTGGTCCGTTCAACTCTTTTGGAAATCTCTGTGAGTCTATTTTCCAATGGCACCGATTTTAGCTCAATTGGATTCATAGTTTGAGAGATATCCTCAAAATACTGAAGCTTGTTCTGAAGCATGATGCTGATTCTTGTGTCAACTTGTAAAATTCACAGATAATTCATATGACCTCCTTTTGGCTTGATTTTTATACCAAAATGACGCATTGGATGTCTAGTTTCATAAGCCACTAGTTTTGTGTCAATCCGATTCCTGGTTTGAGAGATATCATCGAATTACCAGAGGTCGCCCGTGCTGAACGTGAGACAGTGGAGCTGAAGTCTTGATAACACTTCCATACTCGAGTAAACACTTTCTTACTCGAGTAAACATTCTGCTTACTCGAGTAAGCACTTCCATACTCGAGTAAACCTTGTCGAGGCGCTTGAGAGGTGCTGAAGACACTTCCTTTACCGTGTTTCTAGTAAGCACTTCCATACTCGAGTAAACCTTGTCGCAGACGCCAAGGTCTTTGAAGACACTTCCTTACTCGAGTATACACTTCCATACTGAAAGTAAACACTTGCATACTCGAGTATTGAGTCCCAAACTTCGAGATTTCTCATCCCGAAGCTAATTTTTGCTGATTTTAACTTCAAATTGAGCCATTCCAACTTCCATATGACCTTGAAGACTTCTAGCATCAATCTTAGAGCTTGAATAATGATATCTTCATTCCATTTACCAAGATCTTCCTTTCTTTCTTCTTCTCTTGATCATCCTTCATAAATCAACTCTTTCTTTCTTCCATCTCCCAACTTGATCATTCTTCATCATTTAACTTGTGCTCATCAATTCTTTACGCTCCTACCTTCTTTAATATTTCTTGATCTTCTTGATTAACCTCTATGATTCAACTTGAACTAATCTTCTTCAATATCTCCTCTTCTTCTTGATTAACCTCTATGATTCAACTTGAGCTAATCTACATTAAACATAGTAGTTAGTCAATGTAGGAGATAACTATATTACTCAATCTTTTGCTTATAAGAATGGCATCTGTTTAAGACATCATCAAAAACTAAGTATAACCAACACTTGTTTCTTTGCGAAACCTTCCTTTTCCCTTTTGATGGAATAACTTGGATGTCTTAAAAAGGAAATTTCATCAAGGTCAATTGTTGGCAAGCTTTGATTGTGTCGAGAGATGGTTCTGGCTGTTGAGGGTCCCTTATCTCTAGCAAGGTGCAATTCTTGAAGAAATGATTTCCTCTTCTTCGTCATGGCATATACTCGGTTGAACAATCTAGACAAACGTAGCGAGAGGTGTATTTTTTTAAAAATAAACTGAAATGGATAAGGTTGAACTTGTAAGTAAAAAAACGAACCTCAAAGCCTCATCAAAGGCTTGATAAGATCGATTCACCCTCGACAAATATTTATGACAGAGATCTCCACTGAGAGTCAGATGGTTCTTGCTCAGTGTTAGCCTTGAAGCATTTTGCAAGTTTCTCATCAAC